>CAMGYJ010000006.1:55014121-55091195 GCA_946122785.1 Linum tenue | reverse complement strand
ATGTGGTCATTAAGATGGGTCGGGTAGCTACATGTAGTGTGCATTTGTTCCAACCATCTTTTATTGACAACCGTATTATCACCGTCGAAAAAATAATGTTTTTTATGAGGAGTTACTAAAATCCTGGCAAATAAAATTATACCAAACAATTCTTTCCAGAGTAGATGTTTTGCCATCACAAAAACGTTATGGACCACATGTCAATTTTTGGGCGTCACAAACAATGATTATTTCTGACGCTTTGCTTACGACCGTTAGTAATGTTATAAATTACTGACGAAAATAAAAATATCGTCAATAAAAATGACACTACCTTCCTCATACATGTGAAACTCACCTTTAATGAGGAATTTTTTAACATTTCTGATGAATTTAACTATTGGTTGGAAATAACATAAGTTTTTATGATACAAAGATAGTTTTATCACAAAAATGGTTATTTCCAACGAAAAAACAGTGTCGTCAAAAGGTTTTGATCACTTCTGCCAGTCTTTTTTGTAGTGGAGAACGCTCGTTTCTTACTAAATCAACCAAGAGGGTTTCGATCTAGGTAATATCGAGACATGCATGGTTTTTCGATTTGTTTTAAGTGATTTTTTTGGGATTCGACTAATTTTCTTTCATTTTCTTGTGTATTGTGGGGCTTGGTTTCGGACAAGGGGAAAAGAAGTGGGGAGGAGACCGCCCGCGACCACCAGAACGACATACGATTGACGGTTGGGTCAGATCTGTCTTTGTTTTTCATTTATCGGTTGTATTTTTGTTGGGATCTGATTTTTCTCTGGTATTTTTATGGAGGTGGGTAGACAAAACGGAGGTCAGGAAAGAAGAAAGCCGTCGGCGATAGGTTATTCCGTCAATGACGATGAGATCTAGATACCATTTTTTATTTGCATGTTGAGTCTTCTTTTGATTTTTATTTTGTCAAAAAAACGAGATTCTGAATTTTTTTTGTTTGGTTGGCCGCGAGACTCTGGTGGCGAAAACCTTGTCTCAAAAAGAAAGGTAAGATTTTGACTCCTAAATTAACGTTAATTTGCCATTTTTATTTAGTAATAATAAAAAAACTTAATTCTAATTCGAAACTTTATTCTTCTTTCTGGCAGGTTTGGATGAGAAACCGGCTCGGTGAGGTTCCCTAAACCCAATTTATTTAGTATAAATTAAGAAGGCTAACTTAACTAAAAGATGGTATTATGGTGGGGTTTTGGTTTGTTTACAGATGTGAAATTTTGGGAAACATGGATATTTTTCTGTGTTTTTATTTTTCGGCTCTTATTTCGCTAATTAATTTCATAAAAACAAAAGTAGTTTAGAAGAAATATAGCTCCTTAATGATCGCCGCCAGTGCTTGCTATTACTAAACTAAAAGAAACTAAATTTTCCTGATCTTATTATTATTGCTTTAATAGGGATTTTTGTGATTTATTAATTCGAAAGCTGATAGGGATTTATGAAAATGATATCATGTTTGTCGGATCTAGATCTAGATCTAGTATTTTGAATATGGGATTTGGAAACTGATTTGGGATTGTTAACTGGAAAAAAAGCTATGCGTATGTGTTGTACTTGTACTTGATAATACGTGGGGTGTGATTTGGTTGTGATTTGCTGATCCGTGTTGGATTTTTCGGCCTGCTATTACTCTAATACACATATGGTTATAGTAGTGTTCCTATCTATGTTATATAAAAATAATGGAATTTAAATATGGTGCTAAACTGGACAAAATATATAGCTCATAGTGAAGGCAAGCTAGCAAAAATCATAAGCACTTCAAACAGAAATCAAATCACATTAAGATGGTATGAGCAAATCGTATAAATGGAAATAGGTTACAGAATCAAGCAGATAAGTAGTTCATCGCATAAATTAGGAGGTGCTTGGCAACATGGATCAACAGTAGAATCAATCTATTGATGTTATTATCCAAAATATGAGAGACAAAAGTGGTACAAATCACCAATCTCAGATTCGAAAAGCCCACTCCCTTCGTTTCTGATTGATCACTCTCGTTGGGCTTTGAGAAAGCTCGATCTCTAAATCCTTGTTCTTCAACTATAACAAGCTTTGAAATAGAAATTTTCTAAAGAGGCAAGAGAAAAGGTGTTTCTCTATATCACTCTCTATCTCTCCAGTGTCTCCCCTCTCCTCCAAAAAACCGTCCTCCCGGCAATGAGCCCCAAAGAGCTCACTTATACCAAAGAGAGTATCCCACTTGTCACTTGTTGATTGGTCTTTGTTGAGGATGAGCATGACATGCTTCTCTCCGCTTCGTTGATTTTCAAGGCTGCATTTGAAGCCAACACCTTGCTTAGTCGGTTCTGACTGGTCAGACACGGCTTTGGATAGGGTTAGCCCTTCACTTTAGGTCGAGTTGGGCCTAGGGTTGTGGGCCGATCTAATCTTCATCTGGCTCGAAATGGGCCGAGCCTGTCTCCACCTTGAGCTTGCTCTTGGGCCTCGAGTTTGGCCTTTAGCTTTGGTTTAATTTGTCTTTGTCTTGAAGATGGGCTGTGCTGATCTGATTCTTCTTCTTTTGCAGATTGCTTTTGCTGACTGGGTTTCCTTGTGATGGGCCAAGTTTGGATTCTTGATTCGAAATTAGGAGTAGATAATTCACTTTCAACTTGTAATTGAGGATGATAGTTGAACAAATTAAAACTCCTTGTAGTAATGTTGATAAATGTTACTTGTAATTTGTCATTGATATTCTTCTCGAATTTATTATCAAATCTTGAATAAATTTTCTAACACGAATCCAAAACTAAGAATGAATCATGTCGCTCCTTGATTTGGTTCCGTGAACTAGTTTACTGCACTACATTTCTCGATTGTAAATGCAGTTGATGTCCTCGTTATATGTTCTACACCGGACAAAATGTGGTGTCTGCAGTATGCATGTGGTGTGTGCTTAGAAATCTTAGAACCAACTTGCTTGCCTATTCTGCAGTAGTTCTACTGCAGCCTAGTGGGTTGTGCCTAAGTGTGGGGGGAACCGCTGGACTGGTGGATCCGATTTCCCCACTTATTTTGGTTACTAACGGGCTTCAACGTTGTGGTTGTCTATTTTGCAGGAAAATGGTCAATCTGGATCACGACTTTCTGCAAGGCCTCTGGTATACCGAGGCCTACGGTGCTGCGTTCGCCAAGATGCGGGCGGCCAAGATTGGGAGCCACTACACTCTTGATCTCCCTTACTTTGACCAGTTCCTGTGTCGCGATGCTATCAAGTGGGCCATCCCGCACCCTCACTGGCGCATCCTGCAAGGGCTCCAGGACGACATCTACGAGGAGCTCACCCTAGGAGTTCTACAACACTTTCACACACAACAGTAAGAAGCTCAACACCCTTGCGGGTGCGGTCACCACCACAATCTGAGCTACCATGAGTTCAACATCGCCCTGGGCCTGGACTCCACTCGCATGTACGAGGTCGAGATGACCTTTCTGCAGGATGACTACCAGGGGTTCTACGAGCGGATCTCCTTGCACCAGCACGCTGCCATCCCCTACGCGCACAGCCGGACCAGAGCCACCTAGCAGCCGGCTCCATGGCGTTTCCTTCAGGCGTTGCTATCTCACTCTGTCATTCCCAGCCAGGAGGAATCCGGGCAGGTGACAAAGCGCCACATGTATGCTCTCATCACCATGAGCGAGGCTGCGGATGACCTCAACTTGGGGTCCGTTCTGGGACTCTCCTTCTCCCAGGTGAGGAACCAAACTGCACGATGCGGCCTTCATCAATCAGCTTTCCCGATTGTTTGGGTTGCCCCTGCACGTCTGCACCCTCATGGGGCGTGCCCGAGCTTTCCCTGACGAGACTTTAAGTGCTATTGGCCTGATTCGGGTAGCGAGGACAGACCCGCGGATCCGCTGGATCATAGGTCTGCGTTCTGCAGAGTTCGATGAGGTAGTAGAAGCCGAGCCCGCACCACCCCCACTCGGGTGCCGAGCCCTCCTCGGCCGCACCAGCTGGTGGCCATCGATTGGATGGAGAGACGCCTAGATCGTGAGCGTGACACCAACTTCCTACTAGAGCGCCTGTGCTTGGAGGCCGATGTGGACACTACCCAAACCTTCTGGCATCCATCCCCCCTCAGGACGACGATGACGACGAGGATTGAGGCTTGATCGCGAGTTCCATGTTTCATGTCTCATGCATTTTTGTGTTTTTGTGATTTGAGTCGAACTGGATATGTTATGTCTTGTTTGGTGTGTTTTATTGTGTCCCATGGGGTTGACAGTGATGTTCCTTTGGTTGTTCTCAGAATCAGGTCCATTTCCAGTCCGCTCCAACCTACTAGTCCTATTTCCAGACCCACTGCAGCCAATTTTTCCTGGTAACATCGTTACCCTTCTCTTTCTATCTTCTCCATGGAGGGCAGTGCCGTGCTTAAGTGTGTGTGTGTGGGGGGGGGGGGGTGTTTATCATTGGCTGCATCGAAAAGGTTGTGTGCTTGGAGCCTAATCCACTATCCAAATCTCGATATTTGAGGGATAGAGAGAGGGATGAGGGGAGGGGGAGGGTCGTTAGGGAGAGGGAGGGAGGGAGAGAGAGAGAGAGAGAGAGAGAGAGAGAGACGGTCGGCGGTGGTGGGAAGGAGGAGGGAGGGCCGATGGGCAGTGGACGGCTGGAGGAGGAGGTAGGGCCAACCACGGTCGGCAGGGGACGGCTGGAGCTTATCGTTGGAGAGAGAGGGAGACGGTTGAGAAGGATGGGTGGAGAGAGATAAGGTTTTAAGGAATAGAAATCAATTGTGATAATTTTTTTATTTCCAAAAATACCCTGAATCTAATCTGTACCGTAAATTTAAAAATAGGATAAAATATAGTTAATGAATGGTACAAATTTTAGTAATCACGCTAACACAATTCATTATGACATCCCCCACAAAGCCTCAGCCACCGTACAGAGGAAGAATAAATGATCTATAGTTTCCTCCTCCCCCAACAAAATAGCATCGATTATAAGATAACATAAATGGGCTTATACTTTATAATAATCAATAGTGTGAGCGATTTATGGTGAGATGGGTGGGTATTTTTATTTTATATTATTGGTTTGTAATAAGTATACTACTTAGCAACCATAGAAAATGGACAATATATATTAAATATGGAGATTAATATAATTAAGTCATTTGCACAAATTTGTGCGCGGATAGTACAGGTAGTCTAGTAGGCATGATCCCGAATACAACTTGGAGAATGAAAAAAATGAAAAAAGAGATAGGAGAGGAGCTAGGAGGCAGACACGGAAGTCATATCTTGTGGACTGAGATAGAACAGTCGACGAGTATTATGGTAGCATTGAGGGTAGAGCCACAATTGCGGTGGATGTATTTGCTGGCGTCGCCGAGACATTTTCCACAACCCCATTTCCATAAGCGGGAGTCGCAAATGGCCTGACCAGTGACAGAACCTTTGTCGGAATTGGGGAAACTATGGGTGTAGACGTAATCCCCATGATGCCTGCCAACGTTCTTAGTGTCGCTCACAAAGATATCAAGTAGAGTCTTCATTCTCTTGTTGTATTCCTTATCCTTGGAATGGCCCCTGCAGTCAGGTCCTTTGAGGATCCTCGTATCGGCACTGTCAACGGCCACACTCAAGATGCCCAGAAGCAGAACCGCCACCACCGCTACTCTCGACGCGCAGCCCATTCTCTTTGTTTTTCTCTTTATGTATTGCGATCGATCGATCGATATATGTGAAATCAGGGTGAGAAATCAGTGTAGCCGGGACCTTGCTTTTATACTAGTCCAACTTTAGCTTCGTTCCAAAACCGGCATATGTGCAAGCCTCCATCGCTAAACAACAACACGTACAGGTCATGGAGTAGTAGTCTCACTCAATTTAATTCTTGATTCTTAATTCATTTTTTTATTCCAAAATTTTATTTCTGCATTCTTCTTTTGTCTATATATGACTCCAAAGCATAGTCGGCACCACCATATCTGAGATGAATGCACGAATTGCGGGAGGAGAATTACTTAATTGGACAAGTAAGCGCATCATATAGAAACTGGCGGTGGGAGGGATCGATTACTTTTGGGCACAATATATGGGAACCTTGCCTATTATTATTATTATTATTATTACTATCATTATCATTATTTATCATGTATTGATCTGAAGTCTTAATTGTTGCTACAATCGTGACACGAGCCTCTTTGTTGTTGTTCCTCCCGCCCATTGATAGGAATCATGCATATTGGGATCCCTTGTGTTAATCTTGTTTATTTGGGGATCCTTTTGTAATTAGTCTACCCACGTTGCACTGTTTATTGGGAGACTATTTATTCTTTGCTTTCTGCTGATGTAAACCCTAAGCCGAAAGGGTAAAGACCCGAAATAGTGTTTTGCTGCCGAGAGCTAATTGCTCTCCGTGGAGTAGTCTCGTTCGTCTTGAACGGGGAAACCATGTAAATCTTGGTGTCTCGTGCATTTCGTTTTATTTCGATTTCATCGTATTTTACATGGTACCAGAGCTGTGCTGATCACAGGTTGAATCATGGCTTCGGACGACGAATCTTCCACCAAAACTGCCAAGTCTGGCGCCGATATGTCAAAGCTAAAATCGGTTGTCGACGAAGGTCAGAGTGGACTGCCGTCCCATCTTATTCTTCATCAATCCGAGAGTCCCATCAATCTGTTTGTTGGAGAGGTGCTCACGGATGTTAATTACGGCGAGTGGATCGTGGACATCACCGATTCCTTGATCGCCAAGAACGAAATATGCTTCGTCGATGGTACCCTTCCGGACGCTGCAAACTCGGCCGAGCGTGATGCCTTGAGGCGTTGTAACACCATGGTTAATGGCTGGCTCAAGACGGCCATGTCAAAGGAGGTACGGAATAGTGTACGTTTTGCAAACACTGCTTGTGAGATTTGGGTGGATTTGCAATCCCGGTTTGGCCAGGGAAGCTCATCTTGCCTTTATGAGCTCAAAAGAAATATTAACAGTCTTCAGCAAGAGAAGATGTCTGTATCGGCTTTTTATACTCGTCTGCGGGGATACTGGGATGAGGTTCAGGCGATAACACCTTCACTTGAATGTACTTGCGTGGGCTACCATTGTGATGTCAAGCGCCGCCAGCGTGAGGTGCGAGAAGGGGAGCGCCTTTTTGATTTTCTAATGGGCTTGGACGATGCCTTCAGTACTGTGAAGTCACAAATCCTCGCCATGAAGCCAGTGCCATCCCTTGCTGAAGCCTACCAACTAGTCATCAATGACGAGCAGCAAAGGCACATATCGCAAAGCCGAAGACCGCGTTCTGAGGCGGCTGCCCTTCAGGCCCAGGGGGAGCGTCGTTCGGACCGCTCGGGGGCGCAAAGGAGACATGTTATCGTCTCATTGGTTTTCCCCCGAAGAATGGCGAGAAGGGAGATCAACAGAGGCGGCGCAATGAGAAAGGGAGTCGTCCGTCGGCTGCGCAGGTGGATGCCGAAGCTAGCCCACTTCCAGGTCTCTCCACGTCCCAGTTTGCGTAGCTCAAGGAGTTGCTTCTTAGTGACCTGCGCCAATCTTCTCACTCACCACTAGAGCCCTCCTCCAACATGGCGGGTAACCTTACTGGTCCTTCTTCTGCTTGGGTGATTGATTCAGGTTGTACTGAGCATATTGTTAATAACAAATTGTTATTGGATGATGTGTTGGACTCGTCGCAACCTCTACGGGTTAAAATTCCTAATGGCACAGGAGTTAAAGTTAGTAGTATTGGGACGAGCCGGTTGTCTAATGAGTTGCACTTGCGTCGTGTTGTGCATGTTCCTGAATTTCAGTGTAATCTACTATCTGTCAGTAGGCTCACAGCGGATCTCCCGGTAGCATTAATCTTCTTGAGTGACTTATGTGTAATTCAGGACTTACCATCCAAGAGGCTGATTGGGATGGGTAAGCATGCTGACGGGCTTTATTACCTCAAGTTGTTCGATGAAGCAAATCCCATGGCGCATTCTGTTCGACGATCCTTGAGTAATGCAGAGTTGTGGCACGCTAGGCTGGGGCATCCGTCATTAGCAAAGCTCGGTGTCTTGGAGAAGTTAATTGATTGTCCTTTAGTTCAGTCGAAAGACCCTTGTCGCTCTTGTTTACGGGCTAAACAGACTTGAAGTTCTTTTGAGCCTAGTACTATTAAGACTAAGTCTATTTTTGAACTTATTCACATCGATATCTGGGGAAGTTATAAGACAACATCTACTTCTGGTGCCCACTTTTTCTTGACAGTGGTTGATGATTACAGTCGTGCAGTATGGGTTTTTCTGATGCGTCACAAATCAAATGTTGGCCGATATTTGATGTATTTCTGTAACATGGTTCGAACTGAGTTTGACGGACAGGTCCGGCGTGTTCAGGCAGACAATGGTCCTAAATTTGCTACTGCAGCGTTAGTGACATACTATGAAGAACACGGTATCGTTTTGCAGACTTCATGCACTGATACTCCGCAGCAAAATGGAGTCGTTGAGTGCAAGCACAAGCATTTACTTGATACAGCAAGGGCCTTGCGTTTCCATGGCAACCTGCCGATTAAATTCTGGGGAGAGTGTGTGTTGACGGCGGCATCTCTCATCAATAGAATGCCTCTTGTCAGCATAGGAAACAAGTCTCCATATCAGGTTCTATTCAGCACGGATCCCTCGTACAGTCATCTCAAATATTTCGGTTGCCTGGTGTATGCGAAAGATAATCATCAGGGCCTTCATAAATTCTCTGATCGGGATCGAGCAGGTGTCTTTCTTGGGTATCCCTCCGCTCAGCGAGGTTATCGCGTTTACGATCTTGAGAAGCATGTCATTTACACCTCCCGGGATGTGAAATTCTTGGAGGACATCTATCCCTATCATGTTGCCGATAAGAACACTTTATTAACACCGGCAGAGGTGTCTCGGCCGCAGTTTAGCGTTTCACCACCTATCATTGATGATGATGTTGATGAGCAGCGTCCCAGCCCCCCGGTTGCAGTTCTTTCGCCCCATGGGACTGCTCGCTCTTCGTCCAGTAATTCTTTTGAGCCCCATTGGAATTCTCCAGAAGCGGACTCCACATCCATGGCAGTCTCGCATTCGCCTCCCACCTCGGACACTCCTGCTCCTCCCTCCGGTACGCTAGACGATTCACCCGCGCCGAGTTCCCCGACGCCTGCTCCAGCCGCGCCTCCTCCTTGGCGTAGTGATCGAGTCCGGGTCCCTTCTACTCGATTGCGCGGATATGATGTGACCCTTCCTAGTTCAGTTCATTCAGTTGAGGTGGAGTATCCTCTTGAGGATTGTTTGGGTTATGATCGTCTTTCCTCTGCTCACCATGCTTTTGTCGCGGCTGTCACTTCTGTGCACGAGCCTACTTACTTCTATCAGGCTGTTCGGCATAAGCATTGGCGTGATGCCATGCAGAAAGAAATTGATGCATTGATCGCCAACGGCACCTAGTCATTAGTGTCCCTACCTCCCTGGAAACGGGCTATTGCGTGTCGTTGGGTTTTCAAGATCAAGTTTAATCCTGATTGCACAGTCGAGCGATACAAGGCTCGTCTTGTTGCCAAAGGCTATACTCAGGTTGAGGGTATAGATTTTCATGACACTTTTGCACCGGTTGCCAAGCTCGTCACTGTACGTTGTCTACTCGTTGTCGCCGTTACTCGTAATTGGCATATTCACCAGCTTGACGTGAACAATGCCTTCCTCCATGGTGATCTTGATGAGGAGGTTTACATGGCAATTCCGCAGGGTTTTGCTCGCCCTGGCGATACGAGGGTTTGTCGCTTGCATAAATCGATTTATGGGTTGCGACAGGCTTCGCGTAACTGGTATCAAAAGTTTACCCAAGCCCTTCTTACGCTTGGTTTAGTTCAGAGTCGCGCGGATCATGCTCTGTTTATTTACGGGCGCGCCTCTACCTATGTTACAGCTCTCATTTATGTCGATGATGTGATCCTTGCCGGGACGGATTTATCCTTCATTGCTCATGTTAAGGACTATTTACATGCGCAGTTCACCATCAAGGATCTTGGGCCCCTCAAGTATTTCTTGGGAATAGAGATGGCTCGCTCTCCTAAAGGAATTGTTTTGAATCAGCGGAAATATGTCTTGGACATTCTAGCTGATACGGGTCTTACTGCAGCTCGTCCTAGTCCTACTCCCATTGAGCAGCAGCATCATCTTGGTCGTGAAGACTCTCCTCCTGCAGTTGATGTTAGTGCATACCGCAGGCTGGTTGGTTGCTTATTGTACCTCACGGTGACCCGCCCTGACATTACCTATGCAGTTAATCTGCTTAGTCAGGCGATGAAGGCGCCTACCAAGGCTCACGAGGAGGCCACAGTTCGCGTTCTTCGTTATCTGAAGTCCACTCCTGGTCGTGGTCTCTTTTTCCCGGCGTCTAATCCTCTCGTTCTCACTACTTACTGTGATGCGGACTGGGGAGGCTGTCCTCTTTCGCGACGTTCGACTTCTGGATACTTTATTACTCTTGGTGCTTCACCCATTTCTTGGCGTACTAAGAAACAGTCAGTTGTAGCGCGTTCCTCGGCAGAGGCCGAATATCGAGCTATGGCTAGCATGGTCAGTGAGGTCTTATGGTTACGCTGGTTGATGCAAGATTTGGGGGTCTCTATTTCTAGTCCGACTCCATTATATTGTGATAATCAGGCAGCCCTTCACATTGCTGCTAATCCAGTCTTCCATGAGCGGACTAAGCATGTAGAGATGGATTGCTACTTTGTTCGTGAACGGGTAAAATCTCGAGACATTGTCCCGCAGAAGGTAGCAACTTCGGAGCAACCTGCAGATTTGTTCACAAAAGGCCTGAGCGTTGATCAGTTCCGTCATCTTCTTGGCAAGCTCGGTCTTCTTGACATTCACTCCTTCGCTTGAGGAGGAGTATTGGGATCCCTTGTGTTAATCTTGTTTATTTGGGGATCCTTTTGTAATTAGTCTACCCACGTTGCACTGTTTATTGGGAGACTATTTATTCTTTGCTTTCTGCTGATGTAAACCCTAAGCCAAAAGGGTAAAGACCCAAAATAGTGTTTTGCTGCCGAGAGCTAATTGCTCTCCGTGGAGTAGTCTCGTTCGTTTTGAACGGGGAAACCACGTAAATCTTGGTGTCTCGTGCATTTCGTTTTATTTCGATTTCATCGTATTTTACAATGCATATAGCAAATGATTACTGTTCTTAATTAACAATGACATTACCCCCATTGAATTACGACTAAAGAGTTTGAAATGTGATATTCTTATATAGGAGGGAAGTCAAAACCTTACCAATTACTCTATTCCCAAATGATTCCCACTACATTTCGTATGATGATATTATATAGCCACCCCTACCAAGCAACCCGACTCAACCACTGGATTCATCGGTTAAATCAAGATCAACTCAATAGTAGTTTGGAAGTTGCGATTGTTACGGTGAGATTGTTAATATAAACGAGACCAATAAAGAAGTATTAATTAACTTGACACTCATTACATATTTTAGACCCTGGTGTGTAGAAAACAAAACGCGCAAATGGAACGAACATACCAATTTAATGAGGTTTCTCCATTCAACGCGAATGAGACTACTTAAACGAGAGCTACTGCACTCAAGGTAAATTTCGCTAGGCGTTTTCTGTTGTTACTCACAGCCACACACCGAGCCTCCTAGTTAAGGCTATATACGACTTACCCAACATCTACCAACTAGTGTTACAAGGCAAATTACCTAACACACCACCAACTACAATATGTCGATAATAAATAAGTATATGACTCGCAACACTCCTTCTCAACCGGAGGCGTGAATCTCATTCAGGCCAAGCTTGGAGTAAAAATAGGCAAACTGTTAAGCTCCCAAGTCTTTCATAAAAACATTTGCTAGCTGGTGAGTGGCGGAGATCTTTCGAGGCTCTATTTCAGCACTGGCTTCACGTTCTCGAACAAAGTAACAGTTTGTTTCCATGTGTTTCGTTCTTTTTCGGAAGAATAGGCTAGCCGCTATGTGCAGGGCCTCTAACAGCAGCCCCACACTGTCATATAACTTGTTGATGTCAATTGTATTATCGCTACCAAATTTACATGGCCCTATGGACAAGATCGCATTCCCTCGAGCCTCTTGCAGAAGCCTTATTTCAGAAGTGAGGTACGATTCTATTAAAGAAACATACAGTTTAGGAGGTTAATCTCCCTTCGGGCATGCAAAACGTAAGAATTTGGAAAGTAAACCTACACTAGCTGAAGGAGAATGAGTGAGAGATCAGAGAAGGAAAGCGTTGCATATCCAATGTTCCCCCCAGGGCTCCTAAACACACGCCCTCGATGATCGAAGCATACGAGCTCCGATTTCTTATTTCGTTAGATCGCACATTGTGTCAAAGCATTTACCCAAACTAATAGGAGATTAGGATAATTCGAATTTGTCCCTGGAGGCATCACACCATTTGATTGAATAAGGTTCGATCGAGTAGGATTGTTGTTTCTAGATATATCCTAAATGACTAGGATTTCAATCCTTGCACCTCGAAGGAGTGCAAGATCAAATAAGTAGTTATTCGAATCAACAAATAACAAAACACATGAAATCAAGCATCACACATATGAAAACCAAACAATCGTATGAAACTAAATCAACAAATTTACATGGTCAGAACCCCTAAGGTTCACATAGGTACGCAACTAAGGAACTTAGCCAATCATGGGGAGGAGTTTATGGGTGTTCATAAATGGAAATGAAGACACCAGGAGTAAAAACATTTGCTAGTTGGAGTAAAAATAGGCAACCTGTTAAGCTCGCAAGCCTTTAGTAAAAACATTTGCTAGTTGGTGAGTGGTAGAGATCTTTCGAGGGTCTATTTCAGCACTGGCTTCACGTTCTCGAACAAATTAACAATCCATTTCCACGTGCTCATTCTTTTTTGGAAGAATAGGCTACCCGCTATGTGAGGGTCTCTCACAGCAGCCCCACACTGTCATATAACTTGTTGATGTCAATTGTATTATCGTTACCAAATTTACATGGCCTTAAGGACAAGATCGCATTCCCTCGAGCCTCTTGCAGAAGCCTTATTTCAGAAGTGAGGTACGATTCTGTTAAAGAAACATACAGTTTAGGAGGTTAATCTCCCTCCGGGCATGCTAAACGTAAGAATTTGGAAAGTAAAGTGATGCAGAAAAGTAAACCTACACTAGCTGAGGAGAATAAGTGAGAGATTAGAGAAGGAAAGCGTTGCATATCCAATGTTCCGCCCAGGGCTCCTAAACACGCGCCCTTGATGATCGGAGCATACGAGCTCCGATTTCTTATTTTGTCAGATCGCACCTTGTGTCGAAGCATTTACCCAAACCAATAGGAGATTAGGAAACTTTGAATTTGTCCCTTGAGGCATCACTCCATTTGATTGAATGAGGTTCGATCGAGTAGGATTGTTGTTTCTAGACCTATCCTAAATGACTCGGATTCCAATCCTTGCACCTCAAAGGAGTGCAAGATCAAATAAGCAGTCATTCGAATCAACAAATAACAAAACACATGAAATCAAGCATCACACATATGAAAACCAAACAATTGTATTAAACCAAATCAACAAGTTTACATGGTCAGAACCCCTATGGTTCACATACCTACGGAACTAAGGAACTTAGCCAATCATGGGGAGGAGTTTATGGGTGTTCATAAATGGAAATGAAGACACCAGGAGGCCCATGGGAATCGACGGCTGGAAAAGAGGAAATAGGCTCTACAACTCTGTTTTGGCCGCTGATTCTCCCTCTTAGGGTGAATTTGATCTAAGTCATGTGGGTTGCTCTATCCAATGCAGTCAAAATCAGGATTTTGATCGTAAAATCGTACGATTTTAGGATTTTACTTAGGTATTCTGATCCATATTTTACTATAAAATCGGTGGACCTTAAAATCGTTCAAAATCGAGATTAAAATCGTTAAAATCGTAGAATCGTACCAAAATTGGGATTTTGATCCTATGTGAACTAAATAGGGAGCTTGAGCCAATTCAAAAGAAGCAGAATTGTTTCGGTGGAAAGGGCAATGAGGAGGATCTTCTCATATAATTTTCCTATCAAAAGAAGCAGAATTTTCCTATTAAGAAGAAGAAAAACTCATTAGGGTTCGGTCAACACCTTTCCCTTATCCTTGTTTAACTCATCGGTAAAACAATTGTCAGAATATTGTAAGTGCGTAAGAATTAACATCATTATTAAAAAATTATTTAATTAATGAATATATTTGTACCAAACCAATGACATTAATTATTTTATTGGATTTCTGTTATTCTTAGTTTTAAATCATGCTTAGTAGACGATGTCGGAATACTACCTTGCTTGACCTCTCATCTCCCCCATCTTGAACTCTACCTCTAGAGCCCTATTTATAGATCTTCCATTAGGCTTTATGAGGAGGAAAACTCGCCCCTCATGCATCATTCGGCCAATCAGAGCGCTCCATACACTTGGCCAATGAATCAGGATGCTCCGGGATAACTTCTTGATGAAGTGGACCAACTCCCTAAAACGGCATCGTGGCCTCCCTTTTTTTATTGAAATAGTGCTTCAAGAACCATTTTGCTTAGGGGTTTTGTCTTCAAATCCTGGCTCCAGCAACTTGGGCTCGATTTCCACTACGGCTTCCAAGTGGTCCACAAGACTACTTTGCCTTGAAAATGCACAAAATGCTACCAAAAGCGTATCAATCGTATAAAAGAAGTCCTAGCATTTCTAGAAAACACCTGAAGAAATCATAGCAATAATTTAATGTATTTTGTCACTATTGATGGGAATGTGCACTTTGGGTCATAATACAGGGGTATAGAATAGATATTTCATGTGTCATCAAATAACCCCAACTTTGCTTGTCCCCAAGCAAACTTAGCTTCGACAATCTTCTCCTCAATAGACCTCACAATGACATGTTTGCACTTAGAAACCTTTGATCGTGGCAATGATCCTCACAACTCTATATCTAACAACATATTTCTTAGCCATTTTGCCTCTGTTCCACCTTCCGCAAGGGCTATTCAGCTTCCATTATGTAGTGAGTAATAGATGTATGTTTCTTTGAAGAAGGAAGATGATTATCTTACAACTTTCGAAGAAGGAGAGATGAGATACAACCCCTAGGAGTAGCAATGGAGGAAGAAGGTTGCAGTATTGAAGAGCTTACACTAATCCAAACTTTCTTAGATTTGTGGTAATATGTTGAAGGATTCACACCACGCGAGGGCTTTGACACTTCCTACACTTTCATCAATCTGAATCCACGAGTAATCCACTTACCAAGGTATCCACCATCGAAAACATCCCGGGAAGAGTTTGAGTATGATGACCCCCCTTCACCTCTTACTTGAAGGTCAACAAAACCCTTGGAATCGAACATTAAATAAGAGATTATAGAGGATAATTCAAACAAGTATGAGCAACCTCAAATGGAGCATGACGGAAAGGAGCCACTAGAGGAGCAACCATCTCAACCTATCCAACTAAAGGAGGAGCTTGAGAAGGAGCCACCTATCAGGAACTCTAATGACTAGACCTACATGTTCCAACCAAGGAAAGGAGTTAGATAACCCAACCATTCAATAGATCATGGAGGAATTATCAATGAAGAACAATCATCTTGCTCGTTGAAGGAGACTTCATGTCACACTCACTATGTGTTCAACTCAAGTTGGGAGGAGGAAACTTACGAAGGTTGCAACTTTGATCTTGCTGAAGAAGGAACATCTACATCATCCTTTACGAAACGGAAGAAGAGCAAGTAGTATAGATCCCCCCTAATCGAGATGATGAATCTCTATGCATAGAAGAACCAAGCCTTGAAGTGGATGGACCCCTTCAAGATCCACTACATAATCTTCTTAAGGATCTATAAAAATCTTGGAAAATAAGAACCTTGGGGAAGTAAGGGTAGATCACGAAGAGTTCACCATTTACAGGATACTTTGGTGAAAATATGGAGAATGACATTCTCGAAGTTGGAGACCATCAAGAAAAATGCATAACCATGGTGGAGATGTTTATATGATCTCAAGCTCGAGATATTGGTCTTAATCCATAACAAGATTGTTCAAACAAGACCAACCTTCAACTCAGATCAATTATAAACCAAAATGGAGTTTTGGCTTTGTTCTCTACCACATTAACTTTGGAACTAGAAGATGCTTCTGCATTCACATTCTTGTCACGGATTTGAGCTTTCTCTTCAATCCATAAATGCTTATGAAATTTTTCCAAAGTGAAATTTTTTATATATAAAGTAACTTTCCTATAATTACTCCATGATGAAACCCGCAGGAAACAAAGACATGGAATTCTAAGCCACCATATGGGCTACCCTATTGTTCTGTCTACCCACAAATTGAACTCTATACCCTGGGGCGTCGAAAGAAGATGGCTAATTTCCTCAAACAGAGCTCCACCCGCAGCCGCTCGAACATCACCAGCGTTAACCTTGTCAATCACAATCTTGGAGTCCCCCACAATCGTGACGACCTCTACGCCATGATTTTGACACCAGCGAATCGCGTCCCGCAAAGTCGATAATTCAACAAGCATCGGATTCTAAAGACCGATAAACATCAATCCCTGCACAACAACCACCGCACCACCCGCATCTCTTAAGACCACTCCACCTGCTGCAAACGTCCATTAACATATACTAGAAAGTGAATATCGCGTCAAGCGCGCGATCACTATGAAGGAGTTTTATATCAACGATTAAAGGCCCGTTTGTTAATTTGATTTGTTAAAGCTTTAGATTATATGTTATTGATGAATTTACCGGTTGAAAGATAAATAGTAGAGAAAACCACATAAAATAGGGAAAATGACGCATCAAGCATTTATATTAGGATTCATAGTTGTTCACTAATTGAGTAGTATGTTAGCAAATACATATAAATAGACATTTTCTTCGAAAAGAGGATGGTATCCTAATGATGAAGACTGTGCAACGACACTACAAAAATAAACATTCTTTTCTCGAGATCCATGATTGTTCTTAAGTAGAGAAGTTCATTTGAAAAAGTAGATGAAGCGCGTTGAAATTTTTTTTGCTAAAGAAAAACTGAGATGAGCAAGCAATGCGAGTACACATAAACCAATTCTTTCAGTTGAGATATATTGTCGTTTTCAATTTGAGAAGTGCGTGGGGAGAATGCATGTAAACAGCCTAAGCATGGTTTTTCAAGGAAGAGTAGGAAGTAATAAGGAGAAGACTGATTTTGTCTATTGTGAAGATAAATAGTTTACGTTCAGGATTCACTATGATTATTAAATATAACAATGTTAAGAACAAAAACATGTCAAGATCATCGCAATTTACAATTGAGGAGCAATGAAAGAAAATATATGCAATAGAAGGCCAGGACTTAGAATGAGACTTTTTGGCAAGCAAACCATATTTTCTAGATAATACGACTTTTATACATTGAAGATAATGTCACCACAAAAATAATGCTATTGTTCAATCATCATCCTCAAATTGAAAAATACATCACGAAAGCCTATGTAATAAGTGAATCGAAACATGTACAAATTAGAGATAAATTTAGTTGGTTAGTTGCACTCGAACCTTATCCGTTTCCTACATACCCGTAACACGGAATCAACGTCCACGTAGTTCGTTTTTTGACTTTGATAATTTTAAATGTAATTTTTACCACGTTCCACCAATCGTGGTTCATGTCTTGAAGATTTTTGTTAATTACATTTAAATTAATTATGAATTTATGAAAAGAAAACAAGATGATTTCAGTTGTTATGATTTATGAAGACATTTGACACATTAGGAAGGAAACAGGATTAACATTATACGCATTCCAAATTTCATATTAAGGATATTAAGTAATAAAAGAAAACGGAATGATTAGATTAACGCATGATGGGCTAGTAGCCCAACTTACTAAAGAGCCTGTCGTATGGCGTGTTTGGACCTGAGGACACGGGTTTGAAACTTGCTCTCAACAATTTTTGTGGTTTTCATTTTTTAGTGTAGAGACGGGGAATGACACTTTGGTAATTACGCAAAAGAACAGTGGCAGGGATATGTAATTTTTAGGAAACCCTAAGGGCAATCTAGTCATTTTGCGCAACCAAGTATAAATTCTTCTCTGGAAACCCTAAAAGGCCATATCGGCGGCCTCTCTCTCGCCTCTCGCCTGTCTCTCTTCTTCTCGACTCTCTCTTCCCGAACCAGACAACGACTACCAGAAAAAAGAGAGAGGTCGCTCATCCACCTCCCTCCTCGTTTCTTGTGCCTTATCCCAGAGAAACGAAACCCTAATTCTCTCTTATATGCCGTCGTGACTCTCTCTATCTCTCTCTCTCTCTCGTTGCTCTCGTTTCACTCTTCCAGAAAAAGACCCGAACCAAACCCTTCGCCTATCTTAGGCAACGCCACATCCGCCTCCTCTTCTCCTTGTCTCGATAGCCTTGTCGCGTCTTGCGCCTCTCCATCTGAAGATGGATTCTCCGTTGTCTCCTTCACTCAGGCTTAAAGCGGCGAGAGTCTCCAGAATGTTGTGCTCAATAAACGTTGGACGCGACCGTTGACACCGCCGGTGACACTATCCATAGCGATTTCCATTCAAGGGAAGTCTAGGGAACTCGATCGATTGAAAGAGGAAATAATTAGGGTTCGTCTGAAATGAGAATAGAAAAGAGGCGGAGGGGAGTTTCCCCTCTTTGACACCCACCATTCGATGCATATCGTCATGCAATACCGTTTTTTGCGTTAGAATGTGGTGTTGTCTTTATATTTTTTTTAACGGGGCCATTTTTTGCAAACCACCGTCGATTAAGTTATTTTTTTAATTGAATAATTATTCAAAAGAGGGATAACGAGTATCCTTGGCTAATATTTGACCCAATTCTTTTTTTTTTTTTTGCGATTTAACCCAATTTTTTCGAATATAAGTGATTTAAATATATTAATAAATTTATCTCTAATATAGATAATATTTTTTATGAATATAGATATTTTAGCTTTCAAGACTATATTCAAGACCAAATAACAATACCATAATGAATATGTTTAACAAAATCAAAATTGATAATAACGGTAAAAATAACGAGTTCATAATGTAGGAAAGCAAAATTTAGAAGTCATATTACATGATAAAAGAAATTCTTCATAACCCATGCCACGCAAGTTTAAGTTAACTTCATCGTCCTCATCCTCGACAACTCGACCCCCATTAGTCATTTCGTCTTCTTGGTATGTTTGTTCTTCTAAAATTTCCTCGACATCCGCCACATTATAAAAATTCCTCGTCCTTGTCTCAACCACCATGTCCCATTCCGGATCTCTGGCACACTGCACATAATACACTTGGGTTACCTGACTTGCCAAAATGAAAGGTCCGTCCGTTGGTCGCCTTCTTCTTCTATGGAAGCTAATAACACCGTGGTCATCCCTTCTCGCGTGGTTTCATACCAATCACATTGGAATAACACTACACGAAGCCCTTTGGTATATCGCAACTCTATGATATCTTCAATTACGCCATAGTAAGGAATCCCCACACCTTCCTCACTTCGCACCATGACTCCACTATTTTGACTTGTTTTTCTAATCTCGTGATCTTGCGTGTGGAATCTAAATCCATTGATGCAATAGCCTGAGTAGTGCAACATTCGTTTTTCCGGCTCCCGAGATAAAGTCAACATAGAGGGATGCAAAGTTGCAACATTGTCATCAATCATTTTGCCCACCTGCACCATGAAGCAATTTTTTTGTTGGCTTGTACACCAATATGATAATACGACAACACTTCAAAATTTTCGTGTCAAAATAGTTACCTGAATAGAGAAATACATCTCGGATATACTTGACCAACTGGGTAAATGAATTGTTACTCCAGTTATTCTCCCACTTGATTTTCATAAGCTTTGTGACGAATGACAATCTTGACACATTCGAAGCACATCCCTCGTACAACGGTGATTGGGCCTCTTGTACAAATTTTGAGCTTGGGCATTAGGTTCTTCCGGATTCGCTAATGGAGCCATGAGGTCGTTCAGAACACCAAGCATATCATCTTCGCCCATATCGTTATCTTCACCCATATCGCCATCATCTCCATTGTCTTCTTCCATGTTATCATCACCCAATTCTGGACCTTCATCGTCATCTTCTTCATCTTCGTCGACCTCGCCATGGTAAATCCACTTAGTGTAGTCGGTTCTCATTCCTTTTTGAAGAAGATGTCCTTCTACCTGGTTCACTGTCATTCTACGCACATTACCACATTCCACGAAAGGACACCTTATTAGACCATCATCGTCTTTAACATGGTATGTTGCGTACTTCGCAAATTTCTCCACTCCCGCAATGTACTATGTGCATGCCCGATTCTTCAATTGTATCCAAGATTTGTCTATTGGTTCCATACCTATAGATATGTAGGAAATTTATGTTATTAGAAAATATTACAAACAAAGTAAAACCAACTTAATTATTCAGTTAAATTAAATTGTCGATGTAGAAATAAAAATAATCCAAATTAAATCAAATGTTTATACCTTCACTTTGCTTTCATATATAAAACAAAGAAACAAATTGTTAATCACATTCAATATAATTTTAATTGATGTAAAACTAGGAAACTTAACTACTTCCACTTAATTCGTGTAGTAATCCAATTCAAACGTATAATAAATTAATAGTCTTCCTTTACCCATAAAACAAATAAGGCGTACAACTACATACTATGTAGACACCAATAAAATAATAAATTAATAAAATTAAGCTGGGAAAAAAAATAAATTAAAAAAAGACGTGGTCATTTTGAAGAGCGGAGGAACTGCTTACCTTCCGTCCCTAAACCGCAGCCGATCGCCAGACCTACTCCCTCGCGTCGTTCCAGGCGTCTTCTCAATCGGCGGTGCAGTTTGGCGGTGGGGAAACGGCAACTCCGAAGTGGTTTCTTTGCTCTTTTAGATTGGGAAACTACATCATCATAATCCGTTTGTTCTTACTGGGATTTTATAGTGGTTTATGGCGAATTTGGGTCATGCTGGATTGATTTCGTCTTCCCCCTTTAACCCTTTTGCGGCAATTAAGAGAAAATGACCGGATGAACATACTCCATTCGTTGAACCAGTTTTGATGCCATTGTATCGTTCCCTTTTCCTGTAATTTCGGAATTAAATGATATGCAGGGGAAGAACCGGCCTTTGTATATTGCTGGGGAAGAAACACATTGAATGGATCTGCAGAAGACAGAGAGTTCTCTGCAGTTATGATTATGTTACACAATAATTAGATACAGAAAATTAAAAAACATACATAAATTGTGTGTAGCGTAACTGGTTTGGAATCTCCTTTACGAACATGTGGTTCTAGGTTCGAGTTGCATCAATAACTTATTTTTTAAAATTGTTTTTCATTATCAAATCCACCAATCTACTATTTCGGAAATTTTGTTTTCCTGACCAACTATTTCTAACAAATTCATTTTAACAATCGTAAAAATGAACTGAATGGTAAAAAGGGTACATTTCAAAAACACCTTTCCCACGACATCATAATTCGTCAGTAATGTTTTACTTTTGACGATTTCTTTCAATATTATTGACGAACACGAGTTAGCTCACTAATATTGTTTTTTTCCGCAAGTTTTTCAAACCAACTATTCATTAATGATGGAAAATATGTGGTCATTAAGATGGGTCGGGTAGCTACATGTAGTGTGCATTTGTTCCAACCATCTTTTATTGACAACCGTATTATCACCGTCGAAAAAATAATGTTTTTTATGAGGAGTTACTAAAATCCTGGCAAATAAAATTATACCAAACAATTCTTTCCAGAGTAGATGTTTTGCCATCACAAAAACGTTATGGACCTCATGTCAATTTTTGGGCGTCACAAACAATGATTATTTCTGACGCTTTGCTTACGACCGTTAGTAATGTTATAAATTACTGACGAAAATAAAAATATCGTCAATAAAAATGACACTACCTTCCTCATACATGTGAAACTCACCTTTAATGAGGAATTTTTTAACATTTCTGATGAATTTAACTATTGGTTGGAAATAACATAAGTTTTTATGATACAAAGATAGTTTTATCACAAAAATGGTTATTTCCAACGAAAAAACAGTGTCGTCAAAAGGTTTTGATCACTTCTGCCAGTCTTTTTTGTAGTGGAGAACACTCGTTTCTTACTAAATCAACCGAGAGGGTTTCGATCTAGGTAATATCGAGACATGCATGGTTTTTCGATTTGTTTTAAGTGATTTTTTTGGGATTCGACTAATTTTCTTTCATTTCTTGTGTATTGTGGGGCTTGGTTTCGGACAAGGGGAAAAGAAGTGGGGAGGAGACCGCCCGCGACCACCAGAACGACATACGATTGACGGTTGGGTCAGATCTGTCTTTGTTTTTCGTTTATCGGTTGTATTTTTGTTGGGATCTGATTTTTCTCTGGTATTTTTATGGAGGTGGGTAGACAAAACGGAGGTCAGGAAAGAAGAAAGCCGTCGGTGATAGGTTATTCCGTCAATGACGATGAGATCTAGATACCATTTTTTATTTGCATGTTGAGTCTTCTTTTGATTTTTATTTTGTCAAAAAAACGAGATTCTGAATTTTTTTGTTTGGTTGGCCGCGAGACTCTGGTGGCGAAAACCTTGTCTCAAAAGGAAAGGTAAGATTTTGACTCCTAGATTAACGTTAATTTGCCATTTTTATTTAGTAATAATAAAAAAAACTTAATTCTAATTCGAAACTTTATTCTTCTTTCTGGCAGGTTTGGATGAGAAACCGGCTCGGTGAGGTTCCCTAAACCCAATTTATTTAGTATAAATTAAGAAGGCTAAATTAACTAAAAGATGGTATTATGGTGGGGTTTTGGTTTGTTTACAGATGTGAAATTTTGGGAAACATGGATATTTTTCTGTGTTTTTATTTTTCGGCTCTTATTTCGCTAATTAATTTCATAAAAACAAAAGTAGTTTAGAAGAAATATAGCTCCTTAATGATCGCCGCCAGTGCTTGCTATTACTAAACTAAAAGAAACTAAATTTTTCCTGATCTTATTATTATTGCTTTAATAGGGATTTTTGTGATTTATTAATTCGAAAGCTGATAGGGATTTATGAAAATGATATCATGTTTGTCGGATCTAGATCTAGATCTAGTATTTTGAATATGGGATTTGGAAACTGATTTGGGATTGTTAACTGGAAAAAAAGCTATGCGTATGTGTTGTACTTGTACTTGATAATACGTGGGGTGTGATTTGGTTGTGATTTGCTGATCTGTGTTGGATTTTTCGGCCTGCTATTACTCTAATACACATATGGTTATAGTAGTGTTCCTATCTATGTTATATAAAAATAATGGAATTTAAATATGGTGCTAAACTGGACAAAATATATAGCTCATAGTGAAGGCAAGCTAGCAAAAATCATAAGCACTTCAAACAGAAATCAAGTCACATTAAGATGGTATGAGCAAATCGTATAAATGGAAATAGGTTACAGAATCAAGCAGATAAGTAGTTCATCGCATAAATTAGGAGGTGCTTGGCAACATGGATCAACAGTAGAATCAATCTATTGATGTTATTATCCAAAATATGAGAGACAAAAGTGGTACAAATCACCATTCTCAGATTCGAAAAGCCCACTCCCTTCGTTTCTGATTGATCACTCTCGTTGGGCTTTGAGAAAGCTCGATCTCTAAATCCTTGTTCTTCAACTATAACAAGCTTTGAAATAGAAATTTTCTAAAGAGGCAAGAGAAAAGGTGTTTCTCTATATCACTCTCTATCTCTCCAGTGTCTCCCCTCTCCTCCAAAAAACCGTCCTCCCGACAATGAGCCCGAAAGAGCTCACTTATACCAAAGAGAGTATCCCACTTGTCACTTGTTGATTGGTCTTTGTTGAGGATGAGCATGACATGCTTCTCTCCGCTTCGTTGATTTTCAAGGCTGCATTTGAAGCCAACACCTTGCTTAGTCGGTTCTGACTGGTCAGACACGGCTTTGGATAGGGTTAGCCCTTCACTTTAGGTCGAGTTGGGCCTAGGGTTGTGGGCCGATCTAATCTTCATCTGGCTCGAAATGGGCCGAGCCTGTCTCCACCTTGAGCTTGCTCTTGGGCCTCGAGTTGGGCCTTTAGCTTTGGTTTAATTTGTCTTTGTCTTGAAGATGGGCTGTGCTGATCTGATTCTTCTTCTTTTGCAGATTGCTTTCGCTGACTGGGTTTCCTTGTGATGGGCCAAGTTTGGATTCTTGATTCGAAATTAGGAGTAGATAATTCACTTTCAACTTGTAATTGAGGATGATAGTTGAACAAATTAAAACTCCTTGTAGTAATGTTGATAAATGTTACTTGTAATTTGTCATTGATATTCTTCTCGAATTTATTATCAAATCTTGAATAAATTCTCTAACACGAATCCAAAACTAAGAATGAATCATGTCGCTCCTTGATTTGGTTCCGTGAACTAGTTTACTGCACTACATTTCTCGATTGTAAATGCAGTTGATGTCCTCGTTATATGTTCTACACCGGACAAAATGTGGTGTTTGCAGTATGCATGTGGTGTGGGCTTAGAAATCTTAGAACCAACTTGCTTGCCTATTCTGCAGTAGTTCTACTGCAGCCTAGTGGGTTGTGCCTAAGTGTGGGGGGAACCGCTGGACTGGTGGACTCCACTCGCATGTACGAGGTCGAGATGACCTTTCTGCAGGATGACTACCAGGGGTTCTACGAGCGGATCTCCTTGCACCAGCACGCTGCCGTCCCCTACGCGCACAGCCGGACCAGAGCCACCTAGCAGCCGGCTCCATGGCGTTTCCTTCAGGCGTTGCTATCTCACTCTGTCATTCCCAGCCAGGAGGAATCCGGGCAGGTGACAAAGCGCCACATGTATGCTCTCATCACCATGAGCGAGGCTGCGGATGACCTCAACTTGGGGTCCGTTCTGGGACTCTCCTTCTCCTAGGTGAGGAACCAAACTGCACGATGCGGCCTTCATCAATCAGCTTTCCCGATTGTTTGGGGTGCCCCTGCACGTCTGCACCCTCATGGGGCGTGCCCGAGCTTTCCCTGACAGGACTTTAAGTGCTATTGGCCTGATTCGGGTAGCGAGGACAGACCCGCGGATCCGCTGGATCATAGGTCTGCGTTCTGCAGAGTTTGATGAGGTAGTAGAAGCCGAGCCCGCACCACCCCCACTCGGGTGCCGAGCCCTCCTCGGCCGCACCAGCTGGTGGCCATCGATTGGATGGAGAGACGCCTAGATCGTGAGCGTGACACCAACTTCCTACTAGAGCGCCTGTGCTTGGAGGCCGATGTGGACACTACCCAAACCTTCTGGCATCCATCCCCCCGCAGGATGACGATGACGACGAGGATTGAGGCTTGATCGCGAGTTCCATGTTTCATGTCTCATGCATTTTTGTGTTTTTGTGATTTGAGTCGAACTGGATATGTTATGTCTTGTTTGTTGTGTTTTATTGTGTCCCATGGGGTTGACAGTGATGTTCCTTTGGTTGTTCTCAGAATCAGGTCCATTTCCAGTCCGCTCCAACCTACTAGTCCTATTTCCAGTCCCACTGCAGCATATTTTTCCTGGTAAGATCGTTCCCCTTCTCTTTCTATCTTCTCCATGGAGGGCAGTGCCGTGCTTAAGTGTGTGTGTGTGGGGGGGGGTGTTTATCATTGGCTGCATCGAAAAGGTTGTGTGCTTGGAGCCTAATCCACTATCCAAATCTCGATATTTGAGAGCTCCAAGTACTAATGTTTGCATGATCATATTGGCAATGTGATGGTATGCGGTGAATCGATTGGATATTGGCATTAATGCATGGTAACTTGCTTATGACTAGCACAACCTATACTGATGATTGAGACGTGGAGTAGAACAGTCTAGGGGTTCAACTTTTCAACTGTTTGCTTACCAACTATGACTTGAATTGACCACTTATTTGCTACAGTCGTTTATGCATCTAGTTCAAGGAATCAGAATGAGAGATAGAGCATATAGGTAGCAAGGTGAGATTTGAGACTGCTCGTTTCTTTCTTGTGCGATAGATCCCTCTTCCATGATGTGTAGCATTCACGTTGTCACTAATTAGGATGATGGAGGCATATGATTAGCCCACGACCAAATTGTCTGTCCTGGTTTATAGCGTCGTATTTGCACATGTTTTCACTCTTGTTTCCTGACCATTTTAGCTCGAATTTGTTGTTCCTTGGCCTATTTTACGCTAGGTTGTGTTGTTTTTTCGTATTTCAAGTCCTAGCAAGTAAAGAGGTGCATAGGCGCAAGTTTCGGGTCATTTGGAGGTCAGGTGGCGATTCAAGAAGCAAATTACGGGCAGCCCTTGCCCATTTACGGGCGTAATTGCTCCTGTCATGCTCGTAAATGCAATGCTGAGCCTAATTCTTCAGAATTCCTGTCGCAGAGAAAATTACAGGCAAGAGTCAAAGTAACTACGGTCGTAATTCCTTAATTACTGGCAGTAATTGGGTAATTACGACTGTAATTCCCTTCCTCGAAGTGAAGTGAAACGCGTGTTTTGGGCGATTTACGGGCATACCATGATTACGACCGTAATTCAGCCAGTATTTCGCCCAGAATCGGGTTTTTGAGGCAGATTCGAGCCAAAGGAGAGGGAGTCGACTTTTAGGAGCAAAAACAGAGTTTTAGAGAGAGAAAGTGCGAAGAACAAACCCTAGGAGCTATTTGGAGTGGATTTCTCACCATTGAAGCCCATATTGCATCCCGAGGAGTGAAGATCATCATCCCATAGCAGATTATCCTCATCTTTATGAGTATGACTACTCTGTTTTCTGTTTTCCTCTCTCTCTCTCTCTCTCTATGGAGTAGAACCTTCTCTCGCTTGGGTATGAAGAACCCTAATTCCATGTTTTAGGGATCTTGGTTGTAATGACTTGGGATTGTTATATTGTTTGATTTTAATCGATTGATGCATGATTCATTGATTCAATTGAAGTTTGATCATCTTTTCTTGATTTCTGCTGCAACCTGAGATAGATAGAATATGATTAGGTTGTTAGAGCTTCATCAATCAATAGTGGTAGATTGGTTATACGAGAGTTAATCAATTTACTGCTTTGTATTGGAACCCAATTCCAGTAGTGGAGTTCTGTGCTTATTGCCTCAGCAGTCTATCCCGATGAAGGTTAGTCGCCTGCCGGTTAGGCTGCCTGAGAGGGCTTGGTCAGCTTAAGAGATTTCAAGCTACTGTCGGATCTTCCGCAGTTTAATCAATAGTTAATCAACACAGGATAATTACAACCGAGACCTAACTAAGGAGCTAGGGGTACTCATTCCCAAGTGACTCTTCCCTTGCTATAGAAAAACGAATTTCCTGCTTTCTTACTGCTTTTAGTTAAAATCACAATCACTCAACTTAGTTTGCTAGATAACAGATATACACGGAGTAGGCAGTAGATCTAGACCCCGGGTTGACAATTAGAGCTTGCCTGTTACTGCATTTCCGGACTGCGATTATACTTGGTCGCAGTTTGATGTTGTGTTTTAGCTTGAACGGACCTGTAGGAACTTCAAGCTGGCTGTAAAGGCGTGATTGGCTGCGGAGGAGGCGCTAGCACATCTGCAAATCGCCGACGAAGAAGAGATGGGTGACCCGATGGCGGAATTGCGAGATCTGATGGGTTCTCTGGCCACCGCCAGTGCAAACAAGTACAATAACATCGAGCAGTTCATGGAGAAAGCCTCAGGTAAATTCTTGGTCAGAGAAACACGCAGGCTGTGCTGCGAGATATCCAGACCCAGCTTGGGAGTGTTGCCCAGGCTGTAGCTCAGAGGACTCCTGGTACTCTACCCGGTCAGACCATCCCTCATCCGCAGGACCAAAATGAGCACTACAAGGCCATTACTACCAGGAGTGGCAAGATGACTGCTGATCCACCTGTTTGGGCACAAGAGAGAGAGACCCCTGCTTCAGCACTTCCAGCTAATGAGGAGGAAATGGAGAAGGAGGTTGAGGTGCCTGCTCCTAAACCGCAACTAGATGTGAAGGAGTATGTACCGTAGCTTCCCTTTCCTACTCGGTTTCACAAAGACCGACTGGAGACTGAGTTTGTCAAGTTCATGACAATGCTGAAGCAGGTAAACATAAGCATGCCCTTCGTGGAGGCATTATCGAAGATGCCCAAGTATGCCAAGTTCATGAAGGATCTCCTCGCCAACAAGAGGAAGCTTGGGGAGCTGTCAACGGTGATGCTCAACGAGGAGTGTTCTGCCATCCTGCAGAACAAACTACCAGAGAAGCGAAAAGACCCAGGGAATTTTTCTATCCCTTGCATGATTGGTAGTTTGCATATAGGGATGTCCTTGGCGGATTTAGGGGCTAGCATAAATGTCATGCCATATAAACTGTTTAAAAAGCTAGGCCTAGGTGAACCCAGTGATACTATGATGAGCATTCAACTTGCTGATAGATCCATTGTGCATCCTAGGGGCATTGCAGAGGACTTGTTAGTCGCAGTAGGGCCATTCTCATATCCTGTTGACTTTGTGATTTTAGATATAAATGAGGATGTGCCTTTAATATTGGGTAGACCTTTTCTCGCCACCGCCATGGCACTCATTCATGTGAATGATGGGAAATTGATTTTGCGAGCTGGGGGTTAACAAATCACTTTCTCTGTTTCGGATAATATGAAACACCCCCCAGCTCCATGATGATCTAGACTACTGTGATGTTGTTGCTGATTTTGAGACCGCACTCGCCATCACGAGTGCGGGTACTGACGATTTCCTCGAGCGTTGTCTTTTGCTAGGGGAACAAGCATCACAGGATGTGCAACTGGAGGAGCAGCTCGCTGAGCTAGACGAGGCCGCGATCGAGGGGCGAGAGATATCATTCAAGAGCAGGCTGGTGGCTCTGCTGCAGAAGTGTGCCCGGGCCATGGCATGGAAGATCACAGATATCAGAGGCATTAGCCCATCCTTCTGCTCCCATAGAATTCTGATGGAGGATGAGGTTAAGCCAATCAGGCAGCCACAACGGAGATTGTCTCCCACCTTGGAGGCAGTGTCCGGGCAGAGATTGTGAAGCTCATGGATACAGGCATCATGTTTGCTATATCTGATAGCAAGTGGGTCATCCCTACTCAGGTGGTCCCGAAGAAAGGCGGGATGATTGTGGTCCCGAATGATATCTGTAGTGCTTCTTAGCAATCTGGCTTAGGAATACTAGCAATATTGTGACTTTGCTGGTTTTGGAACTGTGGAACCCTCTGCTTTGAATTCTTCCACCATCTAAATGGCTATTTCCCCATGTCCAAGACTCTAGCCAGTCATCTGAACCTGTGTCTAAGACCGCCGGATTAGTTAGTGGTGACACCCGATATGTGAACTACAGCATTTAGAGGCTGCCCCAAATGAGCATGTGCATCTTTCACATCAAATTGTCCAGATTCCACTGGTCGAGAGTGATCGATTCATTCCCCTATATTCTTTACGTTCTCTACCTCGGTGAGGACCTAGATTGCTCGGTCTTTATTATGATGCCTTGAATTTTGTGCATAAGGTGACTGACTTGAATAAGTGGTTTAGTCAAGTCTATGTTTTTTGGTGAACAGAAGGGAGACTCTTCCTTTACTCGATCTTGCGGCACTCGAATGTCATCTGTGGTGGTTGTCGGTGTTGCAGTTGCTGTTGTCCATGTGTTGAGGTCTAGTAGCCAGTATGATTCACTTGTTTGTGCTGGTATGATATGTCCCCAAAGTTTACATTGTTAAAATGTTTTGAGCTTACCGGGTGACTGATTTGGTTTGCTTGGGGAAAAGCAACCGGTTAAGTATGGGGGAATTTGATAATGCCATATTCTAACATGTTTTTCCCGTCATTTTATTGACCGTTTGAGCTTTGTTTCTTTCCCTTGTAGCCTGTGTTTACGCTTGTGCTTGTTAGTTACGGGCTTCATGGAGTTCTAGAAGGCTTCATGGAGTTACGGGCTGACCTTCAAAGTTACGGCCAAGCCGTAACTCAGCCTTTGAACTCGTAACTCATGGGAAGCATCGACATCAGTTACAGAAGCATTCTTGGAGTTACGGTCTCCCCCTTCAAGTTACGGTCGAGACCGGAGCTCCCCAAAGGAAGCCGTAACTCTTGCTTTATGGATTGCAATAACAACATCGTTCTGCCTCAAGTTACGGGCGGTCAAGGCAAGTTACGGCCGTAACTCGCGGATTCTTAACCTATTTAAAGGCTGATCGGAAAATTTACAAAGGATCCGGATTTTTGGACTTCTAAAGGCAGAAAAAGAACCCTAGAGAGAGAGAGAGTGACGAAGAGAAACCCTTGGTCAAGGATTGGAGCGATCTGAAGACTTCGGAGATCGATTCCCCAATCTCGGAGTACCGATTAGCCGCCACGAGCAGTTGCCCATTGTCGTTCTAATGATGTATACTCCGAGCATGACGTTCTCACATCTCTCTATGGAAAAATTATCCCTTTCATCTGGGTATGATTGTATGAAGAACCCTAGTTGTGTATGTTGGGAATGATTGTATGAACCCCATGTTATGAATAATTTATTTGATAAATTCAGTTGAGGAATTATTCAAAATTGCATGAGTCCTGATCACACCTGTGTAATTCCGACTTTAACCTAGAATGATAGTCTCTGCATAGGTTAAAAGATCAACCTTTACTTGAAAGTGGTGAATCGACTGCTTTAGTCGAGAAGTCGATTCACTGCTCCGTACTGGAACAAATGCCAGTAGTGGAAATTTTGCGTGTTTAACCTTGGTTAGTGTATGCTAGTGGAGGTTAGTCGCCCGCCGGGTATTCGAATAATGAGGGTCTGGATAACTTTAGTTGAGAGTCCAGACCATTAAAGAAATTCCCTCGGTTTATCTATCAATCTGAGTAATTGGGACCGTATAACCTGAACTATCTGCACACTAGGGGGAACCATACCTGGATGACCTTTTGAACCTGAAAAGAACTAGACCATTACTTGCTTTTGTTTCTTTTGCACTAAAATCATTTCACTCGCTTAGTCCTGCTAGATAATAGGAGTTCACAGAGTAGGCAGTAGATCCAGAGCCTAGGTCGATAATTAGACTTAACAACTACTCTGCATTTCCACTCTGCGATTATACTTCGTCGCAGTTCGGTGTTGTGTCGTAGCGTGTCAGAGTGACACTCTCCACCAAGCATAGTGCCAGAAGTCGCTAGTCCGGGAAGGAGTCGTTGATCTCCTCCACGAAGTTGTCCACCGGAGAGGCTCCCAACTGTGAAAGGTGATCAGATGCAACGTTCTCTGCTCCCTCTTGTCTCGGATCTCTATTTCAAACTTCTGCATAAGCAGGATCCAACGGATGAGCTAGGCTTCGCGTTAACCTTGGTCATCAAATAGCGAATGGTCGGGTGGTCGGTATAAACCACGACATGAGATAGAACCAAATACGGTAAAAATTTGTCGAAGGCATACACCACATCGAGCACCTCCTTTTCGGTGGTGGTGTAGTTCTCCTAAGCATCGTTCAAGGTCTTCGATGCGTAGCAGATAGGCTAGAAATGCTTATCGCATCTCTGACCAAGAACAACTCCAACCGCATAATCACTCGCATCGCACATTAGCTTAAAGGGTAGAGACCAATTTGGAGTCACCATAATGGCTGCATGAGTAAGCTTCTCCTTCAAAGTCTCAAGCAGCTTGGTCAATGACAGGGAAATCTTCGAGAAATCTTTGATGAAGCGCCGGTAGAAGCCTGCATGACCAAGATGTTGGTTTCATCGAGCGCGAGACTTTTATACCTGTCTTGTAAATAACTTAATCACAACACAAGAGTTAGTATGATTAAGAACCCTAATTTAGTTTTAAACTAACTATTTCAATTCCCACTGAGTTTATGATATTGTCAAAACAATTAAAAATGTCAACAATTCTTTTCTCCTCTCATTACTCACTTCCAATTTAATTAGCCTAGCAATCCTATTATTACACTAACAAACACTCGGGCTCTTTACTCCAATGGGCCTTGAGAGCTTAAAGCCCACTCGCAGCCTAGCTATGAAATTAAACCCGACCCAACTAGTTTACTAATCAAAACGGTAGAGTTTTTAGGTTTAAACAAAAGTAGATTTCCCTCTTCCCTTGTGTTTGATCAGCACCAACTCTGTAGCCTGAATTACCCAGACAGACTCAAGAACACCAAGAACTAATGAAAACCGAGCAGTTCAGCCCAGAAACTTTGAAACGATTTAAATCAAACCCAGGAGAAGATAACTCGTTCTTAGCACTTCTCCAACCCAGTTCTGCTGCTTGACTTCCTTAGTGCTATCTTTCCTGCACAAACAGAACACGAACACAGAGGTGCAAACAATACTGAAACTGAAAGCAGAGTAAGAAGACAGCCCAGGATTTTTAGTTGGTTTCCAGTATTGGGAGAATAAGAATCCCAATACTGACTACTCCACGGTCGGAGACTCACTGTTGTGTGATCTCCGACGATTCACTAAAGATATTACGTTGAAGTTCGATGAAAGTCTATCTACCCAAGAACCATTTGATCAATCTCAACCCGATTGATCAAACACTCTCTTCTCAAACCCCGAATTGCTTCCCCAGCAACTCGTAACAGTGTTTCCCTAACACTAACCCCCAAAGCAATTCTCCCCGAACCCTTTGAGAAAACCCCTTTTCTATCAACCTTGCTACTCTCTCACAAAATCCCCTTTTGTCTTAGCTAGCTTTGTTGATCACTTGAAAAGGTTGGCTATGCTAGTTCTTCAGATCGCCTTTTATAGGCTGAGATGTAGTCGTTGGTAATTCATTCAAATTCCCTTGAGATCTTCATGTAAGGTAAGTTCTTATTCTTTCTTCCTTTGGCCCGAGAACTTGCCTTAACTGTTTTGGGCAGCCACCACATTTCCCGCTGTGATTTGAATCTTGCCTTGGCCTTCAAGCTGCCATTGTCAACCTGCAGTCAACATTCTCCCCCTCAGCTTTTCAATGGCCAAGCTTCTCTCCCTAAACTTGTCCAAGGTTCATTCTTAAACTGCTCACAATCAGAACCTGCACACTTAACAAACCATTGGTGCAGCCTGTCCAATCCTCTAATCAAGGCAGCAGGTATCATGAGTTCAAAACATAACAGTAGGAGTCCATTTTATTCATAGTAACAGAAACAAACATAACTGACTCTTGACACTGGACTTCAGCAAGTCTTACTAACAAAATGAATTACCCAGACTTTCAACTAACATCTAAACCCGACTTCAACAACCAGACAACCAGACTAGAGTTATTAAACCGACAAAAACGACATTCATGGATCTCCCCCTAAGTTAATTAGCCAAAAACTTCCTAGTAGGTGTACTCCGGAGAGGAAGCATACTCAGATGGATCGACTTCCTCATCCTCCGAAGGTACAAATAAAACCTTGTTGATCTTCTTGCCAGAAGAACTGGCCTCTTTCCCTTTCACAACCAAGGTCAGATCATGAAGTAACCCTTTTCCCTCCTTCTCCAGATTTATCCCTTCCTGGAGATGTCCCAAGTCCAGAACCCTCTTGCGTTTCCCGGACGATTCTGCCACTTCCTTTCCCTTGTCAAGTCTCGCAGGTAACGTTGCAACATTGTCGTCTTCATCAAAACCTGATTCAGACTGAGGAGGTTTGTCTCCCTAATTAAAAAGGGGTGGATATCTTCCCCGGGCGTAACCCCCTTATTACAACCATCCGTTATGACGATTTCTCTCGTTATTGTTGACACGCCCCTTGAACTTTGGCAAGTTTTTGGGGTCCAAGCTCCGAGAGGGTACGACGTAGGACGTGCTGGGCTTGAAGGTCAGAATGGACATCCCGGTTGATAATTTTCCCACGCAGATCGACCCCTAAGATGGCCAGCAGGGAGGTGATTTGCGGACCATAAGGCAGTTTCCCACTGCACTCTTCTTCTCGATATCTAATCATGTGATTAAACATGAGGGCGACGTAACTGATCGAGCAGCTTGTTTTGGCGTTAAACAGAATCCAGAAGTCAGACTCTTCGAGAATAGTTGTCGTGGCAGCATCTCGGGGAAGGAACATACGAGTGATGTAGAATTGCAAGGCTTTCAACTCATCAGGAAGCCGCTCAACAGAGAACATGGAGGATTGGTGCCTCCCATAGTCACGATCTAGGTAAGACATAGTGTCTATGCGATGGAACCCATAGCTATCAAATTCTTCTGTCGTCCCAGCTATATATCCATCGGGAGGAAGATGCAGCAGAGTGGCCAACACATCAGCAGTGATAGTCACGCTAAAATTGTAGACGGTGGTGGTGAAATACGACGGATAGCGTCCAGGGCCGCACTGCATACTTGCGTAGAACATTCTCACAGCTTCAGGGCACTGATCAAGGAGTCGATTCTGAAGCAGTGAACTCCATCCAAGATCATTGATATACCCATTGACCCTCAATCTATATCGATTGAATGTGGTAGGAGGGATGAGGAATGAGGGATGGAGAGGGCGATCACAGAAGCTACGCAGATACCTGGAGCAGGCTTCTGAGTTGCGAAATCCCCGATTAGTGAAAATTGCAGCAGGCGCAAGATTCACATTGGGCTGGGGATTGCTCGGCGCCATTGTGAGACAGAAAGCTTGGTCTGCTGCTTTTGATGGTGATGCTGGAAAGACTATGGGGATGCTGGGATGACGATTCCATTGGTCGGCGAAGGCTTTTATATTGGCAATTCGTGAGCGATTTTTGGGAAGAGTGTTAAAATGGGGAAGTTCTAATCAGCTCGATTACGAGAATCAATTAGGAGAAGAGGATGTGATCCTCTGTCAAGAGATTCGCTCTTTCCATTGACGAATGTTAGAAGGAAGAAACATCGGGAAGGAATTGATCGAACAGAGAGGGGAATTAGGGAGAAGATTTAACAGAAAAATTAGGGATTTAGAGCAGCAGAGAAATCGCAGATGAAGAAGGAAATTCGAGTACCTTTGGTGTCCTGGAATTGTGCGAGCGACACGGGGGTCGCTAGGGAGGGGATTGGGCTTAGGACCACAAACCTATTGAGCAACACTAACCCTAGGAGTTGAATGCAGGAGATTTTCATACAGAGTTTGACAGCAAGGTTCGCACAAATGGCTGGAAGATGGTCAGGGGCAGGATCTGGGCTTAGGCCCACAATACCAGAGAGGGCTTAAATTACCAGCGGGGCCTTAGGAAATTGGAGCAAGGCCGAGAAAAAGAGCACATCAAGCCTTTTTGAAACAACACCGCAAATTGAGCTTTGACAACTCACTTTAGTTCCTTAATTTCACTAGAGAGAATAAGCCCAAGTTCTCGACGAATGGTTAGACATTGATCAACACCTAGTGGTTTAGTAAAAATGTCTGCCCATTGATTCGTAGTAGGCACAAACTCAAGCTGAATTTGGCCTTCATCAACTAATTCTCGAATGAAATGATACCTAAGTTCTATGAGCTTGGTTCGAGAATGATGTACGGGATTTTTACCCATGTTAATGGCACTCGTATTATCACACAATACGGGCATGGACTTTATTTCTAACTCGTAGTCACAAAGTTGATGCTTCATCCAAAGTAGTTGAGTACAACATAGGCCAGCGGCCACGGATTCAGCCTCGGCGGTGGATATATCAACAGAGCTTTGTTTTTTACTAAACCAAGACACAAGAGAATTTCCGAGAAATTGACATGTCCCGGAAATACTCTTACGATCAACTATGCACCCAGCATAGTCTGAGTCACTATATCCAATTAAATCAAGACATGACTCACTATCATACCATAGACCTAGATCCATTGTGCCAGCTAAGTAACGAAAGATTCTCTTGACAGCAGTTAGATGACTTTCCTTAGGAGCACTTTGGAATCTAGCACACAGACACACACTGAATTGAATATCGGGTCTACTAGCAGTAAGATACATTAGTGACCCAATCATTCCTCTATAGAACTTCTCGTCAATTGACTTACCCGACTCATCCTTGTCTAGCTTAATGGTAGAGGCCATAGGTGTAGTTGCAGTTTTTAGATTCCCAAATTCAAAACGTTTTAACATATTTTGAATGTACTTGGTTTGACTGATGAAAATGCCTCGAGTTGTTTGTTTAATTTGGAAACCCAAAAAATATGTTAATTCTCCCATGGCACTCATTTCAAAAGACTTCTTCATGATATTTTCGAAATATTCACACAACTCTTTGCTGGAAGATCCAAATATAATGTCATCAACATATATTTGAACTAGCAACATGTGTTGTCCTTTATTTTTTATAAAGAGAGTTTTATCCACTGAACCCCTTTTAAAACCTTCTCCTAAAAGGAAAGAACTAAGTTTTTCATACCATGCTCGGGGTGCTTGTTTGACGTAGATGAAGTATTCAAAACCTGGTGGTTGTTCAACATACACTTCCTCTTTTAAATCTCCATTTAGAAAGGCACTTTTTACGTCCATTTGAAAAAGTTTGAAACCCTTAGAGCTAGCGAACGCACATAACATTCTAATAGCCTCTAATCTAGCGACTGGGGCAAAGGTTTCATCGAAATCTATTCCCTCTTCTTGATTATACCCTTTAGCTACTAACCTAGCCCTATTTCTAGTTGCTACCCCATTTTCATTAGACTTGATCTTGTAAATCCACTTAGTCCCCATAATAACTCTATTAGGAGGTCTAGGTACCAAATCCCACACATTAGCTCGTTCAAACTGACTCATTTCTTCATTCATAGCAGCATTCCAATTTTCATCATTCAATGCCTCTAACACATTTTTAGGTTCAACCAATGACACAAAAGCAGTATGCACAATAGAGTTTTTAGAACGAGTGACCATACCTTCATTTAGCCCTCCTATCATAAGAGAAGAAGGATGACGTTTGGCAATATGTGGAGGAGGTTGCCTTACTTCATGGTCTAGCTCGATCGGAGAGTTTGTGGTACTTACTGCTTTATCTTGATCTTCTGATATGATCATTATGGGTTCAGATTTCTCTGTGTTTGGAGTCCTTGGTAGATCATAGTTCCCACCAAGTCCAAAATCATCTTCATCTATCTCATCTAAACACTCATTAACAGATTCATCAAATATCACATTTATGGACTCTTCCACTTTGAGAGTCCTTTTGTTGAATATTCTATATGCTTTGCTCGTCATAGAATAACCCAAGAATACACATTCATCGGATTTAGCATCAAACTTTCCAAGATGATCTTTGGTGTTTAATGCAAATCATTTGCAACCAAAGGGATGGAAGTAACTCAGATTGGGTTTTCTTCCTTTCCAAATCTCATAAGGAGTCTTCTTAATTCCAGATCTGATCAAAGCTCGATTAGTTATATAACAAGCAGTATTTATGGCTTCAGCCCAAAAATACTTAGGTAAACCATAGTCATGTAACATTGTTCGAGCTATATCAATCAAAGTTCGATTTTTCCTTTCCACCACTCCATTTTGTTGTGGAGTGCGAGGAGCAGAAAAATTATGACTTATTCCTAGGTTATTGCAAAATAGTTCAAACTCTTCTGAGATAAATTCTCCACCATGATCACTTCTAATGCTAGCAACCTTAGATTGTTTTTCATTTTCCAATTTCCTAGTTAGAGACTCAAAATTTTGAAAAGCTTCACTTTTGCTAGCTAGAAACAATACCCAAGTGAAACGAGAATAGTCATCCACAATTACGAAAGCATAAGACTTACCTCCATAGCTTACCACATTGGTAGGTCCGAAGAGATCAAGGTGAAGTAGTTCAAGAGGTCTTGTTGTGGATATTACCGTCTTACTCTTGAAGCTAGACCATGTATGCTTTCCTTTAGCACAAGCATCACAAAAGAATTCCTTCTTGCCTTTTAACTTAGGTAGACCTTTAACTAGCTCAAGGTCACTTAGTTTAGACAGAATCCCTATACTCATATGACCAAGCTTCCTATGCCAATCTATTTGATCATTTTTCTCTAATGACATTAGACAAGTTATCTTAAAACATTCTTTATCATCTAGATTTATGACATATAGCTTATTTTTACGTCTTCCGGTGAAAAGCACTTTCTTATCAACTAATGACTCGATGTAGCAACTATAATGTTCAAAGACTATCCTCTTATCTTTACCACACACTTGACTAATTGAAAATAAGTTATGCGTAAGACCTTTTACTAGCATCACATTCTCAATGCATGGATCTGAACCTACTATTCCTCTTCCTATTATTTTGGCAGAATTATTGTCACCAAAAAATACCTTACCACCTTTACCTTCTTTGATTGTGGTGAACAGGTTTCGATTTCCAGTCATGTGGTGTGAGCATCCACTGTCTAGTATCCATTCAGTTGCCTCCATGCTCACTTGGAAGCAAACCTGCGCCATTAGCAGTCATGCAGGTTTGGGTTTTTGTATCCAGACTTTCTTGGATACAGTTTGTTTGTGATTTTTAATAGAACAAAATCTACTAATATGACCGACTTTATGACAAGTAAAACAAGTTCTATATTTTTCATTTAGTATTCTCATGCTTTATTGATTCTTCAAAAATCTTTGACTTGCCTTTACTACATGAATTTGATCCTAAGTTTTCACAACGTCCCTTAGTGAAATGATTCAGGTAATAATTACCATCCTTTCTTAGAGATTCAGTTTTATTTCCTTCTAATGATTCTTGAAGTTTTACCGTGAGGCTCGATTTCTCATTTTCTAAGACTTCAACTTTCTTAGTAGTTTCTTCTAACTCTTCTTTTAATCTGACCGCCTCCCTCTTTAATTCATCATATTCAATGTGTATTTTGGCATAATCAGATTTTAGTTTAGAATATTTTACTTTAACATTTCCAAACTCTAACTGAATTTCCTTGATAGTGGACACTAATTGATCATCACTATAGTAATCACTATCACTAAAATAAGTATGGTTGGAAGATTTTACCTCGTTTGAATTATGTCTTTCTGATGGCTCTTCAACTTCAATTGCCATGTAGCTTTCTTCTCTTGTTTCCTCTCCATCCTCATCTTCTTCTTTGCTACAGCTCCATGTTGCAGCCATGGCTCGTTCTTTTCTAGCTAGAGGACATTCAGCCTTGATATGCCCAGTTTTCCCACATCTAAAGCATCCGGTAGTGTTTTGAACCTTAACCGGCTGAAGCTGTTCAATCTTGATTTTGTGGAATGAACTTGATTGAGGATATTTTGATGTACCACCATCTTTTTCAACTTCTCTATTCTTGTTAATGAAGTTTCCTCTTCGTTTTTCTCTTCTCACTCGAAGTAGTCTACTAATTTGTTTGCTTAGTAGAGCCAATTCTTCATCCTCCATATCATCGAGATCTTCTGTGTCTTCATTGTATGTGGTAGCCTTGAAGGCTATCCCCTTTTTCCCTTTATCATGATTTTCCTTGTTGAGCTTGTCTTCATGAGTTGCTAATAACCCGATGAGTTCATCTATGGCTAACTTCTCTAGGTCTTTAGCTTCCTCTATTGCAGTTACCTTTGGAGTCCATTGCTCTGGGAGACTCCATAAAATTTTTCTAACAAGATCTCCGCTCTCATATGATTTCCCAAGATTCTCCAGACCGTTCACAATGTTTGTGAAACATTCGTACATTTGCCGGATCGTTTCTCCTTCTTCCATTTTGAACAATTCGAATTGTTGTTTCAAGGAATTAATTCGAGATGTTTTGACTTGAGAGGTACCTTCATAGGTAACCTGGAGTTTATCCCAGATTTCCTTAGCGGTCTTGCAACCGGCAACTTTGTGATATTCTTCTCGACCGAGTGCACAGTACATAAGATTAGTTGCCTTGCAGTTTTGTTGTAATTTTTCAAAGTCCTCGTCTGTCCATTTTTCTTGATCCTCCTTGAGCTCATACGGACCCTTGATGACTCTAGCCCAGAGTTTTGGATTTGTAGATCCAACAAATAATTCCATGCGATTTTTCCAATACCCATAATTAACTCCTTCAAATCTGGGAGGCCGATTTTGAGAGAATCTGTCAGCCAAATAGAGTGGAGCATTATTCTTGGAACCCGATGCCATTTCGATTAGCCCCGGAGGTCGTTGAACCTTGTTCTACGGTGACCGTGCTCTGATACCACGTGTTGGTTGCGTCGAGCGCGAGACTTTTATACCTGTCTTGTAAATAACTTAATCACAACACAAGAGTTAGTATGATTAAGAACCCTAATTTAGTTTTAAACTAACTATTTCAATTCCCACTGAGTTTATGATATTGTCAAAACAATTAAAAATGTCAACAATTCTTTTCTCCTCTGATTACTCACTTCCAATTTAATTAGCCTAGCAATCCTATTATTACACTAACAGACACTCGGGCTCTTTTCTCCAATGGGCTTCGAGAGCTTAAAGCCCACTCGCAGCCTAGCTATAAAATTAAACCCGACCCAACTAGTTTACTAATCAAAACGGTAGAGTTTTTAGGTTTAAACACAAGTAGATTTCCCTCTTCCCTTGTGTTCGATCAGCACCAACTCTGTAGCCTAAAAAACCCAGACAGACTCAAGAACACCAAGAACTAATGAAATAGAGCAGTTCAGCCCAGAAACTTGGAAACGATTTAAATCAAACCCAAGAGAAGATAACTCGTTCTTAGCACTTCTCCAACCCAGTTCTTCTGCTTGACTTCCTTAGTGCTATCTTTCCTGCACAAACAGAACACGAACACAGAGGTGCAAACAATACTGAAACTGAAAGCAGAGTAAGAAGACAGCCCACGATTTTTACGTGGTTTCTAGTATTGGGAGAATAAGAATCCCAATACTGACTACTCCATGGTCGGAGACTCACTGTTGTGTGATCTCCAACGGTTCACTAAAGATATTACGTTGAAGTTCGATGTAATTGATCAATCTCAACCCGATTGTTCAAACACTCTCTTCTCAAACCCCGAATTGCTTCCCCAGCAACTCGTAACAGTGTTTCCCCAACACTAACCCTCAAATCAATTCTCCCCGAACCCTTTGAGAAAACCCCTTTTCTATCCACCTTGCCCCCTTTTCTATCCACCTTGCTAATCTCTCACAAAATCCCCTTTTGTCTTAGCTATAGCTTTGTTGATCACTTGAAAAGGTTGGCTATGCTAGTTCTTCAGATCGCCTTTTATAGGCTGAGATGTAGCCGTTGGTAATTCATTCAAATTCCCTTGAGATCTTCATGTAAGGTAAGTTCTTATTCGTTCTTCCTTTGGCCCGAGAACATGCCTTAACTGTTTTGGGCAGCCACCACATTTCCCGCTTTGATTTGAATCTTGCCTTGGCCTTCAAGCTGTCATTGTCAACCTGCAGTCAACACAAGAAAGCTCTGGATCCCCTTCATAGAAACATGGGGAGGTAGCTTGCTGATTGTCTCTATCTTTGCGTGATCTTCCTTGATCCCATGTTTGGAGATCTTGTCCCCGAACATGATACCTTCAGGTCAAGCTCTAGGTTATAGAGACAATGTGAGAAGGAGTTTCCATAAACCGAAAGTCATCCATGAAGACTTCCATAATTTCTCCAACCAATCGGTCGAAGATCGCGAACATAAACTGCTGAAAGGTTGCTGGTGCATTACAAAGTCCAAAAGGAATCGTCCGGTACGCGAAGGTGCCAAATGGGCTGGTCAAGGTAGTTTTAGCCGGATCCTCCGGTGCAATCGGGATTTGGAAATACCCAGACATACCATCCAGAACGCAGTATAACTCATGCCCCGTCAGCCTCTCCAGCATCTGGTCAATGAAAGGCAGCGGGAAATGGTCCTTCCCGGTTCGCGTTGTTTAGGCACCGGTAGTCAATGCAGACTCTAACCAGTCATGGTCCACATCGGGATTAGCTTGTTCTTATCGTTCGAGACCACCGTCATCTTGCCTTTCTTCGAAACCACCTGAGTGAGACTGACCCACTTGCTATCAGATATAGCGTGGATGATCCAGGCATCAATGAGCTTCACGATCTCTGCCCAGACCACTGCCTCCAAGTTCAGAGTCAACCTCCTCTGCAGCTGCCAGACTAGCTTAACCTCATCCTCCATCAAGATTCTTTGGGAGAAGAAGGATGGGCTAATGCTCTGATGTTCGTGATCTTCCACGTCGTGGCCAGGGCGTGCTTCTTCAACAGAGCCACCAGACTTCTCTTTTGCTCGGGGGTCAGTTCCGAGCTGATGATGACAGGGAGCTTATTCCCCTCGCGGAGAAATGCGTACTCCAAATGAGCAGGGAGGGTTTTAAGCTCGAGCTCTGCTGGCTCCTCCAGTGAGGTAATGATCCGGGGCGGGACATGGATCGGCTTGTACGGCTTCACATATATTCACCTACACATTTACATCCTAAAATGACCTAAATTGTACTAAGTTCATTTGATTTCTCGATTTTACTTTTGTTTTTGTACACACCCTGGAACATGGCCACGTTGAAGACCACGTCAACAAAAGTCAAGGAGTTTTCAAAGAGTCAACACGGATAACAACATGGCAGATAACACCAAAATTGGTGTTATTTAACATACATATCTAGGTGTGTTTTGTGCCAATTCATGTGCTTAAATGCTTGAACATCGTCAATACATCCCTATTGCGATCCTATTTGATTTTGATGTGATTTTCGGGTGTATTAGTCGATATGTGTGAATTAGGTACAAAACAAGGTCACAAGTGTAGAGAAAGGGCAGGAATTGAAGATCGTGGCCTAGAAGCCGAAGATTACAGCCAGGATCACAAACGGCGAACGTCAGTTGAAGATCGCGGCCTAGAAGCCATAGATCGAGAACGCGATCTTGGAGGCTCAGGACGCTAACTTCGCATGGAAAGAGCCTTGGAGAAGCAGAGAGTTTCCCCAGTCGCGTCACGGCCAACGTTCATCTTGCCGGTGAGGAAGATCGCAACCTCGACTAGTGGATCGCAACCGCGAAGTCTGTCCGCGATCTTCCCCTTCCCAAAGGCCTCGACGACTGTGTTTTGAGATCACATCCTAGAGGCCTCGAGTACAGAATGCCTTAAACACAGAGAGAGATTTTGAGAGAAACTTTCCCGAGTCCAGAATGCCTTAAATACACCCCTTTCCCCTTTTGAAGGGAGCTGATTTTGTGAGAAAATTTCTGGTTCCACAGAGAGAGAAGAGAGAGAAGCTGAAGAAAGGAGAAGATAAGGAGAAGAAGGAGGAGCTAGGAGCAAGGAGGGATCTTCTCCAACTCCAAGTCTTCTTCTATTCCTACCATGTATCTTCTTCTCCCCTTTATAGAGTAGTCCTCTAAGGTAATAGGGGTTCTAAACCCTAAACCCTAGTTTTAGGATTTACTATGTATATATGGATATTTTAGGGTTTGAATGAATGAATGTGTTTGTCTATGGTGCATTATAACTTCCGTGGTCCTCGTGGCCGAGTTGGGCTTAGTAATTAGGATATATAGTTAGTTAATTATTGAGTTTTTTAGAGATATTCGTATTTGTTTATTGTGACATGTTGAGGAAGTTATTAGTTTGCCTTGTTAGAGTGGGATAGGGTTAGCTAATAGGTTTTCTTGTGTTTCCCTACAAAAATGTACTTTGTGGTTCAGTTATGAATTAGAAGAAGATTATTCCAGTAATTATCGTGGTCGTTTAGGAGTAGAAGTAAAGTAGTTTAGCGATCTTCGATGCGTGAATTCTATCACGCGCCAATTGGTATCAGAGCCTGGTTCTGAGGAACCGAGCTCGACGATGCTCGCATATAGGGCATGTTTTCCGCAGATCGATGGGAGGTCTTCTATCATCCGGAAGCAACTGGACGAACGCAGAAGGTTGTTGAGGGATGGAGCTTTGCAGCTTGTTGATGGAGAGCCACCGATTGAGATTGACGAGCCACCGGATAAACCTCCTAGTCCGGTCAATGTAGAGATCTCCTAGTACGCTCTCACCGGCGTTTCCAAGCCCACGATCATCCGCTTCGACACCACCATCCATCAAGAACTAGCTGTCGTCCTCGTTGATAGTGCATCCTCGCACAATTTCATGAGCCGTGAAGCTGCCAGGAGGATGTTCTTACAGGCTACTGCGGTCCCGCCTTTCAAAGTTAGGGTAACCAATGAAAAACCCCTATTGTGTGAACGATTTTACCAAGCGATTTCAATTGAGATACAAGGGGTAGAGGTTCAAGCTGACTTGTATGAGCTACCACTACGTGGAGTTAACGTCGTTCTCGGCAGTTAATGGCTTGAGCTGGCAAGTCTGCTATCTTTCAATTGGAAGAGGCGACCATGCGTTTGAATGATAAGGGCTCGTGGGTCACATTGCTAGGAGCCATTAATCCCAACAACGAGGCTACAACTGCAGGTGGGAGTTTGCTCGATATTGATGTCAAGCAGCAAAGGACCGGAAGCTGCAACCAAGGGGGTCACCCGATTCTTCAAACGACCGAGCTATTGGAGTTGAAGCTGGATGAACTCTCCCCTGTCGTTGATGTTTTCCTCCCTGCCGCCATGTCAGCAACCGGGTTATCATGGGTCATCGCATCGCCGTTTCCGCATGTTGGAACCCTAAATACGCCGACGACCCAAGACCCAACCGCGCCGACGCCAGGCATGGCCATCCGCCTAAAGGGGGAGGAGACTCTATCGTAGGAAGATGAACATTCTGGCGTGCATCCACGCGATCATGAAGAAGATTAAAAATCTGAAACCACCTGTGAATCCTTCACAACCAACGATGGGCACGACTCCACATCCTGGCGTGCATCCACTCGATCATGAAGAAGATGAACATTCTGATCAATCATGCACCAGGCACATTCAACCGCTTCACTTCTCCAACACCTCTACACGATGAAGGAGAAGGACCCCCCGAGGAGGAATGAGTTATAGGCATCCAGGAATGAGTAAATTACTCTAGCACTAGTAGTAGTACTTATTATATATATATCGTACCTATAACTCCTATTCGTCTTCCTTTCTATCTTACGTGCTTCATCGTTGTGGAAAACCACCAGGAGACCAAAGAATACACTTGTGAACCTTCACCAACCCACAACCCGATTCATGGTAACATTCACGATCTTTTCATTGGAAACCCCCACATTGAGGACAATGTGTTGCTCAAGTGTGGAGGGGGGGGGGGGATGTTTGTGTCTGTCTGAATGTCTATCATGATTGGTTGAACCGTTGATTGCTAGTATCTTCCCTCGTTTGTGAATGTAAGACATTGATAAACGCTTGTGGGAGTGTGTGCTAGTAATCGTTTTTATGTCGTGGTGATGAATGGTGAAAATTTAGTGTTTTTAGAACCTTGAATGCTACACCAATTTTTTTTCCAATTTGATGGTTCCAAAAAACCTTGTCCTTGAAATTATCTACTCGATGTGCTTTGACTTGATTATCTTAATTGGTGTGTGGTGCATCTTAGGTGATAGTTGCATAGTTTGAGTATCGGTACGTGAGGGATTCTACTACTTTAATCCTCTTTTGTGAGTCAATAATATTTTCTATCTTAGGAAGAAATGGATACCAAAAAATGACAACTCCTACATCAAAAGAAAATAATAGAAGCACCTCCAATAGTTCAAGTAATTGTTGTTGTCTGAGAATCCCCTGCAGAATATTTTTGATGATCGGCCTAAGGTAGTAGATATAGTCCTCACACGAGAGTTTGTGCTTGCACAGTAGGAATGTAGTAGCATTTATTCATCCTCGTATACTCTCATCTATGAAATGAATAACTAGCATGCATACCTCTTTGATTTGTCTATCATTTTGCATAAGGTTTGAGTAGGTTTGCTTGGGGAAAAAAACGCCAAAGTATGGGGGAGTTTGAGAACACCAAAATATGTGTTATTTACCCTACATATCTAGGTGTGTTTTTTGCCAATTCATGTGTTTAAATGCTTGAACATCGTCAAATACATCCCTATTGCGTTCCTATTTCATTTTGATGTGATTTTAGGGTATATTAGTCGATATGTGCAAATTAGGTACAAAACAAGGTCACAAGTGTAAAGAAGGGGCAGGAATTGAGGATCGTGCCCTAGAAGCCAAGATCACGACCGGGATCATGAGGCGTGAATGCTAGCGGAAAATTGCAGTCCATAAGCCATAGATCACGACGACGATCTTGGAGGCCCAGGACGCGAACTTCACGGCCAACGTTCATCTTTCCCGCGAGGAAGATCGCAGCCTAGACTAGTGGATCGAGACCACGAAGTCAGCCCGCGATCTTTTCCTTCCCAAAGGCCTTGATGACTATGTTTTGAGATCATGTCCCAAAGACCATAGATCCCTCCAGCGATCTCTCTTCCTCGGGCCGCGAACATTCTCGAGTCCAGAATACCAATAAATACAAGACCCCTTACCCCTTTTGAAGGGAGATGATTTTGAGAGAAATTTTCTAGTTCTAGAGAGAGAAGAGAGAGAAGCTGAAGGTAGGAGAAGAGAAGAACAAGAAGAAGGAGCTAGGAGCAAGGAGGCATCTTCTCCAACCCCAAGTCTTCTTCTATTTCTACCATGTATCTTCTTTCCTACTTCGTGGAGTAATCCTCTAAGATACTAGGGGTTCTAAACCACAAAACCTAGTTTTAGGGTTTACTATGCATATATTGATATTTTAGGGTTTGAATGAATGAATGTGTTTGTCTAGTTGATTTTAATGCCACCCTCTTAGCCTACTTTATGCTACCGCGCTGGGTATGGTGTTCTAGGGATAGACGGGCATGCGTCAACCGGTGAGTATAGGTTAGATGTGTGAATGGGAGCCTATAGTGGTCGAGGCGACTGAACCCCTGCTATAGGTAGCCTTCATAGATGAAACCTCAGTGTGGACGGTGGATAGTGTCCATTGAAATGAGTCAGTCATAAGATTAATGCCCCATATATGATAGCCTAGATCGAGGTGACTGGAACATGGATTTAGGGGAGGTGCTCAAAGGGGTGTGGATAATCACGAAAGCCAACGGAAAAGACTCACTCACCACATTCGATGACCCTATGTATCTAGATATGCATAGTAACCCTAAGCTAGGGGGAGGGATAGTTCCCCCGAACTACCTGCTTTTAGCTTTAATTAATATCTAGACTAGTGTTTCCTCATATCCTCCACTCAAAACCTCATAAACTTATTAACTAATTAGCAACAAGGTGGGAAGTAGGCTAGGGTACCAGGGCCCAGGTAGAATACGACCTTGATTACCACTATACGACAATTTCGTTCTAGGTTAAACTTGGCCAAGGATGGGATAGTTGTTGATACGTGCTAACCTCTGACAATAACCTGCACGGATTCAAGTGATCAATGGACATGTCCAAATGAACATACCTTTCAACACGGCCATGTTGAAGACCACATCAAGAAAAGTCAATAAGCTGTCAAAGGGTCAACGTGGGCATCAACACGGCCGTGTTCCAAGCCGTGTTAACTATCAGAATCACGTTTCACATTCATTTCGACACATAAATCACTTTTATGCCGCACATCTTGAGTGATCCCTGCATTAACTTTGTCGATCACAATTTTTGCATCACGAAAGAATTGGACCGTAACAAGCCCTGTCTACGCACACCAACGCATTGCATTGCCATCACCTCCATCAGCATTGGCTCCACCAACCGCATCCTGGAGAACAATCCCTATCGATCCATGGGAATCAGTTGAAATTGCTCCATCAAAATAGCACCTATTATTATTGTTACTATCATTATCATTATTTATCATCTATTGATGTGAAGTCTTAATTGTGTCTATAAGCGTGACACGAGCCTCTTTGTTGTTGTTCCTCCCACCCATTGATAGGAATCATATAGCAAATGATTACTGTTCTTAATTAACAATGACATTACCCCCATTGAATTACGACTAAAGAGTTTGAAATGTGACACGAGCCTCTTTGACCAAATTTTAATAAATTAATTAAAATCTAAAATCTCTCTCTATCTAATAATTAGTTTTTCTACGTGAGAAAAACTATCAAGCTGACACAAAAAAATATACAATTATTTAACTAAGTAGCAGTTTTGGAGCCCGGTAGTAATAGGATAGGAGAAGGGAGAAGGCATAAATACTATAATGTCCTTAATAAAAGTGTTAGTATGATGCTAATACTTAATACATAACTACTACATACAAATCACTACTAACACATGCTAATACAGATGATAAACCTAAAAAGCAAAGGTCATTGCCGCCTGTGAAATTCATAATTCCTCCTTGCCCTGCACTCAAAGCAGTTAAAATTGGGATTTTACCTAAATTCGAAAACTGGGGTAAAATCGGAATCGTAAAATCGAATTGTAAAATCGTAGGATTTTAAGTTCTATATAGAAACTAACATATAATCATATTAATAAGTTAAACCATTACCAATTCAAAGGCACATAACATTGAAAATGATAATTCTCAAGATTAATGTTCCAAGATCATCATTTTAATTGTTATCTAATGCGTAACTAAAATAATTCACGATGAAATGATAGAGGTCATGGAGTTTGGCTCTTGTTTTTCATGTTGTGTTTAGGTAGTTTAACTCAATGTAGTACTCCGGTCAGGTTGATTTCAACATTGTTTGTTAATCATGATTTAAAACTAATAATATATGAACTCCGATTGAATAATTAATGCTAGTGGCTTGGCAAAAATGTATTTATTAATCAATTCATGAGTTAATAATGATATTAATTCTTTCGCACGTACAATATTAGGAAAGCTATATTTCCTTTGAGTTCAACGGGATGAAGGGAAAGAGAGTGACCGAACCATAATTTGGTTATTTTTTTCCTTTTCAAATATTTTTTAATAGGAAAAATATTTGTGAAGATCCTCATCATTGTCCTTTCTGCCAAATCAGTTCCGCTTTTTTAAAATTTGCTCAAACAGCCTATTTTGTTCTCATACGATTTTAATCCCGATTTTGGTAGGATTTTACGATTGTAACGATTTTAATCCCAATTTTAAACGATTTTAAGGTCCACCGATTTTATAGTAAAATCAGGATCGGAATCCCAAAGAAAAATCCTAAAATCCTACGATTTTACGATCAAAATCCCGATTTTGACTGCTTTGCCTGCACTATCTCAGCAACTTGGCCCGCTCCACCACGTCGTCCCTCGACGCGGCGGATCTAAAAACTGACGAAATAAAGTAGGAAATGCAACAACCCGTCCAATCTCGAAATCCGCCAACAAGTCTGAAATGGGGCAAGTTACGGAGATTACTAAGGGTAAATTGGGTATGAAAAAATAAATTGTATTAATTAATTTTTTTAATAAATTACATTTTAGGTAGTTACAAAAATCTATTCATTACGATTCTCTTTCTTTCTCTCACTTCCGTAATCTCCAGCCGGATCCTCTTTCCTTATTTTTCTCAATCTTTCTGCAAAAGAAAAAACACGAAATCACTACCAATCCATTAGAATACCACTACCACTTTGAAAAACATCAATACCATTACACGAAAACAACCAATATAAACAATCTACCAATATAAATCTATACAATTTCACAAAAAATCAATACCATTGCAGATTTAATCAATACCAATATATGCAAATTAATACCATTACATGATAATCAATACCAATGCGACAAAAACAATACCAATGCAACAAAATCCATACCAATCCAAGAAAAGTCAATACCAATACAAGAAAAATCCATGCCAATCCAAGAAAAGTCAATACCAATATGAAAAATCCAAACCAACCTAGACAAAATCAATACCAATCCAAGAAAGATCAAAACCAATACAAAAAATCCATACTAGCCTAGACAATCAGTACCATTATGAAAAACGTACATAAGAACCACTATCAATACGATTACACTCAAATCAATACCACTACAAAAAAGTATCAAATCCGTACCAATACGAATACACTCAAACTAAAACAATACCATAATAAAATTGAAGCAATACCAAATAAATAAAAAATCAACTAATACGACATTAAAAGGGAACCAATGCCAAAACAAACAAAAAAACTGGATATATGTTTTATGTTTTCCATAGAGGAGATTTAGCTAATATCAAATTATTAAACACCCGAACAAATACCAAAATAAAATAAAATCAACACCATAATAAAAACCAAACATGTACCAAAGCAATACCCAAGCCACCGTCGGAGTTAGCCGTGCGTCCATGCATCGCCTCTATTGGCATTTGAGGGAGAGAGAGAGGGATGAGGGGAGGGGGAGGGTCGTTAGGGAGAGGGAGAGAGAGAGAGAGAGAGAGAGACGGTCGGCGGTGGTGGGAAGGAGGAGGAGGGAGGGCCGATGGGCCGTGGACGGCTGGAGGAGGAGGTAGGGCCAACCACGGTCGGCAGTGGACGGCTGGAGCTTATCGTTGGAGAGAGAGGGAGACGGTTGAGAAGGATGGGTTGAGAGAGATAAGGTTTTAAGGAATAGAAATCAATTGTGATAATTTTTTTATTTCCAAAAATACCCTGAATCTAATCTGTACCGTAAATTTAAAAATAGGATAAATTATAGTTAATGAATGGTACAAATTTTAGTAATCACGCTAATACAATTCATTCTGACATCCCCCACAAAGCCTCAGCCACCGTACAGAGGAAGAATAAATGATCTATAGTTTCCTCCTCCCCCAACAAAATAGCATCGATTATAAGATAACATAAATGGGCTTATACTTTATAATAATCAATAGTGTGAGCGATTTATGGTGAGATGGGTGGGTATTTTTATTTTATATTATTGGTTTGTAATAAGTATACTACTTAGCAACCATAGAAAATGGACAATATATATTAAATATGGAGATTAATATAATTAAGTCATTTGCACAAATTTGTGCGCGGATAGTATAGGTAGACTAGTAGGCATGATCCCGAATACAACTTGGAGAATGAAAAAAATGAAAAAAGAGATAGGAGAGGAGCTAGGAGGCAGACACGGAAGTCATATCTTGTGGACTGAGATAGAACAGTCGACGAGTATTATGGTAGCATTGAGGGTAGAGCCACAATTGCGGTGGATGTATTTGCTGGCGTCGCCGAGACATTTCCCACAACCCCATTTCCATAAGCGGGAGTCGCAAATGGCCTGACCAGTGACAGAACCTTTGTCGGAATTGGGGAAACTATGGGTGTAGACGTAATCCCCATGATGCCTGCCAACGTTCTTAGTGTCGCTCACAAAGATATCAAGTAGAGTCTTCATTCTCTTGTTGTATTCCTTATCCTTGGAATGGCCCCTGCAGTCAGGTCCTTTGAGGATCCTCGTATCGGCACTGTCAACGGCCACACTCAAGATGCCCAGAAGCAGAACCGCCACGACCGCTACTCTCGACGCGCAGCCCATTCTCTTTGTTTTTCTCTTTATGTATTGCGATCGATCGATATATGTGAAATCAGGGTGAGAAATCAGTGTAGCCGGGACCTTGCTTTTATACTAGTCCAACTTTAGCTTCGTTCCAAAACCGGCATATGTGCAAGCCTCCATCGCTAAACAACAACACGTACAGGTCATGGAGTAGTAGTCTCACTCAATTTAATTCTTGATTCTTAATTCATTTTTTTATTCCAAAATTTTATTTCTGCATTCTTCTTTTGTCTATATATGACTCCAAAGCATAGTCGGCACCACCATATCTGAGATGAATGCACGAATTGCGGGAGGAGAATTACTTAATTGGACAAGTAAGCGCATCATATAGAAACTGGCGGTGGGAGGGATCGATTACTTTTGGGCATAATATATGGGAACCTTGCCTATTATTATTACTATCATTATCATTATTTATCATGTATTGATCTGAAGTCTTAATTGTTGCTACAAGCGTGACACGAGCCTCTTTGTTGTTGTTCCTCCCGCCCATTGATAGGAATCATGCATATTGGGATCCCTTGTGTTAATCTTATTTATTTGGGCATCCTTTTGTAATTAGTCTACCCACGTTGCACTGTTTATTGGGAGACTATTTATTCTTTGCTTTCTGCTGATGTAAACCCTAAGCCGAAAGGGTAAAGACCCGAAATAGTGTTTTGCTGCCGAGAGCTAATTGCTCTCCGTGGAGTAGTCTCGTTCGTCTTGAACGGAGAAACCACGTAAATCTTGGTGTCTCGTGCATTTCGTTTTATTTCGATTTCATCGTATTTTACATGGTATCAGAGCTGTGCTGATCACAGGTTGAATCATGGCTTCGGACGACGAATCTTCCACCAAAACTGCCAAGTCTGGCGCCGATATGTCAAAGCTAAAATCGGTTGTCGACGAAGGGCAGAGTGGACTGCGTCCCATCTTATTCTTCATCAATCCGAGAGTCCCAACAATCTGTTTGTTGGAGAGGTGCTCACGGATGTTAATTACGGCGAGTGGATCGTGGACATCACCGATTCCTTGATCGCCAAGAACAAAATATGCTTCGTCGATGGTACCCTTCCGGACGCTGCAAACTCGGCCGAGCGTGATGCCTTGTGGCGTTGTAACGCCATGGTTAAAGGCTGGCTCAAGACGGCCATGTCAAAGGAGGTACGGAATAGTGTACGTTTTGCAAACACTGCTTGTGAAATTTGGGTGGATTTGCAATCTCGGTTTGCCCAGGGAAGCTCATCTCGCCTTTATGAGCTCAAAAGAAATATTAACAGTCTTCAGCAAGAGAAGATGTCTGTATCGGCTTTTTATACTCGTCTGCGGGGATACTGGGATGAGGTTCAGGCGATAACACCTTCACTTGAATGTACTTGCGCGGGCTGCCATTGTGATGTCAAGCGCCGCCAGCGTGAGGTGCGGGAAGGGGAGCGCCTTTTTGATTTTCTAATGGGCTTGGACGATGCCTTCAGTACTGTGAAGTCACAAATCCTCGCCATGAAGCCAGTGTCGTCCCTTGCTGAAGCCTACCAACTAGTCATCAATGACGAGCAGCAAAGGCACATATCGCAAAGCCGAAGACCGCGTTCTGAGGCGGCTGCCCTTCAGGCCCAGGGGGAGCGTCGTTCGGACCGCTCGGGGGCGCAAGGCGCTCGCGATCGAGATCGTGATAGGGAAGGTGATAGGGACTCGGGAAAAAAAATTCGATGCACCCATTGCCAGCGCGTCGGACACCTCAAGGAGACATGTTATCGTCTCATTGGTTTTCCCCCGAAGAATGGCGAGAAGGGAGATCAAAAGAGGCGGCGCAATGAGAAAGGGAGTCGTCCGTCGGCTGCGCAGGTGGATGCCGAAGCTAGCCCACTTCCAGGTCTCTCCATGTCCCAGTTTGCGTAGCTCAAGGAGTTGCTTCTTAGTGACCTGCGCCAATCTTCTCACTCACCACTAGAGCCCTCCTCCAACATGGCGGGTAAGCTTACTGGTCCTTCTTCTGCTTGGGTGATTGATTCAGGTTGTACTGAGCATATTGTTAATAACAAATTGTTATTGGATGATGAGTTGGACTCGTCGCCAACTCTACAGGTTAAAATTCCTAATGGCACAGGAGTTAAAGTTAGTAGTATTGGGACGAGCCGGTTGTCTAATGAGTTGCACTTGCGTCGTGTTCGGCATGTTCCTGAATTTCAGTGTAATCTACTATCTATCACTAGGCTCACAGCGGATCTCCCGGTAGCATTAATCTTCTTGAGTGACTTATGTGTAATTCAGGACTTACCATCCAAGAGGCTGATTGAGATGGGTGAGCATGCTTACGGGCTTTATTACCTCAAGCTATTCGATGAAGCAAATCCCATGGTGCATTCTGTTCGACGGTCCTTGAGTGATGCAGAGTTGTGGCACGCTAGGCTGGGGCATCCGTCATTAGCAAAGCTCGATGTCTTGGAGAAGTTAATTGATTGTCCTTTAGTTCAGTCGAAAGACCCTTGTCGCTCTTGTTTACGGGCTAAACAGACTCGAAGTTCTTTTGAGCCTAGTACTATTAAGACTAAGTCTATTTTTGAACTTATTCACATCGATATCTGGGGAAGTTATAAGACAGCATCTACTTCTGGTGCCCACTTTTTCTTGACAGTGGTTGATGATTACAGTCGTGCAATATGGGTTTTTCTGATGCGTCACAAATCAAATGTTGGCCGATATTTGATGTATTTCTGTAACATGGTTCGAACTCAGTTTGACGGACAGGTCCGGCGTGTTCAGGCAGACAATGGTCCGAAATTTGCTACTGCAACGTTACTGACATACTATGAAGAACACGGTATCGTTTTGCAGACTTCATGCACTGATACTCCGCAGCAAAATGGAGTCGTTGAGCGCAAGCACAGGCATTTACTTGATACAGCAAGGGCCTTGCGTTTCCATGGCAACGGGCCGATTAAATTCTGGGGAGAGTGTGTGTTGACGGCGGCATATCTCATCAATAGAATGCCTCTTGTCAGCATAGGAAACAAGTCTCCATATCAGGTTCTATTCGGCACGGATCCCTCGTACGGTCATCTCAAATCTTTCGGTTGCCTGGTGTATGCAAAAGATAATCATTAGGGCCTTCATAAATTCTCTGATCGGGATCGAGCATGTGTCTTTCTTGGGTATCCCTCCGCTCAGCGAGGTTATCGCATTTACGATCTTGAGAAGCATGTCATTTACACCTCCCGGGATGCAAAATGGAGTCGTTGAGCGCAAGCACAGGCATTTACTTGATACAGCAAGGGCCTTGAGTTTCCATGGCAACTTGCCGATTAAATTCTGGGGAGAGTGTGTGTTGACGGTGGCATATCTCATCATTAGAATGCCTCTTGTCAGCATAGGAAACAAGTCTCCATATCAGGTTCTATTCGGCACGGATCCCTCGTACAGTCATCTCAAATCTTTCGGTTGCCTGGTGTATGCGAAAGATAATCATTAGGGCCTTTATAAATTCTCTGATCGGGATCGAGCAGGTGTCTTTCTTGGGTATCCCTCCGCTCAGCGAGGTTATCGCGTTTACGATCTTGAGAAGCATGTCATTTACACCTCCCGGGATGTGAAATTCTTGGAGGACATCTATCCCTATCATGTTGCCGATATGAACACTTTATTAACACCGGCAGAGGTGTCTCGGCCGCAGTTTGGCGTTTCACCACCTATCATTGATGATGATGTTGATGAGCAGCATCCCAGCCCCCCGGTTGCAGTTCTCTCGCCCCATGGGACTGCTCGCTCTTCGTCCAGTAATTCTTCTGAGCCCCATTGGAATTCTCCAGAAGCGGACTCCCCATCCATGGCAGTCTCGCATTCGTCTCCCACCTCGGACACTCCTGCTCCTCCCTCCGGTACGCTAGACGATTCACCCGCGCCGAGTTCCCCGACGCCTGCTCCAGCCGCGCCTCCTCCTTGGCGTAGTGATCGAGTCCGGGTCCCTTCTACTCGATTGCGCGGATATGATGTGACCCTTCCTAGTTCAGTTCATTCAGTTGAGGTGGAGTATCCTCTTGAGGATTGTTTGGGTTATGATCGTCTTTCCTCTGCTCACCATGCTTTTGTCGCGGCTGTCACTTCTGTGCACGAGCCTACTTACTTCTATCAGGATGTTCGGCATAAGCATTGGCGTGATGCCATGCAGAAAGAAATTGATGCATTGATCGCCAACGGCACCTGGTCATTAGTGTCCCTACCTCCCTGGAAACGGGCTATTGCGTGTCGTTGGGTTTTCAAGATCAAGTTTAATCCCGATGGCACAGTCGAGCGATACAAGGCTCGTCTTGTTGCCAAAGGCTATACTCAGGTTGAGGGTATAGATTTTCATGACACTTTTGCACCGGTTGCCAAGCTCGTCACTGTACGTTGTCTACTCGTTGTCGCCGTTACTCGTAATTGGCATATTCACCAGCTTGACGTGAACAATGCCTTCCTCCATGGTGATCTTGATGAGGAGGTTTACATGGCAATTCCGCAGGGTTTTGCTCACCCTGGCGATACGAGGGTTTGTCGCTTGCATAAATCGATTTATGGGTTGCGACAGGCTTCACGTAACTGGTATCAAAAGTTTACCCAAGCCCTTCTTACGCTTGGTTTTGTTCAGAGTCGCGCGGATCATGCTCTGTTTATTTACCGGCGCGCCTCTACCTATGTTACAGCTCTCATTTATGTCGATAATGTGATCCTTGCCGGGACGGATTTATCCTTCATTGCTCATGTTAAGGACTATTTACATGCGCAGTTCACCATCAAGGATCTTGGGCCCCTCAAGTATTTCTTGGGAATAGAGATGGCTCACTCTCCTAAAGGAATTGTTTTGAATCAGCGGAAATATGTCTTGGACATTCTAGCTGATACGGGTCTTACTGCGCTCGTCCTACTCCTACTCCCATTGAGCAGCAGCATCATCTTGGTCGTGAAGACTCTCCTCCTGCAGTTGATGTTAGTGCATACCGTAGGCTGGTTGGTCGCTTATTGTACCTCACGGTGACCAGCCCTGACATTACCTATGCAGTTAATCTGCTTAGTCAGGCGATGAAGGCGCCTGCCAAGGCTCACGAGGAGGCCGCAGTTCGCGTTCTTCGTTATCTGAAGTCCACTCCTGGTCGTGGTCTCTTTTTCCCGGCGTCTAATCCTCTCGTTCTCACTGCTTACTGTGATGCGGACTGGGGAGGCTGTCCTCTTCCGCGACGTTCGACTTCTGGCTACTTTATTACTCTTGGTGCTTCACCCATTTCTTGGCGTACCAAGAAACAGTCAGTTGTGGCGCGTTCCTCGCCAGAGGCCGAATATCGAGCTATGGCTAGCACGGTCAGTGAGGTCTTATGGTTACGCTGGTTGATGCAAGATTTGGGGGTCTCTATTTCTAGTCCGACTCCATTATATTGCGATAATCAGGCAGCCCTTCACATTGCTGCTAATCCAGTCTTCCATGAGCGGACTAAGCATGTAGAGATGGATTGCTACTTTGTTCGTGAACGGGTAAAATCTCGAGACATTGTCCCGCGGAAGGTAGCAACTTCGGAGCAACCTGTAGATTTGTTCACAAAAGGCCTGAGCGTTGATCAGTTCCGTCATCTTCTTGGCAAGCTCGGTCTTCTTGACATTCACTCCTTCACTTGAGGAGGAGTATTGGGATCCCTTGTGTTAATCTTGTTTATTTGGGGATCCTTTTGTAATTAGTCTACCCACGTTGCACTGTTTATTGGGAGACTATTTATTCTTTGCTTTCTGCTGATGTAAACTCTAAGCCGAAAGGGTAAAGACCCGAAATAGTGTTTTGCTGCCGAGAGCTAATTGCTCTCCGTGGAGTAGTCTCGTTCGTTTTGAACGGGGAAACCACGTAAATCTTGGTATCTCGTGCATTTCGTTTTATTTCGATTTCATCGTATTTTACAATGCATATACCAAATAATTACTGTTCTTAATTAACAATGACATTACCCCCATTGAATTACGACTAAAGAGTTTGAAATGTGATATTCTTATATAGGAGGGAAGTCAAAACCTTACCACTTACTCTATTCCCAAATGATTCCCACTACATTTCGTATGATGATATTATATAGCCATCCCTACCCTGCAACCCGACTCAACCACTGGATTCATCGGTTAAATCAAGATCAACTCAATAGTAGTTTGGAAGTTGCGATTGTTTCGATGAGATTGTTAATATAAACGAGACCAATAAAGAAGTATTAATTAACTTGACACTCATTACATATTTTAGACCCTGGTGTGTAGAAAACAAAACGCGCAAATGGAACGAACATACCAATTTAATGCGGTTTCTCCATTCACCGCGAATGAGACTACTTAAACGAGAGCTACTGCACTCAAGGTAAATTTCGCTAGGCGTTTTCTGTTGTTACTCACATCCACACACCGAGCCTCCTAGTTAAGGCTATATATGACTTACTCAACATCTACCAACTAGTGTTACAAGGCAAATTACCTAACACACCACCAACTACAATATGTCGATAATAAATAAGTATATGACTCGCAACACTCCTTCTCAACCGGAGGCGTGAATCTCATTCAGGCCAAGCTCGGAGTAAAAATAGGCAAACTGTTAAGCTCCCAAGTCTTTCGTAAAAACATTTGCTAGTTGGTGAGTGGTGGAGATCTTTCGAGGCTCTATTTCAGCACTGGCTTCACGTTCTCGAACAAAGTAACAGTCTGTTTCCATGTGCTTTGTTCTTTTTCGGAAGAATAGGCTAGCCCCTATGTGCAGGGCCTCTAACAGCAGCCCCACACTGTCATATAACTTGTTGATGTCAATTGTATTATCGCTACCAAATTTACATGGCCCTATGGACAAGATCGCATTCCCTCGAGCCTCTTGCAGAAGCCTTATTTCAGAAGTGAGGTACGATTCTATTAAAGAAACATATAGTTTAGGAGGTTAATCTCCCTTCGGGCATGCAAAATGTAAGAATTTGGAAAGTAAACCTACACTAGCTGAAGGAGAATAAGTGAGAGATCAGAGAAGGAAAGCGTTGCATATCCAATGTTCCCCCCAGGGCTCCTAAACACGCGCCCTCGATGATCGGAGCATACGAGCTCCGATTTCTTATTTTGTTAGATCGCACATTGTGTCAAAGCATTTACCCAAACTAATAGGAGATTAGGATAATTCGAATTTGTCCCTGGAGGCATCACACCATTTGATTGAATAAGGTTCGATCGAGTAGGATTGTTGTTTCTAGACATATCCTAAATGACTAGGATTTCAATCCTTGCACCTCGAAGGAGTGCAAGATCAAATAAGTAGTTATTCGAATTAACAAATAACAAAACACATGAAATCAAGCATCACACATATGAAAACCAGACAATCGTATGAAACTAAATCAACAAATTTACATGGTCAGAACCCCTAAGGTTCACATACGTACGCAACTAAGCTTAGCCAATCATGGGGAGGAGTTTATGGGTGTTCATAACTGGAAATGAAGACACCAGGAGTAAAAACATTTGCTAGTTGGAGTAAAAACATTTGCTAGTTGGTGAGTGGTAAAGATCTTTCGAGGCTCTATTTCAGCACTGGCTTCACGTTCTCGAACAAATTAACAATCCATTTCCACGTGCTTCGTTCTTTTTTGTAAGAATAGGCTACCCGCTATGTGAGGGCCTCTCACAGCAGCCCCACACTGTCATATAACTTGTTGATGTCAATTGTATTATCGTTACCAAATTTACATGGCCTTAAGGACAAGATCGCATTCCCTCGAGCCTCTTGCAGAAGCCTTATTTCAGAAGTGAGGTATGATTCTGTTAAAGAAACATACAGTTTAGGAGGTTAATCTCCCTCTGGGCATGCTAAACGTAAGAATTTGGAAAGTAAAGTGATGCAGAAAAGTAAACCTACACTAGCTGAGGAGAATAAGTGAGTGATTAGAGAAGGAAAGCGTTGCATATCCAATGTTCCGCCCAGGGCTCCTAAACACGCGCCCTTGATGATCGGAGCATACGAGCTCCGATTTCTTATTTTGTCAGATCGCACCTTGTGTCGAAGCATTTACCCAAACAATTGGAGATTAGGAAACTTTGAATTTGTCCCTTGAGGCATCACTCCATTTGATTGAATGAGGTTCGATCGAGTAGGATTGTTGTTTCTAGACCTATCCTAAATGACTCGGATTCCAATCCTTGCACCTCGAAGGAGTGCAAGATCAAATAAGCAGTCATTCGAATCAACAAATAACAAAACACATGAAATCAAGCATCACACATATGAAAACCAAACAATTGTATTAAACCAAATCAACAAGTTTACATGGTCAGAACCCCTATGGTTCACATACCTACGGAACTAAGGAACTTAGCCAATCATGGGGAGGAGTTTATGGGTGTTCATCAATGGAAATGAAGACACCAGGAGGCCCATGGGAATCGACGGCTGGAAAAGAGGAAATAGGCTCTACAACTCTGTTTTGGCCGCTGATTCTCCCTCTTAGGGTGAATTTGATCTAAGTCATGTGGGTTGCTCCATCCAATGCAGTCAAAATCAGGATTTTGATCGTAAAATCGTAGGATTTTAGGATTTTACTTAGGTATTCTGATCCATATTTTACTATAAAATCGATGGACCTTAAAATCGTTCAAAATCGAGATTAAAATCGTTAAAACCGTAGAATCGTACCAAAATTGGGATTTTGATCCTATGTGAACTAAATAGGGAGCTTGAGCCAATTTAAAAGAAGCAGAATTGTTTCAGTGGAAAGGGCAATGAGGAGGATCTTCTCATATAATTTTCCTATTAAAAGAACATTTGAAAAGAAGAAGAAAAACTCATTAGGGTTCGGTCAACCTCTTTCCCTTATCCTTGTTTAACTCATCGGTAAAACAATTGTCAGAATATTGTAAGTGCGTAAGAATGAACATCATTATTAAAAAATTATTTAATTAATGAATATATTTGTACCAAACCAATGACATTAATTATTTTATTGGATTTCAGTTATTCTTAGTTTTAAATCATGCTTAGTAGACGATGTCGGAATACTACCTTGCTTGACCTCTCATCTCCCCCATCTTGAACTCTACCTCTAGAGCCCTATTTATAGATCTTCCATTAGGCTTTATGAGGAGGAAAACTCGCCCCTCATGCATCATTCGGCCAATCAGAGCGCTCCATACACGTGGCCAATGAATCAGGATGCTCCGGGATAACTTCTTGTTGAAGTGGACCAGCTCCCTAAAACGGCATCGTGGCCTCCCTTTTTGTTTATTGAAATAGTGCTTCAAGAACCATTTTGCTTAGGGGTTTTGTCTTCAAATCCTGGCTCTAGCAACTTGGGCTCGATTTCCACTATGGCTTCCAAGTGGTCCACAAGACTACTTTGCCTTGAAAATGCACAAAATGCTACCAAAAGCGTATCAATCGTATAAAAGAAGTCCTAGCATTTCTAGAAAACACCTGAAGAAATCATAGCAATAATTTAATGTATTTTGTCACTATTGATGGGAATGTGCACTTTGGGTCATAATACAGGGGTATAGAATAGATACTTTCATGTGTCATCAAATAACCCCAACTTTGCTTGTCCCCAAGCAAACTTAGCTTCGACAATCTTCTCCTCAATAGACCTCACAATGACATGTTTGCACTTAGAAACCTTTGATCGTGGCAATGATCCTCACAACTCTATATCTAACAACATATTTCTTAGCCATTTTGCCTCTGTTCCACCTTCCGCAAGGGCTATTCAGCTTCCATTGTGTAGTGAGTAATACATGTATGTTTCTTTGAAGAAGGAAGATGATTATCTTACAACTTTCGAAGAATGAGAGATGAGATACAACCCCTAGGAGTAGCAATGGAGGAAGAAGGTTGCAGTATTGAAGAGCTTACACTAATCCAAACTTTCTTAGATTTGTGGTAATATGTTGAAGGATTCACACCACGCGAGGGCTTTGACACTTCCTACACTTTCATTAATCTGAATCCACGAGTAATCCACTTACCAAGGTATCCACCATCGAAAACATCCCGGGAAGAGTTTGAGTATGATGACCCCCCTTCACCTCTTATTTGAAGGTCAACAAAACCCTTGGAATCGAACATTAAACAAGAGATTATAGAGGATAATTCAAACAAGTATGAGCAACCTCAAATGGAGCATGACGGAAAGGAGCCACTAGAGGAGCAACCATCTCAACCTATCCAACTAAAGGAGGAGCTCGAGAAGGAGCCACCTATCAGGAACTCTAATGACTAGACCAACATGTTCCAACCAAGGAAAGGAGTTAGATAACCCAACCATTCAACAGATCATGGAGGAATTATCAATGAAGAACAATCATCTTGCTCGTTGAAGGAGACTTCAAGTCACACTCACTATGTGTTCAACTCAAGTTGGGAGGAGGAAACTTACGAAGGTTGCAACTTTGATCTTGCTGAAGAAGGAACATCTACATCATCCTTTACAAAATGGAAGAAGAGCAAGTAGTATAGATCCCCCCTAATCGAGATGATGAATCTCTATGCATAGAAGAGCCAAGCCTTGAAGTGGATGGACCCCTTCAAGATCCCCTACATAATCTTCTTAAGGATCTATAAAAAGCTTGGAAAATAAGAACCTTGGGGAAGTAAGGGTAGATCACGAAGAGTTCACCATTTACAGGATACTTTGGTGACAATATGGAGAATGACATTCTCGAAGTTGGAGACCATCAAGAAAAATGCATAACCATGGTGGAGATGTTTATATGATCTCAAGCTCGAGATATTGGTCTTAATCCATAATAAGATTGTTCAAACAAGACCAACCTTCAACTCAGATCAATTATAAACCAAAATGGAGTTTTGGCTTTGTTCTCTACCACATTAACTTTGGAACTAGAAGATGCTTCTGCATTCACATTCTTGTCACGGATTTGAGCTTTCTCTTCAATCCATAAGTGCTTATGAATTTTTTCCAAAGTGAAATTTTTTATATATAAAGTAACTTTCCTATAATTACTCCATGATGAAACCCGCAGGAAACAAAGACATGGCATTCTAAGCCACCATATGGGCTACCCTATTGTTCTGTCTACCCACAAATTGAACTCTATACCCTGGGGCGTCGAAATAAGATGGCGAATTTCCTCAAACAGAGCTCCACCCGCAGCCGCTCGAACATCACCAGCGTTAACCTTGTCAATCACAACCTTGGAGTCCCCCACAATCGTGACGACCTCTACGCCATGATTTTGACACCAGCGAATCGCGTCCCGCAAAGTCGATAATTCAACAAGCATCGGATTCTAAAGACCGGTAAACATCAATCCCTGCACAACAACCACCGCACCACCCGCATCTCTTAAGACCACTCCACCTGCTGCAAACGTCCATTAACATATACTAGAAAGTGAATATCGCGTCAAGCGCGCGATCACTATGAAGGAGTTTTATATCAACTATTAAAGGCCCGTTTGTTAATTTGTTTTGTTAAAGCTTTAGATTATATGTTATTGATGAATTTACCGGTTGAAAGATAAATAGTAGAGAAAACCACATAAAATAGGGAAAATGACGCATCTAGCATTTATATTAGGATTCATAGTTGTTCACTAATTGAGTAGTATGTTAGCAAATACATATAAATAGACATTTTCTTCGAAAAGAGGATGGTATCCTAATGATGAAGACTGTGCAACGACACTACAAAAATAAACATTCTTTTCTCGAGATCCATGATTGTTCTTAAGTAGAGAAGTTCATTTGAAAAAGTAGATGAAGCGCGTTGAAATTTTTTTTGCTAAAGAAAAACTGAGATGAGCAAGCAATGCGAGTACACATAAACCAATTCTTTCAGTTGAGATATATTGTCATTTTCAATTTGAGAAGTGCGTGGGGAGAATGCATGTAAACAGCCTAGGCATGGTTTTTCAAGGAAGAGTAGGAAGTAATAAGGAGAAGACTGATTTTGTCTATTGTGAAGATAAATAGTTTACGTTCAGGATTCACTATGATTATTAAAACATGTACAAAGAAAGATGACTATATAGTTGGAGTAATCTAAATCTTCTAATTGATAAGCACTTAGAAAAAATATGCAATAACGGTTCCAAAAATAATTTTATTACAAAAAAAAATGATGAGTGCACTAAAATACAATAGAAATAGCCAAGTTCAAAAAAGTACGTCGGAAATGGTGAGTTCAAAAAATAAATAGGAGCAACATGCAAGTTTGTAGGGAACACTAGCTTGCATTTCGCTTTATATATATTAATATTTTAAAGATAAATTTAATTAGGGTCCCATAGAACCGCTAGAAAATTTAAATCGCATTAATGGTGATTTAATTATACGTTCACTGATGTATAATTAGAGATAAATTTAGTTGGTTAGTTGCACTCGAACCTTATCCGTTCCTACATACCCGTAACACGGAATCAACGTCCACGTAGTTCGTTTTTTGACTTTGATAATTTTAAATGTAATTTTTACCACGTTCCACCAATCGTGGTTCATGTCTTGAAGATTTTTGTTAATTACATTTAAATTAATTATTATGAATTTATGAAAAGAAAACAAGATGATTTCAGTTGTTATGATTTATGAAGACATTTGACACATTAGGAAGGAAACAGGATTAACATTATACGCATTCCAAATTTCGTATTAAGGATATTAAGTAATAAAAGAAAACGGAATGATTAGATTAACGCATGATGGGCTAGTAGCCCAACTTACTAAAGAGCCTGTCGTATGGCGTGTTTGGACCTGAGGACACGGGTTTGAAACTTGCTCTCAACAATTTTTGTGGTTTTCGTTTTTTAGTGTAGAGACGGGGAATGACACTTTGGTAATTACGCAAAAGAACAGTGGCAGGGATATGTAATTTTTAGGAAACCCTAAGGGCAATCTAGTCATTTTGCGCAACCAAGTATAAATTCTTCTCTGGAAACCCTAAAAGGCCATATTGGCGGCCTCTCTCTCGCCTCTCGCCTGTCTCTCTTCTTCTCGACTCTCTCTTCCCGAACCAGACAACGACTACCAGCAAAAAGAGAGAGGTCGCTCGTCCACCTCCCTCCTCGTTTCTTGTGCCTTATCCCAGAGAAACGAAACCCTAATTCTCTCTTATATGCCGTCGTGACTCTCTCTCTCTCTCTCTCTCTCTCGTTGCTCTCGTTTCACTCTTCCAGAAAAAGACCCGAACCAAACCCTTCGCCTATCTTAGGCAACGCCACTGCCGCCTCCTCTTCTCCTTGTCTCGATAGCCTTGTCGCGTCTTGCGCCTCTCCATCTGACGATGGATTCTCCGTTGTCTCCTTCACTCAGGCTTAAAGCGGCGAGAGTCTCCAGAATGTTGTGCTCAATTAAACGTTGGACGCGACCGTTGACACCGCCGTTGACACTATCCATAGCGATTTCCATTCAAGGGAAAAGTCTAGGGAACTCGATCGATTGAAAGAGGAAATAATTAGGGTTCGTCTGAAATGAGAATAGAAAAGAGGCGGAGGGGAGTTTCCCCTCTTTGACAACCACCATTCGATGCATATCGTCATGCAACACCGTTTTTTTGTGTTAGAATGTGGTGTTGTCTTTATATTTTTTTTTAACGGGGCCATTTTTTGAAAACCACCGTCGATTAAGTTATTTTTTTAATTGAATAATTATTCAAAAGAGGGATAACGAGTATCCTTGGCTAATATTTGACCCAATTCTTTTTTTTTTTTGCGATTTAACCCAATTTTTTCGAATATAAGTGATTTAAATATATTAATAAATATATCTCTAATATACATAATATTTTTTATGAATATAGATATTTTAGCTTTCAAGACTATATTCAAGACCAAATAACAATACCATAATGTATATGCTTAACAAAATCAAAATTGATAATAACGGTAAAAATAACAAGTTCATAATGTAGGAAAGCAAAAATTAGAAGTCATATTACATGATAAAAGAAATTCTTCATAACCCATGCCGCGCAAGATTAAGTTAACTTCATCGTCCTCATCCTCGACAACTCGACCCCCATTAGTCATTTCGTCTTCTTGGTATGTTTGTTCTTCTAAAATTTCCTCGACATCCGCCACATTATAAAAATTCCTCGGCCTTGTCTCAACCACCATGTCCCATTCCGGATCTCTGGCACACTGCACATAATACACTTGGGTTACCTGACTTGCCAAAATGAAAGGTCCGTCTGTTGGTCGCCTTCTTCTTCTATGGAAGCTAATAACACCGTGGTCATCCGTTCTCGCGTGGTTTCATACCAATCACATTGGAATAACACTACACGAAGCCCTTCGGTATATCGCAACTCTATGAAATCTTCAAATACGCCATAGTAAGGAATCCCCACACCTTCCTCACTTCGCACCATGACTCCACTATTTTGACTTGTTTTTCTAATCTCGTGATCTTGCGTGTGGAATCTAAATCCATTGATGCAATAGCCTGAGTAGTGCAACATTCGTTTTTCCGGCTCTCGATATAAAGTCAACATAGAGGGATGCAAAGTTGCAACATTGTCATCAATCATTTTGCCCACCTGCACCGTGAAGCAATTTTTTTGTTGGCTTGTACACCAATATGATAATACGACAACACTTCAAAATTTTCGTGTCAAAATAGTTACCTGAATAGAGAAATACATCTCGGATATACTTGACCAACTGGGTAAATGAATTGTTACTCCAGTTATTCTCCCACTTGATTTTCATAAGCTTTGTGACGAATGACAATCTTGACACATTCGAAGCACATCCCTCGTACAACGGTGATTGGGCCTCTTGTAGAAATTTTGAGCTTGGGAATTAGATTCTTCCGGATTCGCTAATGGAGCCATGAGGTCGTTCAGAACACCAAGCATATCATCTTCGCCCATATCGTTATCTTCACCCATATCGCCATCATCTCCATTGTCTTCTTCCATGTTATCATCACCCAATTCTGGACCTTCATCGTCATCTTCTTCATCTTCGTCGACCTCGCCATGGTAAATCCACTTAGTGTAGTCGGTTCTCATTCCTTTTTAAAGAAGATGTCCTTCTACCTGGTTCACTGTCATTCTACGCACATTACCACATTCCCCGAAAGGACACCTTATTAGACCATCATCGTCTTTAACATGGTATGTTGCGTACTTCGCGAATTTCTCCACTCCCGCAATGTACTATGTGCATGCCCGATTCTTCAATTGTATCCAAGATTTGTCTATTGGTTCCATACCTATAGATATGGAGGAAATTTATGTTATTAGAAAATATTACAAACAAAGTAAAACTAACTTAATTATTCAGGTAAATTAAATTGTCGATGTAGAAATAAAAATAATCCAAATTAAATCAAATGTTTATACCTTCACTTTGCTTTCATATATAAAACAAAGAAACAAATTGTTAATCACATTCAATATAATTTTAATTGATTTAAAACTAGGAAACTTAACTACTTCCACTTTAATTCGTGTAGTAATCACATTCAAACATATAATAAATTAATAGTCTAATTAATAGTCTTCCTTTACCCATAAAACAAATAAGGCGTACAACTACATACTATGTAGACACCAATAAAATAATAAATTAATAAAGTTAAGCTGGGGAAAAAATAAATTAAAAAAAGACGTGGTCATTTTGAAGAGCAGAGGAACTGCTTACCTTCCGTCCCTAAACCGCAGCCGATCGCCAGACCTACTCCCTCGCGTCGTTCCAGGCGTCCTCTCAATCGGCGGTGCAGTTTGGCGGTGGGGAAACGGCAACTGCGAAGTGGTTTCTTTGCTTTTTTAGATTGGGAAACTACATCATCATAATCCTTTTGTTCTTACTTGGATTTTATAGTGGTTTATGGCAAATTTGGGTCATGCTGGATTGATTTCGTCTTCCCCCTTTAACCCTTTTGCGGCAATTAAGAGAAAATGACCGGATGAACATACTCCATTCGTTGAACCAGTTTTGATGCCATTGTATCGTTCCCTTTTCCTGTAATTTCGGAATTAAATGATATGCAAGGGAAGAACCGGCCTTTGTATATTGCTGGGGAAGAAACACATTGAATGGATCTGCAGAAGACAAAGAGTTCTCTGCAGTTATGATTATGTTACACAATAATTAGATACAGAAAATTAAAAAACATACATAAATTGTGTGTAGCGTAACTGGTTTGGAATCTCCTTTACGAATATGTGGTTCTAGGTTCGAGTTGCATCAATAACTTATTTTTTAAAATTGTTTTTCATTATCAAATCCACTAATCTACTATTTCGGAAATTTTGTTTACCTGACCAACTATTTCTAACAAATTCATTTTAACAATCGTAAAAATGAACTGAATGGTAAAAAGGGTACATTTCAAAAACACCTTTCCCACGACATCATAATTCGTCAGTAATGTTTTACTTTTGACGATTTCTTTCAATATTATTGACGAACACGAGTTAGCTCACTAATATTGTTTTTTTTTCCGCAAGTTTTTCAAACCAACTATTCATTAATGATGGAAAATATGTGGTCATTAAGATGGGTCGGGTAGCTACATGTAGTGTGCATTTGTTCCAACCATCTTTTATTGACAACCGTATTATCACCGTCGAAAAAATAATGTTTTTTATGATGAGTTACTAAAATCCTGGCAAATAAAATTATACCAAACAATTCTTTCCAGAGTAGATGTTTTGGCATCACAAAACGTTATGGACCACATGTCAATTTTTGGGCGTCACAAACAATGATTATTTCTGACGCTTTGCTTACGACGGTTAGTAATGTTATAAATTACTGACGAAAATAAAAATATCGTCAATAAAAATGACACTACCTTCCTCATACATGTGAAACTCACCTTTAATGAGGAATTTTTTAACATTTCTGATGAATTTAACTATTGGTTGGAAATAACATAAGTTTTTATGATACAAAGATAGTTTTGTCACAAAAACGGTTATTTCCAACGAAAAAACAGTGTCGTCAAAAGGTTTTGATCACTTCTGCCAGTCTTTTTTTTAGTGGAGGCCGCTCGTTTCGTACTAAATCAACCGAGAGGGTTTCGATCTAGGTAATATCGAGAGATGCATGGTTTTTTCGATTTGTTTTAAGTGATTTTTTTGGGATTCGACTAATTTTCTTTCATTTTCTTGTGTATTGTGGGGCTTGGTTTCGGACAAGGGGAAAAGAAGTGGGGAGGAGACCGCCCGCGACCACCAGAACGACATACGATTGACGGTTGGGTCAGATCTGTCTTTCTTTTTCGTTTATCGGTTGTATTTTTGTTGGGATCTAATTTTTTCTCTGGTATTTTTATGGAGGTGGGTAGACAAAACGGAGGACAGGAAAGAAGAAAGCCGTCGGCGATAGGTTATTCCGTCAATGACGATGAGATCTAGATACCATTTTTTATTTGCATGTTGAGTCTTCTTTTGATTTTTTTTGTAAAAAAAAACGAGATTCTGAATTTTTTTTGTTTGGTTGGCCGCGAGACTCTGGTGGCGAAAACCTTGTCTCAAAAAGAAAGGTAAGATTTTGACTCCTAAATTAACGTTAATTTGCCATTTTTATTTAGTAATAATAAAAAAAACTTAATTCTAATTCGAAACTTTATTCTTCTTTCTGGCAGGTTTGGATGAGAAACCGGCTCGGCGAGGTTTCCTAAACCCAATTTATTTAGTATAAATTAAGAAGGCTAAATTAACTAAAAGATGGTATTATGGTGGGGTTTTGGTTTCTTTACAGATGTGAAATTTTTGGAAATATGGATATTTTTTCTGTGTTTTTATTTTTCGGCTCTTATTTCACTAATTAATTTCATAAAAACAAAAGTAGTTTAGAAGAAATCTAGCTCCTTAATGATCGCCGCAGTGCTTGCTATTACCAAACTAAAAGAAACTAAATTTTTCCTGATCTTATTATTATTGCTTTAATAGGGATTTTTGTGATTTATTAATTCGAAAGCTGATAGGGATTTATGAAAATGATATCATATTTTTCGGATCTAGATCTAGATCTAGTATTTTGAATATGGGATTTGGAAACTGATTTGGGATTGTTAACTGGAAAAAAAAGCTATGCGTATGTGTTGTACTTGTACTTGATAATACGTGGAGTGTGATTTGGTTGTGATTTGCTGATCTGTGTTGGATTTTTCGGCCTGCTATTACTCTAATACACATATGGTTATAGTAGTGTTCCTATCTATGTTATATAAAAATAATGGAATTTAAATATGGTGCTAAATTGGACAAAATACATATCTCATAGTGAAGGCAAGCTAGCAAAAATCATAAGCAATTCAAACAGAAATCAAATCACATTAAGATGGTATGAGCAAATCGTATAAATGGAAATAGGTTACAGAATCAAGCAGATAAGTAGTTCATCGCATAAATTAGGAGGTGCTTGGCAAACATGGATCAACAGTAGAATCAATCTATTGATGTTATTATCCAAAATATGAGAGACAAAAGTGGTACAAATCACCAATCTCAGATTCGAAAAGCCCACTCCCTTCGTTTCTGATTGATCACTCTCTGTTGGGCTTTGAGAAAGCTCGATCTCTAAATCCTTGTTCTTCAACTATAACAAGCTTTGAAATAGAAATTTTCTAAAGAGGCAAGAGAAAAGGTGTTTCTCTATATCACTCTCTATCTCTCCAGTGTCTCCCCTCTCCTATTTTCCATCATTAATGAATAGTTGGTTTGAAAAACTTGCGGAAAAAAACAATATTAGTGAGCTAACTCGTGTTCGTCAATAATATTGAAAGAAATCGTCAAAAGTAAAACATTACTGACGAATTATGATATCGTGGGAAAGATGTTTTTGAAATGTACCCTTTTTACCATTCAGTTCATTTTTACGATTGTTAAAATGAATTTGTTAGAAATAGTTGGTCAGGAAAACAAAATTTCCGAAATAGTAGATTGGTGGATTTGATAATGAAAAACAATTTTAAAAAATAAGTTATTGATGCAACTCGAACCTAGAACCACATGTTCGTAAAGGAGATTCCAAACCAGTTACGCTACACACAATTTATGTATGTTTTTTAATTTTCTGTATCTAATTATTGTGTAACATAATCATAACTGCAGAGAACTCTCTGTCTTCTGCAGATCCATTCAATGTGTTTCTTAAAATCCAGCATGACCCAAATTCGCCATAAACCACTATAAAATCCCAGTAAGAACAAACGGATTATGATGATGTAGTTTCCCAATCTAAAAGAGCAAAGAAACCACTTCGGAGTTGCCGTTTCCCCACCGCCAAACTGCACCGCCGATTGAGAAGACGCCTGGAACGACGCGAGGGAGTAGGTCTGGCGATCGGCTGCGGTTTAGGGACGGAAGGTAAGCAGTTCCTCCGCTCTTCAAAATGACCACGTCTTTTTTTAATTTATTTTTTTCCCCAGCTTAAATTTATTAATTTATTATTTTATTGGTGTCTACATAGTATGTAGTTGTACGCCTTATTTGTTTTATGGGTAAAGGAAGACTATTAATTAGACTATTAATTTATTATATGTTTGAATTGGATTACTACACGAATTAAAGTGGAAGTAGTTAAGTTTCCTAGTTTTACATCAATTAAAATTATATTGAATGTGATTAACAATTTGTTTCTTTGTTTTATATATGAAAGCAAAGTGAAGGTATAAACATTTGATTTAATTTGGATTATTTTTATTTCTACATCGACAATTTAATTTAACTGAATAATTAAGTTGGTTTTACTTTGTTTGTAATATTTTCTAATAACATAAATTTCCTACATATCTATAGGTATGGAACCAATAGACAAATCTTGGATACAATTGAAGAATCGGGCGTGCACATAGTACATTGCGGGAGTGGAGAAATTTGCGAAGTACGCAACATACCATGTTAAAGACGATGATGGTCTAATAAGGTGTCCTTTCGTGGAATGTGGTAATGTGCGTAGAATGACAGTGAACCAGGTAGAAGGACATCTTCTTCAAAAAGGAATGAGAACCGACTACACTAAGTGGATTTACCATGGCGAGGTCGACGAAGATGAAGAAGATGACGATGAAGGTCCAGAATTGGGTGATGATAACATGGAAGAAGACAATGGAGATGATGGCGATATGGGTGAAGATAATGATATGGGCGAAGATGATATGCTTGGTGTTCTGAACGACCTCATGGCTCCATTAGCGAATCCGGAAGAACCTAATGCCCAAGCTCAAAATTTGTACAAGAGGCCCAATCACCGTTGTACGAGGGATGTGCTTCGAATGTGTCAAGATTGTCATTCGTCACAAAGCTTATGAAAATCAAGTGGGAGAATAACTGGAGTAACAATTCATTTACCCAGTTGGTCAAGTATATCCGAGATGTATTTCTCTATTCAGGTAACTATTTTGACACGAAAATTTTGAAGTGTTGTCGTATTATCATATTGGTGTACAAGCCAACAAAAAAATTGCTTCATGGTGCAGGTGGGCAAAATGATTGATGACAATGTTGCAACTTTGCATCCCTCTATGTTGACTTTATTGTTGAAAGTAGAAATGTGAGAAACTCTCCCGAAAAACACACACACACCTTATCTTGCTATCAACCTTTATGTAAGATGGAAATATTCTGTTGATTCGAAGAAAGGATTACAAAAGCAGACAAGCACACTACGTTACTTGGTTGAGCCGAAGGATCCCTTAACTATTAGGATTAATCGAACGAATCACACTTTTACCACTAAACTATACCCGCTATTATTTGATTATTGTATAGAAAAGAACCTTTTGTCGAGTAAGAGTATCGGGCGTGATCAAGATTAGATCATACCATAAACGAAACGAATTCTGAAAATTCGCTCGAATCTTACCATCTCTTAACATCTTCTCTTTCGTGATAGACATCTAATGAAATTAGGAAAGGGGGATTCTATATTATTTGATCCTCTATCCTAAGAACATTATAAGACTAGAAAGAATCCTTCTTATATCTTATAATTGTTAATTCTTGTTCTTTCAATAACAACTCTTTTTGTTTTCAAATCAAATACAAATAGGTCATTTATTACAATTTATTGAAACAAAAAAGAGTCCAGGACTTCGAACAGGCTCTGGAAAAAGGGCAATTTTCGAACAAAATCAAAAAGTCCGTTTTTTTTATTCCATTTTTTCTTTTTTAGAAGTTTTTATTAAAATTTTGAAGAAATTTTCTAAGCCAAAGAAGTCTTTTTTATATCAATCAATATATATAATATTGATTGATATATATTGATTGGTTAATTGAAATATTGAGTTAAAGATATCTTTTTAGGGCATTTGTTTAATATTTTAATATATAGTTAATTATTATTAATATATTAATTCTAAAAAAAATAAAAAATAAACAGAAATATATTACGATATTTCTATAATTCTAGAAAATTCATAAATTTTATTTATTATACTTTTGAATAGAAAATATTCAAAAAAAAGATTTCGAATTTTTAAATTTCGATTTTCTAATTAAATAAAAAAAAACTTTCTTTTTAAGCTTTACGTTAATTTAATATAGTAATTATCTTTTTTTAATTGGGAGAGATGGCTGAGTGGACTAAAGCGTCGGATTGCTAATCCGTTGTACGAGTTGTTCGTACCGAGGGTTCGAATCCCTCTCTTTCCGGTTCCGTTGATGTTTTAATATTTTTTATCTTTCAAAAATTTATAGATTCTCTTTTTGTTTATTTAACAGTTAAAAATTAAAGATAGAGAGTCGATAAAATGTTAAGAACATAAAAAAAAAGCAAGGAAAAATATTTTTTTATTCTTCGCGCCCGGGGTTACGCCCTGGATCATTAGATAAAAATCCGAAGATGAAGAGAGAAACAAAGAAGATCACTACTGTGTAAACAAAGAGTTTGAGAGTAAGCATTACACAATCTCCAAGTTTTTGGTTGAAAAAAAAAAGAAAATCGATTCTCTATTTAATTTTTTTTATCCCACATCCCCATTTTGACACCAAGAAATGAAGTAGTTTCTAGAAAAAGAAAAGAATTTTTAGACATTCATTTGAAACAAAAGTCGAGTCTTGCATTGCCTAAAAAGGGATTTTATCCCTACTGATAATCCTAATCAAACTAGTTTTGTTTCCTACCTCCAATTCGATATTGGAGGGGGATAATAGGATCTTTTTTAATGAACTGAGAAAGAGTTTAGAATGGGAAAAAGCGAAGTGATCCCGATTTCTCGTGTTTCTTTTTTGAATTTGAAAAGACCTTCAATATTTGAGTTGAGGGCTTTTATTCTAAGACGTATCTGATCTTCTCAATTGTTCGAATTTCTAATTTTGTTCTTTTCCGATTTTGAATAAAGCATGATTTATTCTAGGATAGTAAAGATCTTATCGAAAACTTACAGCAGCTTGCCAAACGAAGGCTAATAGAAAAAAGAAGAGAGGGATTACTGGCATAATATCTACAATTGGATTTAAAAAGGCGTAGGCTTCGGGCAATTTTGTGAAGAAAAAACTACCTGAAAAAAGGTCAGAATTAAGACAGATATAAATCAAACTAAAAAATTTAAGCATAACAAATATTTTGTTCTTGAAGATAATTGTGAGTTATTAATATGTTATTGATATAAAACTTGATCGAAAATCCAAGCAAGGTAGCCCCAAAAAATCCTTCTTTTTAAAGTCGCGGAATTCCCAATTCTTCAATTCTCAAATCAAAAAAGAATAGAAGAAATTCAGTTTTCATACAATATCTTAATTGAATTCTATATTATGATCAATAAATTTAGTTGAATTCTATATCTACGCATATCAAAATACGAAAACCAAGCTAATTTAGTTCATAACTATTTGAGCAGGAATTGACGAAGAACCAATACTAATGTTAGTTTTTAGTAGTATTGAATGAAAATAGAAATGGGGCGTGGCCAAGTGGTAAGGCAACGGGTTTTGGTCCCGCTATTCGGAGGTTCGAATCCTTCCGTCCCAGAACATACTTAATGACAGAATTAGGAATTTATATATGAATATCACCCAGTTGAACAACTGTATATTTAAGAATATAATAAATGCAATTCGTGTTTCTTGGTTTGAATAATTTTGTATTTAAAACTAAAACAAATTCTTTTTTTTAGTGTGTTTTTCTCAACACATTACCATTCATATTGACAACGATGTGCCAAATAAATATAATCCGATTGGGGTAAGTCGATCTGTTTTGGGGATCTATTTATCCTTCTTTGATAGGTTTGTTTTTTTCTTCAGTCAAATGATGCATTTCTTGTGATACAAAAATCTTTTTTTGATCGAAAAAAAGGAAATATGAAAAAAAATCTATATGTGTAAGAAAAAAATGCATTTTCTAAAAATCGAACTAATAAAATAAAATCATATTATTTTATATATATTGATATTAGACAAAATAGTTCCATTTTCAATTTTATTAATTGAATTAATATCTATTATATATTATTATTATATAATAATATTAATATATATTAATAATAATATTTTTAGTATTCATTTTTCTTAATAATAATTAAGAATGAATAACATAAGAAAGAGAAGAAATTATCTTGAAGTTTTTCTTTTTTCTATATATACTTTTTTTCGTGAGGTCCATTCTATTTTTTTTATGTTTCGAAGGAATTCGATAGTTGTAGATTCAGTTCATTTCTTGCTAGTTTAATGTTTTGATTATCCCGTATGATTCAAGCTTTTTTTTTCCTTTGTATGTATATAACCTAAATTTTTAGGGGGGTTGCTAACTCAACGGTAGAGTACTCGGCTTTTAAGTGCGACTAACATATTTTACACATTTGGATGAAGAACCAAATTCGTCCATACTATCGGTATAGTTTGTAAGACCGCGACTGATCCTGACAGGAATGAATGGAAAAAAGAGCATGTCGTATTACTGGGGATTTTCTGAGAATAGTTCATTTTGACCAGGAACAGAGCGGGTCCAAACCTTATTTGAATTCTTGGTAAAGAACATAAAAAAAAAATTCAACGTTGGGTCGAGGAAATAAATGGATAGAGCTTTAAGGCTCCAATTATCAGTAAACAAAAAAGAAATGAGCTTCCCTTCTTAATTTTCATTTTTTTATTTGAAATTAAAAGGATTATCCTATCTAAATTTACGTTAAAAAGGTATTAGTGCCTGATGCAGGAAAGGCTTTTCCATAAGCGGATTTGCCATTTTTTTACTGAGTCCTAACTATTAGCTATTCTCCACTATGACTATCAGTAGGAGATGAGTGTGTAAAAGAAAGAGTATATTGATAAAGAGATTGTTTCCAATATCAAAAGAGCGATTGGTTTGAAAAAGTAAAGGATTTCTAACGATCTTTTTATCCTATAATGAGCAGAATCTAATTAGATGGAAAAAAGAGAGGATAGAGAATCCGTGGTGATGAGTTTATCCCTTTTCGAGGTATTTATTATATTCCTTTTTTTACTATATCGCACTATGTATTATTTAATAACCTAAGAAATCCCTTATCCTTGCTTTAATCAAATCCAATTTAAAATTTTAAGATGCAATGCAAATGACAAAATATACAAAATATTTAGAACTAGATGGATCTCTTAAAAAAAGCTTCCTATACCCACTTATCTTTCGGGAGTATATTTATATAGTTACTTATGCTCGTAGTTTAAATGGATATGGATCCATTTTTTCGGAACATGTAGGTTGTGAAAATAAATCTAGTTTACTAATTGTAAAACGTTTGATTACTAGAATGAATCAACCGAATCATTTCATTATTTCGGCTACTGATTCTGAACAACATATACTTTTTAGGTATAACAACATTTTGTACTCTCAAATGATATCAGAGGGACTTGCAGTTATTATCGAAATTCCATTTTCTCTACGATTAGTATCCGCTTTAGAAAGGTTAGAAGTAGTCAAATCCCAAAATTTACGATCAATTCATTCAATATTTCCTTTTTTAGAGGACAAATTTCCACATTTAAATTATGTGTCAACTGGACTAATACCTTACCCCATCCATCTAGAAAAGTTGGTTCAAGCCATTCGCTTCTGGATAAAAGACCCCGCTTGTTTGCATTTATTACGACTCTTTTTTCACGAGTATTGGAATTGGAACAGTCTTTTTTTTTCGAAGAAATTTCGTTCCATTTTTGTTTTTGTAAAAAGGAATCCAAGATTCTTCTTGTTCTTATATAATTTATATATATATGAAAACGAATCCATCTTCTTTTTTCTTCGTAACCAATCTTTTCATTTACGATCCACTTTTTATCAGTTCCTTCTTGAGCGAAAGTATTTCTATGGAAAAATAGAACAGTTTGCAGAAGTGTTTGATAATTGTTTTCGGACCAGCCTATGGTTGTTTAAGGATCCGTTCATGCATTATGCTAGATATCAAGGAAAATACATTCTAGCTTCAAAGGGTACGCCCTTTCTAATTAAAAAATGGAAATATTACCTTGTCAATTTATGGCAATCTCATTTTTATGTGTGGTCTCAACCAGAAAACATCTATTTAAACTCATTATCCAAACATTCTATCCACTTTTTAGGCTATCTTTCAAGTCTACGATTAAATCCTTCGGTCTTACGAAGTCAAATGGTAGAAAATTCTTTTATAATGGATAATACTACGCAGAAATTTGATACAATAATTCCAATTCTTTCGTTGATTGGAGCCTTGGAAAAAGCCAAATTTTGTAATGGAGTTGGGCATCCCATTAGTAAACCGGCTTGGGCTGATTCACCCGATTCAGATATTATTGATCGATTTCTCTGTATATGCAAAAATCTTTCTCATTATTATAGTGGATCCTCAAAAAAAAATTTGTATCGAATAAAATATATACTTCGACTTTCTTGTGTTAAAACTTTGGCTCGGAAACACAAAAGTACT
>CAMGYJ010000006.1:54681621-54994121 GCA_946122785.1 Linum tenue | reverse complement strand
ACAGGATTTTTTGTCATACATATGGCGCTAGTATTGTCACACCAGATGGGTATGTTTTGGAATTTTGAAACCATAGTCTGCTAATTGAGTTTTCATCCACATGATTTGTGCACAACAACTTCCAGCAGCTAGATACTCTGCTTCTGCTGTGGATAGTGCAACTGCACCTTGTTTCTTGCTAAACCAAGATACAAGTGCATGGCCTAAAAATTGAACGCTTCCAGAGGTGCTTTTCCTATCAACTAAGCTTCCACCGAAATCTGAGTCACTATACCCGTTTAGTTCAAACAGATCTGAGAAAGGATACCATAACCCAATTTCCATTGTTCCTTTGAGATATCTAAAGATCCTTTTTACTGCTTTTAAGTGACTTTCTTTTGGTTTAGATTGAAACCTAGCACATACCCCAACACTGTATTGTATATCTGGTCTACTTGCCGTTAAGTATAAGAGAGATCCTATCATACCCCTATACTTCTTTTCACATACTGGAACTCCAGACATGTCTTTGTCCAATTTTAGACTTGTGCTCATTGGGGTTGGGCAAGAGTTGACAGATTCCATATTAAATTTCTTTAGCATGTTTTTTATGTAATTGATTTGACTTATGAACATTCCTGAACTTGTTTGTTTAATTTGTAACCCTAGAAAGTGAGACAATTCACCCATCATGCTCATCTCAAATTTAGATTTCATCAATTCACCAAAATTTGTACACATGTCTGGACTAGTTGATCCAAATATGATATCGTCAACATAAATTTGTACTACTAAAGTTTCATTATCTTTTCTTTTGATGAACAAAGTTTTGTCAACCTTTCCTTGCACAAAATTTTCTTCTTTTAGGAATGAGGACAGTTTTTCAAACCATGCCCTAGGAGCTTGTTTTAATCCATATAATGCTTTTGATAATTTATACACATGATCTGGATGTTCATGATCTACAAACCCCGGGGGTTGGCTTACATATACCTCTTCATTTATCTCTCCATTTAGGAAGGCACTTTTAACATCCATTTGATATAGTGGAATTTTCATATAACATGCATAGGCACAAAGCATTCTTATAGATTCAATTCTAGCAACTGGAGCAAACGAATCTTCAAAGTCTATTCCTTCTTCTTGCAAGTACCCTTGCGCTACTAATCTTGCTTTGTTTTTCGTGATTTCCCCAAGCTCATCCGTTTTGTTTCTAAAAATCCATTTTGTTCCTATGATTAATTTGTTAAATGGTCTAGGTACTAGTTCCCACACATGCAAACGAGCGAATTGTAAAAGTTCTTCTTGCATAGCATGTAACCATTCATCATCATTTAGTGCTTCCTTATAATTTTTAGGTTCTAAAAGTGATATAAATGCATACTGACCTGGACAGTACTTACCTCTGGTGTGTATTCCCTCATTCAAGTTGCCAATAATTTGCGATGCTGGATGTCTCTTCTGTATGTAGGCTGGTGCCATCTTCTCCTCTGGTTGTCCTAATGGCTCATCACATTTGTTGGTCCAAACAAGTCCATGTGAATTAAATCATAGACTTGAGAGGTGGTAATGTCTTTCTTTAATTTGAAACTTTTCTTGGTCAACTTACCGCTTGCACAAGCATCACAGAAAAAGTTAGCATTATCTTTTAGCTTTGGTATGCCTCGTGCAGACTCCAGTTTTGATAGTTTTGATAATTTTGACATGCATATATGTCCTAATTTTCTATGCCACAGTCGTTCTAAATCACCAGATGCAGCATGAAAACAAGTTTCATTAAAAGATTCTAGGTTGTTTAAATCAACCACATACATATTGTTTTTCCTTATCCCAGAAAACAGTAGTTTGTCATCACTGATCCTGGAAATTTTGCATGATTCAGCTTCAAAAATTACCCTGTTTTCTGAACTACACAATTGACTGATTGAAAGAAGATTATGTTTTAGCCCTTCAACAAATAAAACATCTCTTATGATAGGAAATGGACTCTTACCGATGATTCCATTTCCTATGATTCTACCAACTCGATCATCTCCAAACACTACCTTACCTCCCTTTTTATATTTTAGTGATGAAAATAACTCTTTTCTACCTGTCATGTGGTGGGAGCACCCACTGTCTAGGTACCATGTGTTTTCCTGTTCTCCCAGCTTCTGCAATCAATCAATTGTTAGCACATTTTGGTACCCAAAATGTTTTGTACATAACTGGCTTCTTTGTTTTCAGTCGATCATAGCAGAATTTTGCTAGATGACCCTTTCGAGTGCAATGAGTACATACATATATCTCAGTGTATTTCCTCTGATGACCTGAACCCTCACTTCGTTTTCTTGTTGCCATGTCATGCATTCTAGTTTTTTTATCAGTATCTTTAGGTGTCGTTTTATAAGCTAGACGTCGTTTTAGTTCCTGATTTTCATCTATCAGTTCAAACATCTGTTTTCTAAGTCTGTTTTCATGAACATGCTGGACTGTCATTATTTCTTTCATCTCTCTTAGCTCCTTACTCATGCTGTGATTTTCAGTCATTAATAGGCAATACCTACTTCTAAGCCTGTTGCACTCCTCTTGGAGATTTTTTAGAGCATGCAGAAAGTCTGACTTAGTGCTATAATGTTCACTTACTTCAGAGTCAGAGTCAAGGATTACCTGGTAGTTTGTGGGATGCCCTTGGCTGCTGCTTGCTTCTGATAGTTCATTTTCTTCCTTCCTTGCAAATGCCATGTACGCCAGATTTCTTGGCTCAATGTCTTCCTCTGAGCTGTAGTCACTCCAAGAAGCTGTCATGGCCTTCTCCTGTTTCTTCAAATGTAAGGGACACCTTGATCTCATGTGTCCTGTCTTTCCACACTTAAAGCAAACAGTCAAATCCTTCTCACTGGAAGACCTAATGTCTTCCTTAAACTCTTTCCTATCGCGTTCTCCATCTTGTCTTTCCATTCTTCTAAACTGGTTCTTATTATTATGAACATTCTTTTCTGTCACTCGTCCTGCTGACCTATCTAAGTCTTTACTTCTCCTAGATTCAAAGCTTCTATCATTAAATGGTCTAGAGAACCCATAATTCTTTCTATCCTCAAAATCTCTTTTCATTTTCAGCATTTTATGAAATTTTCTACTGACAAGAGCAAACTCTTTTTGAAAGTCTTCTCCCATTTCATATTCAGAATCACTTTCATACTCTTGTGCTTTAAAAGCTATTACCTTCTTTCGTTTGTTATCTTCTTTGTTCATTTGAACAATTACTTCTTCATGACTAAGCAGGGAGCCTACTAGTCTTTCAATAGATAGCACATTCAAATCCTTTGCCTCTTCTATGGCAGTTCGCTTTGGAAGCCATTCTCTAGGTAAACTTCTTAAGATTTTCCTAACTAGATCCTTAGTGGCAAACGTTTTTCCTAGTCCCTTTAATCTATTGATTAGATCATTAAATCTCTTATACATGCTTGTGATAGATTCTCCTGTAAACATCTCAAAAGACTCATATTCATTTAACAAAACATCAATTCTGCTCTCCTTTACCTCAGACGTACCTTCGTGAGTGGTTTCCAGTGACTCCCAGATTTCTTTGGCAGTCTCGCACTGGGCTACCTGACTCCTTTCTTCTGTACTTAGAGCCGAGAACAATATATGCATTGCCCTCGAATCTTGCTGGGAAGACAGTTTCTGGTCATCTTCCCATTTCTCTTCGTCTTCGTCGTCCATGGGAATTGGTCCATTCTTCACAATGGCCCAAAGCCCTCCATCAATTCCTCGAAGGTATATTCTCATCCGCTTCTTCCATACTGTGTAATCCGTGCCATCAAACCACGGTGGATTTGTGTTTGCAGAGTATGAACCAGATGCTGATTGTGTTCCAGCCATCCCAGCGATCGTCTTTGGCGAACCTTTAATCTCTCAAAGACCCTGCTCTGATACCAATTGTTGAAAGTAGAAATGTGAGAAACTCTCCCGAAATCAATCCAGCATGACCCAAATTCGCCATAAACCACTATAAAATCCCAGTAAGAACAAACGGATTATGATGATGTAGTTTCCCAATCTAAAAGAGCAAAGAAACCACTTCGGAGTTGCCGTTTCCCCACCGCCAAACTGCACCGCCGATTGAGAAGACGCCTGGAACGACGCGAGGGAGTAGGTCTGGCGATCGGCTGCGGTTTAGGGACGGAAGGTAAGCAGTTCCTCCGCTCTTCAAAATGACCACGTCTTTTTTTAATTTATTTTTTTCCCCAGCTTAAATTTATTAATTTATTATTTTATTGGTGTCTACATAGTATGTAGTTGTACGCCTTATTTGTTTTATGGGTAAAGGAAGACTATTAATTAGACTATTAATTTATTATATGTTTGAATTGGATTACTACACGAATTAAAGTGGAAGTAGTTAAGTTTCCTAGTTTTACATCAATTAAAATTATATTGAATGTGATTAACAATTTGTTTCTTTGTTTTATATATGAAAGCAAAGTGAAGGTATAAACATTTGATTTAATTTGGATTATTTTTATTTCTACATCGACAATTTAATTTAACTGAATAATTAAGTTGGTTTTACTTTGTTTGTAATATTTTCTAATAACATAAATTTCCTACATATCTATAGGTATGGAACCAATAGACAAATCTTGGATACAATTGAAGAATCGGGCGTGCACATAGTACATTGCGGGAGTGGAGAAATTTGCGAAGTACGCAACATACCATGTTAAAGACGATGATGGTCTAATAAGGTGTCCTTTCGTGGAATGTGGTAATGTGCGTAGAATGACAGTGAACCAGGTAGAAGGACATCTTCTTCAAAAAGGAATGAGAACCGACTACACTAAGTGGATTTACCATGGCGAGGTCGACGAAGATGAAGAAGATGACGATGAAGGTCCAGAATTGGGTGATGATAACATGGAAGAAGACAATGGAGATGATGGCGATATGGGTGAAGATAATGATATGGGCGAAGATGATATGCTTGGTGTTCTGAACGACCTCATGGCTCCATTAGCGAATCCGGAAGAACCTAATGCCCAAGCTCAAAATTTGTACAAGAGGCCCAATCACCGTTGTACGAGGGATGTGCTTCGAATGTGTCAAGATTGTCATTCGTCACAAAGCTTATGAAAATCAAGTGGGAGAATAACTGGAGTAACAATTCATTTACCCAGTTGGTCAAGTATATCCGAGATGTATTTCTCTATTCAGGTAACTATTTTGACACGAAAATTTTGAAGTGTTGTCGTATTATCATATTGGTGTACAAGCCAACAAAAAAATTGCTTCATGGTGCAGGTGGGCAAAATGATTGATGACAATGTTGCAACTTTGCATCCCTCTATGTTGACTTTATTGTTGAAAGTAGAAATGTGAGAAACTCTCCAGAAAAACACACACACACCTTATCTTGCTATCAACCTTTATGTAAGATGGAAATATTCTGTTGATTCGAAGAAAGGATTACAAAAGCAGACAAGCACACTACGTTACTTGGTTGAGCCAAACAGAGTTGGCCCTTTAGTAAACAACACACAGAAACACTCCTCTTCCCAAATCTAATTCACCCAGCTCTCAGCACTGTGAATTAGATAACTTGAAGAGACTACAATTGGACCGAAAGAAGAACAAAAGCACACGCAGCTATTTTCTTCTACAAAAACACGGACAAGTTCTAAAGGAGGGATGCTTAGCTATATATATACTAGGATGTGCGAGATAGCCGTTGGAGAAACCAGAAACGCTCCCTTGAGGAAATCATCATAGCCCTTCTGGGGTCGGTGATTGCTTGAGTGAAGTCTTCGATTTTACTCGCTATGCTTTCAGAGGATTTCCATAGGAGGGAGGCTAGGGTTGAGCAGCTCGATGTTTTCCTTCTGAAGATGGACTTGGAAGGACGATTCTTCTGCAGGGTGTCCGTTGATGATCAGACGACGTCGCATAGGGAGGATGGTAAGTGGATGGGAGAACGACACCGTTTTGGTTTACTTGACATGGACGCAAGGCATTCTTCATTTATCTCGGGAGCCGGAAAAACGAATGTTGCACTACTCAGGCTATTGCATCAATGGATTTAGATTCCACACGCAAGATCACGAGATTAGAAAAACAAGTCAAAATAGTGGAGTCATGGTGCGAAGTGAGGAAGGTGTGGGGATTCCTTACTATGGCGTAATTGAAGATATCATAGAGTTGCGATATACCAAAGGGCTTCGTGTAGTGTTATTCCAATGTGATTGGTATGAAACCACGCGAGAAGGGATGACCACGGTGTTATTAGCTTCCATAGAAGAAGAAGGCGACCAACGGACGGACCTTTCATTTTGGCAAGTCAGGTAACCCAAGTGTATTATGTGCAGTGTGCCAGAGATCCGGAATGGGACATGGTGGTTGAGACAAGGCCGAGGAATTTTTATAATGTGGCGGATGTCGAGGAAATTTTAGAAGAACAAACATACCAAGAAGACGAAATGACTAATGGGGGTCGAGTTGTCGAGGATGAGGACGATGAAGTTAACTTAAACTTGCGTGGCATGGGTTATGAAGAATTTCTTTTATCATGTAATATGACTTCTAAATTTTGCTTTCCTACATTATGAACTCGTTATTTTTACCGTTATTATCAATTTTGATTTTGTTAAACATATTCATTATGGTATTGTTATTTGGTCTTGAATATAGTCTTGAAAGCTAAAATATCTATATTCATAAAAAATATTATCTATATTAGAGATAAATTTATTAATATATTTAAATCACTTATATTCGAAAAAATTGGGTTAAATCGCAAAAAAAAAAAAAAGAATTGGGTCAAATATTAGCCAAGGATACTCGTTATCCCTCTTTTGAATAATTATTCAATTAAAAAAATAACTTAATCGACGGTGGTTTGCAAAAAATGGCCCCGTTAAAAAAAATATAAAGACAACACCACATTCTAACACAAAAAACGGTATTGCATGACGATATGCATCGAATGGTGGGTGTCAAAGGGGGGAAACTCCCCTCCGCCTCTTTTCTATTCTCATTTCAGACGAACCCTAATTATTTCCTCTTTCAATCGATCGAGTTCCCTAGACTTCCCTTGAATGGAAATCGCTATGGATAGTGTCAACGGCGGTGTCAACGGTCGCGTCCAACGTTTATTGAGCACAACATTCTGGAGACTCTCGCCGCTTTAAGCCTGAGTGAAGGAGACAACGGAGAATCCATCGTCAGATGGAGAGGCGCAAGACGCGACAAGGCTATCGAGACAAGGAGAAGAGGAGGCGGATGTGGCGTTGCCTAAGATAGGCGAAGGGTTTGGTTCGGGTCTTTTTCTGGAAGAGTGAAACGAGAGCAACGAGAGAGAGAGAGAGAGATAGAGAGTCACGACGGCATATAAGAGAGAATTAGGGTTTCGTTTCTCTGGGATAAGGCACAAGAAACGAGGAGGGAGGTGGATGAGCGACCTCTCTCTTTTTTCTGGTAGCCGTTGTCTGGTTCGGGAAGAGAGAGTCGAGAAGAAGAGAGACAGGCGAGAGGCGAGAGAGAGGCCGCCGATATGGCCTTTTAAGGTTTCCAGAGAAGAATTTATACTTGGTTGCGCAAAATGACTAGATTGCCCTTAGGGTTTCCTAAAAATTACATATCCCTGCCACTGTTCTTTTGCGTAATTACCAAAGTTTCATTCCCCGTCTCTACACTAAAAAACGAAAACCACAAAAATTGTTGAGAGCAAGTTTCAAACCCGTGTCCTCAGGTCCAAACACGCCATACGACAGGCTCTTTAGTAAGTTGGGCTACTAGCCCATCATGCGTTAATCTAATCATTCCGTTTTCTTTTATTACTTAATATCCTTAATACGAAATTTGGAATGCGTATAATGTTAATCATGTTTCCTTCCTAATGTGTCAAATGTCTTCATAAATCATAACAACTGAAATCATCTTGTTTTCTTTTCATAAATTCATAATTAATTTAAATGTAATTAACAAAAATCTTCAAGACATGAACCACGATTGGTGGAACGTGGTAAAAATTACATTTAAAATTATCAAAGTCAAAAAACGAACTACGTGGACGTTGATTCCGTGTTACGGGTATGTAGGAAACGGATAAGGTTCGAGTGCAACTAACCAACTAAATTTATCTCTAATTTGTACATGTTTCGATTCACTTATTACATAGGCTTTCGTGATGTATTTTTCAATTTGAGGATGATGATTGAACAATAGCATTATTTTTGTGGTGACATTATCTTCAATGTATAAAAGTCGTATTATCTAGAAAATATGGTTTGCTTGCCAAAAAGTCTCATTCTAAGTCCTGGCCTTCTATTGCATATATTTTCTTTCATTGCTCCTCAATTGTAAATGGCGATGATCTTGACATGTTTTTGTTCTTAACATTGTTATATTTAATAATCATAGTGAATCCTGAACGTAAACTATTTATCTTCACAATAGACAAAATCAGTCTTCTCCTTATTACTTCCTACTCTTCCTTGAAAAACCATGCTTAGGCTGTTTACATGCATTCTCCCCACGCACTTCTCAAATTGAAAACGACAATATATCTCAACTGAAAGAATTGGTTTATGTGTACTCGCATTGCTTGCTCATCTCAGTTTTTCTTTAGCAAAAAAAATTTCAACGCGCTTCATCTACTTTTTCAAATGAACTTCTCTACTTAAGAACAATCATGGATCTCGAGAAAAGAATTTTTATTTTTGTAGTGTCGTTGCACAGTCGTCATCATTAGGATACCATCCTCTTTTCGAAGAAAATGTCTATTTATATGTATTTGCTAACATACTACTCAATTAGTGAACAACTATGAATCCTAATATAAATGCTAGATGCGTCATTTTCCCTATTTTATGTGGTTTTCTCTACTATTTATCTTTCAACCGGTAAATTCATCAATAACATATAATCTAAAGCTTTAACAAATCAAATTAACAAATGGGCCTTTAATCGTTGATATAAAACTCCTTCATAGTGATCGCGCGCTTGACGCGATATTCACTTTCTAGTATATGTTAATGGACGTTTGCAGCAGGTGGAGTGGTCTTAAGAGATGCGGGTGGTGCGGTGGTTGTTGTGCATGGATTGATGTTTATCGGTCTTTAGAATCCGATGCTTGTTGAATTATCGACTTTGCGGGACGCGATTCGCTGGTGTCAAAATCATGGCGTAGAGGTCGTCACGATTGTGGGGGACTCCAAGATTGTGATTGACAAGGTTAACGCTGGTGATGTTCGAGCGGCTGTGGGTGGAGCTCTGTTTGAGGAAATTCGCCATCTTCTTTCGACGCCCCAGGGTATAGAGTTCAATTTGTGGGTAGACAGAACAATAGGGTAGCCCATATGGTGGCTAAGAATGCCATGTCTTTGTTTCCTGCGGGTTTCATCATGGAGTAATTATAGGAAAGTTACTTTATATATAAAAAATTTCACTTTGGAAAAAATTCATAAGCATTTATGGATTGAAGAGAAAGCTCAAATCCGTGACAAGAATGTGAATGCAGAAGCATCTTCTAGTTCCAAAGTTAATGTGGTAGAGAACAAAGCCAAAACTCCATTTTGGTTTATAATTGATCTGAGTTGAAGGTTGGTCTTGTTTGAACAATCTTGTTATGGATTAAGACCAATATCTCGAGCTTGAGATCATATAAACATCTCCACCATGGTTATGCATTTTTCTTGATGGTCTCCAACTTCGAGAATGTCATTCTCCATATTTTCACCAAAGTATCCTGTAAATGGTGAACTCTTCGTGATCTACCCTTACTTCCCCAAGGTTCTTATTTTCCAAGATTTTTATAGATCCTTAAGAAGATTATGTAGGGGATCTTGAAGGGGTCCATCCACTTCAAGGCTTGGTTCTTCTATGCATAGAGATTCATCATCTCGATTAGGGGGGATCTATACTACTTGCTCTTCTTCCGTTTTGTAAAGGATGATGTAGATGTTCCTTCTTCAGCAAGATCAAAGTTGCAACCTTCGTAAGTTTCCTCCTCCCAACTTGAGTTGAACACATAGTGAGTGTGACTTGAAGTCTCCTTCAACGAGCAAGATGATTGTTCTTCATTGATAATTCCTCCATGATCTGTTGAATGGTTGGGTTATCTAACTCCTTTCCTTGGTTGGAACATGTTGGTCTAGTCATTAGAGTTCCTGATAGGTGGCTCCTTCTCAAGCTCCTCCTTTAGTTGGATAGGTTGAGATGGTTGCTCCTCTAGTGGCTCCTTTCCGTCATGCTCCATTTGAGGTTGCTCATACTTGTTTGAATTATCCTCTATAATCTCTTATTTAATGTTCGATTCCAAGGGTTTTGTTGACCTTCAAGTAAGAGGTGAAGGGGGGTCATCATACTCAAACTCTTCCCGGGATGTTTTCGATGGTGGATACCTTGGTAAGTGGATTACTCGTGGATTCAGATTGATGAAAGTGTAGGAAGTGTCAAAGCCCTCGCGTGGTGTGAATCCTTCAACATATTACCACAAATCTAAGAAAGTTTGGATTAGTGTAAGCTCTTCAATACTGCAACCTTCTTCCTCCATTGCTACTCCTATGGGTTGTATCTCATCTCTCCTTCTTCGAAAGTTTTAAGATAATCATCTTCCTTCTTCAAAGAAACATACATCTATTACTCACTACATAATGGAAGCTGAATAGCCCTTGCGGAAGGTGGAACAGAGGCAAAATGGCTAAGAAATATGTTGTTAGATATAGAGTTGTGAGGATCATTGCCACGATCAAAGGTTTCTAAGTGCAAACATGTCATTGTGAGGTCTATTGAGGAGAAGATTGTCGAAGCTAAGTTTGCTTGGGGACAAGCAAAGTTGGGGTTATTTGATGACACATGAAAGTATCTATTCTATACCCCTGTATTATGACCCAAAGTGCACATTCCCATCAATAGTGACAAAATACATTAAATTATTGCTATGATTTCTTCAGGTGTTTTCTAGAAATGCTAGGACTTCTTTTATACGATTGATACGCTTTTGGTAGCATTTTGTGCATTTTCAAGGCAAAGTAGTCTTGTGGACCACTTGGAAGCCGTAGTGGAAATCGAGCCCAAGTTGCTGGAGCCAGTATTTGAAGACAAAACCCCTAAGCAAAATGGTTCTTGAAGCACTATTTCAATAAAAAAAAGGGAGGCCACGATGCCGTTTTAGGGAGTTGGTCCACTTCATCAAGAAGTTATCCCGGAGCATCCTGATTCATTGGCCACGTGTATGGAGCGCTCTGATTGGCCGAATGATGCATGAGGGGCGAGTTTTCCTCCTCATAAAGCCTAATGGAAGATCTATAAATAGGGCTCTAGAGGTAGAGTTCAAGATGGGGGATATGAGAGGTCAAGCAAGGTAGTATTCCGACATCGTCTACTAAGTATGATTTAAAACTAAGAATAACTGAAATCCAATAAAATAATTAATGTCATTGGTTTGGTACAAATATATTTATTAATTAAATAATTTTTTAATAATGATGTTAATTCTTACGCACTTACAATATTCTGACAATTGTTTTACCGATGAGTTAAACAAGGATAAGGGAAAGGGGTTGACCGAACCCTAATGAGTTTTTCTTCTTCTTTTCAAATGTTCTTTTAATAGGAAAATTATATGAGAAGATCCTCCTCATTGCCCTTTCCACCGAAACAATTCTGCTTCTTTTGAATTGGCTCAAGCTCCCTATTTAGTTCACGTAGGATCAAAATCCCAATTTTGGTACGATTTTAACGATTTTAATCTCGATTTTGAACGATTTTAAGGTCCACCGATTTTATAGTAAAATATGGATCAGAATACCTAAGTAAAATCCTAAAATCCTACGATTTTACGATCAAAATCCTGATTTTGACTGCATTGGATAGAGCAACCCACATGACTTAGATCAAATTCACCCTAAGAGGGAGAATCAGCGGCCAAAACAGAGTTGTAGAGCCTATTTCCTCTTTTCCAGCCGTCGATTCCCATGGGCCTCCTGGTGTCTTCATTTCCATTTATGAACACCCATAAACTCCTCCCCATGATTGGCTAAGTTCCTTAGTTCCGTAGGTATGTGAACCATAGGGGTTCTGACCATGTAAACTTGTTGATTTGGTTTAATACAATTGTTTGGTTTTCATATGTGTGATGCTTGATTTCATGTGTTTTGTTATTTGTTGATTCGAATGACTGCTTATTTGATCTTGCACTCCTTTGAGGTGCAAGGATTGGAATCCGAGTCATTTAGGATAGGTCTAGAAACAACAATCCTACTCGATCGAACCTCATTCAATCAAATGGAGTGATGCCTCAAGGGACAAATTCAAAGTTTCCTAATCTCCTATTGGTTTGGGTAAATGCTTCGACACAAGGTGCGATCTGACAAAATAAGAAATCGGAGCTCGTATGCTCCGATCATCAAGGGCGCGTGTTTAGGAGCCCTGGGCGGAACATTGGATATGCAACGCTTTCCTTCTCTAATCTCTCAACTATTCTCCTCAGCTAGTGTAGGTTTACTTTTCTGCATCACTTTACTTTCCAAATTCTTACGTTTAGCATGCCCGGAGGGAGATTAACCTCCTAAACTGTATGTTTCTTTAACAGAATCGTACCTCACTTCTGAAATAAGGCTTCTGCAAGAGGCTCGAGGGAATGCGATCTTGTCCTTAAGGCCATGTAAATTTGGTAACGATAATACAATTGACATCACCAAGTTATATGACAGTGTGGGGCTGCTGTGAGAGACCCTCACATAGCGGGTAGCCTATTCTTCCAAAAAAGAATGAAGCTCGTGGAAATGGATTGTTAATTTGTTCGAGAACGTGAAGCCAGTGCTGAAATAGACCCTCGAAAGATCTCTACCACTCACCAACTAGCAAATGTTTTTACTAAAGGCTTGCGAGCTTAACAGGTTGCCTATTTTTACTCCAACTAGCAAATGTTTTTACTCCTGGTGTCTTCATTTCCATTTATGAACACCCATAAACTCCTCCCCATGATTGGCTAAGTTCCTTAGTTGCGTACGTATGTGAACCTTAGGGGTTCTGACCATGTAAATTTGTTGATTTAGTTTCATACGATTGTTTGGTTTTCATATGTGTGATGCTTGATTTCATGTGTTTTGTTATTTGTTGATTCGAATAACTACTTATTTGATCTTGCACTCCTTCGAGGTGCAAGGATTGAAATCCTAGTCATTTAGGATATGTCTAGAAACAACAATCCTACTCGATCGAACCTTATTCAATCAAATGGTGTGATGCCTCCAGGGACAAATTCGAATTATCCTAATCTTCTATTAGTTTGGGTAAATGCTTTGACACAATGTGCGATCTAACGAAATAAGAAATCGGAGCTCGTATGCTTCGATCATCGAGGGCGCGTGTTTAGGAGCCCTGGGGGGAACATTGGATATGCAACGCTTTCCTTCTCTGATCTCTCACTCATTCTCCTTCAGCTAGTGTAGGTTTACTTTCCAAATTCTTACGTTTTGCATGCCCGAAGGGAGATTAACCTCCTAAACTATATGTTTCTTTAATAGAATCGTACCTCACTTCTGAAATAAGGCTTCTGCAAGAGGCTCGAGGGAATGCGATCTTGTCCATAGGGCCATGTAAATTTGGTAGCGATAATACAATTGACATCAACAAGTTATATGACAGTGTGGGGCTGCTGTTAGAGGCCCTGCACATAGCGGCTAGCCTATTCTTCCGAAAAAGAACGAAACACATGGAAACAGACTGTTACTTTGTTCGAGAACGTGAAGCCAGTGCTGAAATAGAGCCTCGAAAGATCTCCGCCACTCACCAACTAGCAAATCTTTTTATGAAAGACTTGGGAGCTTAACAGTTTGCCTATTTTTACTCCAAGCTTGGCCTGAATGAGGCAATACATGATAAATAATGATAACGATAGTAATAATAATAGGCAAGGTTCCCATATATTATGCCCAAAAGTAATCGATCCCTCCCACCGCCAGTTTCTATATGATGCGCTTACTTGTCCAATTAAGTAATTCTCCTCCCGCAATTCGTGCATTCATCTCAGATATGGTGGTGCCGACTATGCTTTGGAGTCATATATAGACAAAAGAAGAATGCAGAAATAAAATTTTGGAATAAAAAAATGAATTAAGAATCAAGAATTAAATTGAGTGAGACTACTACTCCATGACCTGTACGTGTTGTTGTTTAGCGATGGAGGCTTGCACATATGCCGGTTTTGGAACGAAGCTAAAGTTGGACTAGTATAAAAGCAAGGTCCCGGCTACACTGATTTCTCACCCTAATTTCACATATATCGATCGATCGCAATACATAAAGAGAAAAACAAAGAGAATGGGCTGCGCGTCGAGAGTAGCGGTCGTGGCGGTTCTGCTTCTGGGCATCTTGAGTGTGGCCGTTGACAGTGCCGATACGAGGATCCTCAAAGGACCTGACTGCAGGGGCCATTCCAAGGATAAGGAATACAACAAGAGAATGAAGACTCTACTTGATATCTTTGTGAGCGACACTAAGAACGTTGGCAGGCATCATGGGGATTACGTCTACACCCATAGTTTCCCCAATTCCGACAAAGGTTCTGTCACTGGTCAGGCCATTTGCGACTCCCGCTTATGGAAATGGGGTTGTGGGAAATGTCTCGGCGACGCCAGCAAATACATCCACCGCAATTGTGGCTCTACCCTCAATGCTACCATAATACTCGTCGACTGTTCTATCTCAGTCCACAAGATATGACTTCCGTGTCTGCCTCCTAGCTCCTCTACTACTACTACACGCTCCTATCTCTTTTTTCATTTTTTTCATTCTCCAAGTTGTATTCGGGATCACGCCTACTAGTCTACCTGTACTATCCGCCCACAAGTTCGTGCAAATGACTTAATTATATTAATCTCCATATTTAATATATATTGTCCATTTTCTATGGTTGCTAAGTAGTATATATTTATTACAAACGAATAATATAAAATAAAAATACCCACCCATCTCACCATAAATCGCTCACACTATTTATTATTCTAAAGTATAAGCCCATTTATAAATCGCTCCTCCTCCAGCCGTCCACGGCCCATCGGCCCTCCCTCCTCCTCCTTCCCACCACCGCCGACTGTCTCTCTCTCTCTCTCTCTCCCTCATCCCTCTCTCTCTCCCTCAAATGCCAATAGAGGCGATGCATGGACGCACGGCTAACTCCGACGGTGGCTTGGGTATTGCTTTGGTACATGTTTGGTTTTTATTATGGTGTTGATTTTATTTTATTTTGGTATTTGTTCGGGTGTTTAATAATTTGATATTAGCTAAATCTTCTCTATGGAAAACATAAAACATATATCCAGTTTTTTTGTTTGTTTTGGCATTGGTTCCCTTTTAATGTCGTATTAGTTGATTTTTTATTTATTTGGTATTGCTTCAATTTTATTATGGTATTGTTTTAGTTTGAGTGTATTCGTATTGGTACGGATTTGATACTTTTTTGTAGTGGTATTGATTTGAGTGTAATCGTATTGATAGTGGTTCTTATGTACGTTTTTCATAATGGTACTGATTGTCTAGGCTAGTATGGATTTTTTGTAATGGTTTTGATCTTTCTTGGATTGGTATTGATTTTGTCTAGGTTGGTTTGGATTTTTCATATTGGTATTGACTTTTCTTGGATTGGCATGGATTTTTCTTGTATTGGTATTGACTTTTCTTGGATTGGTATGGATTTTGTTGCATTGGTATTGTTTTTGTCGCATTGGTATTGATTATCATGTAATGGTATTAATTTGCATATATTGGTATTGAATAAATCTGCAATGGTATTGATTTTTTGTGAAATTGTATAGATTTATATTGGTAGATTGTTTATATTGGTTGTTTTCGTGTAATGGTATTGATGTTTTTCAAAGTGGTAGTGGTATTCTAATGGATTGGTAGTGATTTCGTGTTTTTTCTTTTGCAGAAAGATTGAGAAAAATAAGGAAAGAGGATCCGGCTGGAGATTATGGAAGTGAGAGAAAGAAAGAGAATCGTAATTAATAGATTTTTGTAACTACCTAAAATGTAATTTATTATAAAAATTAATTAATACAATTTATTTTTTCATACCCAATTTACCCTTAGTAATCACCGTAACTTGTCCCATTTCAGACTTGTTGGCGGATTTCGAGATTGGACGGGTTGTTGCATTTCCTATTTTATTTCGTCAGTTTTTAGATCCGCCGCGTCGAGGGACGACGTGGTGGAGCGGGCAAAGTTGCTGGGATAGTGCAGGCAAATCAGTCAAAATCGAGATTTTGATCGTAAAATCGTAGGATTTTAGGATTTTTCTTTGGGATTCCGATCCTGATTTTACTATAAAATCGGTGGACCTTAAAATCGTTTAAAATCGGGATTAAAATTGTTAAAATCGTAAAATCCTACCAAAATCGGGATTAAAATCGTATGAGAACAAAATAGGCTGTTTGAGCAAATTTAAAAAAGCGGAACTGATTTGGCAGAAAGGACAATGATGAGGATCTTCACAAATATTTTTCCTATTAAAAAATATTTGAAAAGAAAAAAAATAACCAAATTATGGTTCGGTCATTCTCTTTCCCTTCATCCCATTGAACTCAAAGGAAAAATAGCTTTCCTAATATTGTACGTGCGAAATAATTAATATCATTATTAACTCATTAATTGATTAATAAATACATTTTTGCCAAGCCACTAGCATTAATTATTCAATCGGAGTTCATATATTATTAGTTTTAAATCATGATTAACAAACAATGTTGAAATCAACCTGATCGGAGTACTACATTGAGTTAAACTACCTAAACACAACATGAAAACAAGAGCCAAACTCTATGAGCTCTATCATTTCCTCGTGAATTATTTTAGTTACGCATTAAATAACAATTAAAATGATGATCTTGGAACATTAATCTTGAGAATTATCATTTTCAATGTTATGTGCCTTTGTATTGGTAATGGTTTAACTTATTAATATGATTATATGTTAGTTTCTATATAGAACTTAAAATACTACGATTTTACAATTCGATTTTACGATTCCGATTTTACCCCAGTTTTCAGTAAAATCCCAATTTTAACTGCTTTAAGTGCAGGGCAAGGAGGAATTATGAATTTCACAGGCGGCAATGACCTTTGCTTTTTAGGTTTATCATCTGTATTAGCATGTGTTAGTAGTGATTTGTATGTAGTAGTTATGTATTAAGTATTAGCATCATACTAACACTTTTATTAAGGACATTATAGTATTTATGCCTTCTCCCTTCTCCTATCCTATTACTACCGGGCTCCAAAACTGCTACTTAGTTAAATAACTGTATATTTTTTTGTGTCAGTTTGACAGTTTTTCTCATGTAAAAACACTAATTATTAGATAGAGGAGAGAGATTTTAGATTTTAATTAATTTATTAAAATTTGGTCAAAGAGGCTCGTGTCACATTTCAAACTCTTTAGTCGTAATTCAATGGGGGTAATGTCATTGTTAATTAAGAACAGTAATCATTTGCTATATGATTCCTATCAATGGGTGGGAGGAACAACAACAAAGAGGCTCGTGTCACGCTTATAGACACAATTAAGACTTCACATCAATACATGATAAATAATGATAATGATAGTAACAATAATAATAGGTGCTATTTTGATGGAGCAATTTCAACTGATTCCCATGGATCGATAAGGATTGTTCTCCAGGATGCGGTTGGTGGAGCCAATGCTGATGGAGGTGATGGCGATGCAATGCGTTGGTGTGCGTAGACAGGGCTTGTTACGGTCCAATTCTTTCGTGATGCAAAAATTGTGATCGACAAAGTTAATGCAGGGATCACTCGAGATGTGCGGCATAAAAGTGATTTATGTGTCGAAATGAATGTGAAACGTGATTCTGATAGTTAACACGGCCTGGAACACAGCCTGGAACACGTTGACCCTTTGACAGCTTATTGACTTTTCTTGATGTGGTCTTCAACATGGCCGTGTTGAAAGGTATGTTCATTTGGACATGGTCTCAGACATGTCCATTGATCACTTGAATCCGTGCAGGTTATTGTCAGAGGTTAGCACGTATCAACAACTATCCCATCCTTGGCCAAGTTTAACCTAGAACGAAATTGTCGTATAGTGGTAATCAAGGTCGTATTCTACCTAGGCCCTGGTACCCTAGCCTACTTCCCACCTTGTTGCTAATTAGTTAATAAGTTTATGAGGTTTTGAGTGGAGGATATGAGGAAACACTAGTCTAGATATTAATTCAGGGGTCGTTTGCTTCAAGGATTTGGTACATGGATTTGGTACCAAAAAACCAACTATCAAGGATTTAGGTACAATCCGTTGTTTGCTTGCACCTTTTTTGGAGACCAAATCCGTGGGGCCCACGGATTTTAAGGGTCCAAATCCGTGGACCCCACGGACTTATAAATCCCACATGTTGATGTGGGATTTGGAATATGGCATAAATCCTTGATGAGATTTTACCCATATACCCTCATGCACTTTTAATATTCCAAGGTTGCCCTCAAATTTAACTATTATACATTATAATTAACAATAAATGAATAATATAAACGTTCAATTAATGTGCAAACATGAGTTAGATTTTTTATATCATTTCTTGTGTTCTAATTTTCTTTGACCTTTTCATGGAACGTGTAATTCTTTGTTCTCCCGATTCTAATATATGTTGTTATATGTCACTTTTGGAAAGGAGGACAAAGAATTGATAATTGATTATGTTACGTTGAAAGTTAAAACGAAATTTTCTCGTTTATTATTATTGTCCATGTGGCAACATTATGCTTATTAGTATGTATTGTCCTTGTATTGTGTACATATCATAAACATGTCAAACATATAGAAAATGATAGTAAGGTAATTTTGAAGTTTTGTCCTTTTTTTGTGTACATATCATAAACATGTCAAACATATATAAAAGGGCAGTAATGTAATTTTTGACTTTAAGTAGTAAATCCCACACCTTTAAATCCATGATAAAAACATCACAACAAACAAAGGATTGTTACAAATCCATGATGCCTCAAATCCTTGATAAATCCCTGGGTTTTTAAATTACAAAACCCTCATTTTTAAATCCATGAAGCAAACGACCCCTAAAGCTAAAAGCAGGTAGTTCGGGGGAACTATCCCTCCCCCTAGCTTAGGGTTACTATGCATATCTAGATACATAGGGTCATCGAATGTGGTGAGTGAGTCTTTTCCGTGGGCTTTCGTGATTATCCACACCCCTTTGAGCACCTCCCATAAATCCATGTTCCAGTCACCTCGATCTAGGCTATCATATATGGGGCATTAATCTTATGACTCATTTCAATGGACACTATCCACCGTCCACACTGAGGTTTCATCTATGAAGGCTACCTATAGCAGGGGTTCAGTCGCCTCGACCACTATCGGCTCCCATTCACACATCTAACCTATACTCGCCGGTTTTTGCATGCCCGTCTATCCCTAGAACTCCATACCCAGCGCGGTAGCATAAAGTAGGCTAAGAGGGTGGCATTAAAATCAACTAGACAAACACATTCATTCATTCAAACCCTAAAATATCAATATATGCATAGTAAACCCTAAAACTAGGTTTTCGGGTTTAGAACCCCTAGTACCTTAGAGGATTACTCCACGAAGTAGGAAAGAAGATACATGGTAGAAATAGAAGAAGACTTGGGGTTGGAGAAGATGCCTCCTTGCTCCTAGCTCCTCCTTCTTGTTCTTCTCTTCTCCTACCTTAAGCTTCTCTCTCTTCTCTCTCTAGAACTAGCAAATTTCTCTCAAAATCATCTCCCTTCAAAAGGGGTAAGGGGTCTTGTATTTATTGGCATTCTGGACTCGAGAATGTTCGCGGCCCGAGGAAGACAGATCGCTGGAGGGATCTATGGTCTTTGGGACATGATCTCAAAACATAGTCATCAAGGCCTTTGGGAAGGAAAAGATCGCGGGCTGACTTCGTGGTCTCAATCCACTAGTCTAGGCTGCGATCTTCCTCGCGGCCAAGATGAACGTTGGCCGTGAAGTTCGCGTCCTGGGCCTCCAAGATCGTCGTCGTGATCTATGGCTTATGGACTGCAATTTTCCGCTAGCATTCACGCCTCATGATCCCGGTCGTGATCTTGGCTTCTACGGCACGATCCTCAATTCCTGCCCCTTCTTTACACTTGTGACCTTGTTTTGTACCTAATTTGCACATATCGACTAATATACCCTAAAATCACATCAAAATGAAATAGGAACGCAATAGGGATGTATTTGACGATGTTCAAGCATTTAAACACATGAATTGGCAAAAAACACACCTAGATATGTAGGGTAAATAACACATATTTTGGTGTTATCAAACTCCCCCATACTTTGGCGTTTTCTTGTCCCCAAGCAAACCTACTCAAACCTTATGCAATATGATAGACAAATCAAAGAGGTATGCATGCTAGTTATTCATTTCATAGATGAGAGTATACGGGGATGAATAAATGCTACTACATTCCTACTGTGCAAGCACAAACTCTCGTGTGAGGACTATATCTACTACCTTAGGCCGATCATCAAAAATATTCTGCAGGGGATTCTCAGACAACAACAATTACTTGAACTATTGGAGGTGCTTCTATTATTTTCTTTTGATGTAGGAGTTGTCATTTTTTGGTATCCATTTCTTCCTAAGATAGAAAATATTATTGACTCACAAAAGAGGAATAAAGTAGTAGAATCCCTCACGTACCGATACTCAAACTATGCAACTATCACCTAAGATGCACCACACACCAATCAAGATAATCAAGTCAAAGCACATCGAGTAGATAATTTCAAGGACAAGGTTTTTTGGAACCATCAAATTGGAAAAAAAATTGGTGTAGCATTCAAGGTTCTAAAAACACTAAATTTTCACCATTCATCACCACGACATAAAAACGATTACTAGCACACACTCCCACAAGCGTTTATCAATGTCTTACATTCACAAACGAGGGAAGATACTAGCAATCAACGGTTCAACCAATCATGATAGACATTCAGACAGACACAAACATCCCCCCCCCCTCCACACTTGAGCAACACATTGTCCTCAATGTGTGAGTTTCCAATGAAAAGATCGTGAATGTTACCATGAATCGGGTTGTCGGTTGGTGAAGGTTCACAAGTGTATTCTTTGGTCTCCTGGTGGTTTTCCACCACGATGAAGCGCGTAAGATAGAAAGGAACACGAATAGGAGTTATAGGTACGATATATATATAAAAAGTACTACTACTAGTGCTAGAGTAATTTACTCATTCCTGGATGCCTATAACTCATTCCTCCTCGGGGGGTCCTTCTCCTTCATCGTGTAGAGGTGTTGGAGAAGTGAAGCGGTTGAATGTGTCTGGTGTATGATTGATCAGAATGTTCATCTTCTTCATGATCGCGTGGATGCACGCCAAGATGTGGAGTCGTGCCCATCGTTGGTTGTGAAGGATTCACAGGTTGTTTCAGATTTTTAATCTTCTTCATGATCGCGTGGATGCACGCCAGAATGTTCATCTTCCTACGATAGAGTCTCCTCCCCCTTTAGGCGGATGGCCATGCCTGGCGTCGGCGCGGTTGGGTCTTGGGTCGTCGGCGTATTTAGGGTTCCAACATGCGGAAACGGCGATGCGATGACCCATGATAACCCGGTTGCTGACATGGCGGCAGGGAGGAAAACATCAACGACAGGGGAGAGTTCATCCAGCTTCAACTCCAATAGCTCGGTCGTTTGAAGAATCGGGTGAACCCCTTGGTTGCAGCTTCCGGTCCTTCGCTGCTTGACATCAATATCGAGCAAACTCCCACCTGCATTTGTAGCCTCGTTGTCGGGATTAATGGCTCCTAGCAATGTGACCCACGAGCCCTTATCATTCAAACGCATGGTCGCCTCATCCAATTGAAAGATAGCGTACTTGCCAGCTCAAGCCATTAACTGCCGAGAACGACGTTAACTCCACGTAGTGGTAGCTCATACAAGTTAGCTTGAACCTCTACCCCTTGTATCTCAATTGAAATCGCTTGGTAAAATCGTTCACACAATAGGGGTTTTTCATTGGTTACCCTAACTTTGAAAGGCGGGACCGCAGTAGCCCGTAAGAACATCCTCCTGGCAGCTTCACGGCTCATGAAATTGTGCGAGGATGCACTATCGACGAGGACGACAGCTGGTTCTTGATGGATGGTGGTGTCGAAGCGGATGATCGTGGGCTTGGAAACGCCGGTGAGAGCGTACCAGGAGATCTCTACATTGACCGGACTAGGAGGTTTATCCGGTGGCTCGTCAATCTCAATCGGTGGCTCTCCATCAACAAGCTGCAAAGCTCCATCCCTCAACAACCTTCAGCGTTCGTCCAGTTGCTTCCGGATGATAGAAGACCTCCCATCGATCTGCGGAAAACATGCCCTATATGCGAGCATCGTCGAGCTCGGTTCCGCAGAACCAGGCTCTGATACCAATTGGCGCGTGATAGAATTCACGCATCAAAGATCGCTAAACTACTTTACATCTACTCCTAAACGACCACGATAATTACTGGAATAATCTTCTTCTAATTCATAACTGAACCACAAGTACATATTTGTAGGGAAACACAAGATAACCTATTAGCTAACCCTATCCCACTCTAACAAGGCAAACTAATAACTTCCTCAACAAGTCACAATAAACAAATACGAATATCTCTAAAAAACTCAATAATTAACTAACTATATATCCTAATTACTAAGCCCAACTCGGCCACGAGGACCACGGAAGTTATAATGCACCATAGACAAACACATTCATTCATTCAAACCCTAAAATATCCATATATACATAGTAAATCCTAAAACTAGGGTTTAGGGTTTAGAACCCCTATTACCTTAGAGGACTACTCCATAAAGGAGAGAAGAAGATACATGGTAGGAATAGAAGAAGACTTGGAGTTGGAGAAGATCCCTCCTTGCTCCTAGCTCCTCCTTCTTCTCCTTATCTTCTCCTTTCTTCAGCTTCTCTCTCTTCTCTCTCTGTGGAACCAGAAATTTTCTCACAAAATCAGCTCCCTTCAAAAGGGGAAAGGGGTGTATTTAAGGAATTCTGGACTCGAGAAAGTTTCTCTCAAAATCGCTCTCTGTATTTAAGGCATTCTGTACTCGAGGCCTCAAGGATGTGATCTCAAAACACAGTCGTCGAGGCCTTTGGGAAGGGGAAGATCGCGGACAGACTTCGCGGTTGCGATCCACTAGTCGAGGTTGCGATCTTCCTCACCGGCAAGATGAACGTTGGCCGTGACGGGACTGGGGGAACTCTCTGCTTCTCCAAGGCTCTTTCAATGCGAAGTTGGCGTCCTGAGCCTCCAAGATCGCGTTCTCGATCTATGGCTTCTAGGCCGCGATCTTCAACTGACGTTCGCCTTTTGTGATCCTGGCTGTAATCTTCGGCTTCTAGGCCACGATCTTCAATTCCTTCCCTTTCTCTACACTTGTGACCTTGTTTTATACCTAATTCACACGTATCGACTAATACACCCGAAAATCACATCAAAATCAAATAGGATCGCAATAGGGATGTATTGACGATGTTCAAGCATTTAAGCACATGAATTGGCATAAAACACACCTAGATATGTAGGTTAAATAACACCAATTTTGGTGTTATCTGCCATGTTGTTATCCGTGTTGACTCTTTGAAAGCTCCTTGACTTTTGTTGACGTGGTCTTCAACGTGGCCATGTTCCAGGGTGTGTACAAAAACAAGAGTAAAATCTAGAAATCAAATGAACTTAGTACAATTTAGGTCATTTTAGGATGTAAATGTGTAGGTGAATATATGTGAAGCCGTACAAGCCGATCCGGATCATTACCTCACTGGAGGAGCCACCAGAGCTCGAGCTTAAAACCCTCCCTGCTCATTTGGAGTACGCATTTCTCCGCGAGGGGAATAAGCTCCCTGTCATCATCATCTCGGAACTGACCCCCGAGCAAAAGAGAAGTCTGGTGGCTCTGTTGAAGAAGCACGCCCTGGCCACGACGTGGAAGATCACGAACATCAGAGCATTAGCCCATCCCTCTTCTCCCAAAGAATCTTGATGGAGGATGAGGTTAAGCCAGTCTGGCAGCTGCAGAGGAGGTTGACTCTGAACTTGGAGGCAGTGGTCTAGGCAGATATCGTGAAGCTAATGGATGCCTGGATCATCCACGCTATATCTAATAGCAAGTGGGTCAGTCTCACTCAGGTGGTTTCGAAGAAAGGCAAGATGACGGTGGTCTCGAACGATAAGAACAAGCTAATCTCGATGCGGACCATGACTGGTTAGAGTCTGCATTGACTACCGGTGCCTAAATAACGCGAACCAGGAAGGACCATTTCCCGCTGCCTTTCATTGACCAGATGCTGGAGAGGATGAGGGGGCATGAGTTATACTGCTTTCTGGATGGTATGTCTGGGTATTTCCAAATCCCGATTGCACCGGAGGATCCGGCTAAAACTACCTTCACCAGCCCATTTGGTACCTTCGCGTACCGGAGGATTCCTTTTGGACTTTGTAATGCACCAGCAACCTTTCTGCAGTTTATGTTGGCGATCTTCGACCGATTGGTTGGAGAAATTATGGAAGTCTTCATGGATGACTTTAGGTTTATGGAAACTCCTTCTCACATTGTCTCTATAACCTAGAGCTTGACCTGAAGTTATCATGCTCGGGGACAAGATCTCCAAACATGGGATCAAGGAAGATCACGCAAAGATAGAGACAATCAGCAAGCTACCTCCCCATGTTTCTATGAAGGGGATCCAGAGCTTTCTCGTGTTGACTGCAGGTTGACAACGACAGCTTGAAGGCCATGGCAAGATTCAAATCAAAGCGGGAAATGTGGTGGCTGCCCAAAAGTGTTAAGGCATGTTCTCGGGCCAAAGAGATAGGTAAAGATCCTTGTTGGATTTTATAGTTGAAAATTTTTATTTGTAGGGTTAAAACATCTAAAATATTTTTTTCATGATGAGAGACAGTAAAGTTTGGAAAACAATTGAAGTAAATTGGGCCATTACAAAGACTTGATTCAACAATTCCAAGTAAAGAGTCGTTAAACTCAAGAAATCGACAATCTCGTAAAACCATTAAAATAGCAGTATTAAGGCCTTCTTTGGATAGAGGCTTAATCCCTACATGAACTAACCCAATATGGATATAGTTGTACTTCTTTTTGTGTTGTTGAATAGAATTTTGAGACAAAAGTTTGATGGTTTCATAATCATTGAAAAGATGAATATCTCTTTCTTCTGTTTTGATGGTATAATCCATTTTATTGAGGAAGTTAAATTTGCTTTACTCATAAATTTCCTTTTGGGCAATCCTATGAATTTGCCAATTATTAATTTCTTTACTAACATTTTCAAAATTAATTTCTTCTTGGTTGATCACACGGTTCCCGGTGATGTCAGAATTAGAGGAAGAAGAGGAAGGTCTAAAAATCGAACTCATGACTAGAGGAAAGAAAGGTAAACAAATGCCGGATCTAACTTGCAGGTGAGGTAGATTAACGGCCAAAGACGGTCTTACAACTCTCTCACAAAGGACTCAGCTAGGATCTAACCATGGGGTACCCATCTATCAGCTAATAATAAGCAAGAAGTTTTAGACAAACCTCCCCCCCCCCCCCCTCGAGGCTCTGATATAAGGAATTAGCTGTTGGGGGCCACATATATATTATAATTAATACGTATACTTATTCGATCGATAATCCGATTTTTGTCGAAATACTATCAAAACACTCTATTTTAATCGCGTAATTTTTCTAGCGATCGAAATATGGGTTTTGCTGAGACGGGGTGTTAAAATTCTCCGCTCCTTAAAAAGATTTTGTCCCCGAAATCTAACCTTGAGTTATACTACGCATCCGCTCGTTCTCCTCCTAGCTTACACTATCACTTATCTTGTTATTACCTAACTCTTAGGTTAGGAGATCTGAACTACATAACTAAACACATAATATCTCAAGTTCCCATGTTTGGGTTTCGAAAACCTATACTGGGCTATTACAACAAAACACATCAACAAGTTCGAAACGTAACTTATTAGGCAAGATGGTCAACCTGCAAAGTAGGTTGCTACTAACTCAGGGTCCTTCTCTCGCATACTTGCTTTAGTCTCCCATGTAGCACTCTCAGTTTCTTGATTCCTCCACACAACCTTCAACATTGGAATTTCCTTCCTACGAAGAGTCTTAATATGAAAATCAACAATCTCAACTGGAACCTCCTCAAAAGTTAAATATGGACCCAGCTCGATCTCTTCTGGTTGTATAACATGGGAAGGATCCACTTTGTACCTCTTCAGCATACTAACATGAAATCCATTGTGGATTTGGGATAGCTCTAGAGGCAATGTTAGCTTAATAGCCACCGGTCCAATTTTCTTTGTGATTTCATATGGTCCAATACATCGAGGTTCAAGCTTCCCTTTCTTACCAAATCTCATCACCCCTTTCCATGGTAACACTTTGAGAAATACTTTCTCACCCACTTCGAAATTAACTTCACGCCTATTTGTGTCAACATAAACTTTCTGCCGATCTTGAGCCACCCTCAAACGCTCCTTGATTTCGTTGACCTTATCAACTGTGATCTGAACTATCTCTAGCCTTGAGATTTGCCTTGCTCCTTCTACATCCCAACATAATGGTGTTCTACATTTCCTCCCATAAAGTGCTTCATATGGTGGAACACCCAAGCTACTATGGTACTAGTTGTTGTAAGCAAACTCAATCAGGGGCAAATGATCAATCCACGATTCCTCCCATTGCATTACACGTGATCGAAGTAACTCCTCCAATGTGAGGATCGTTCGTTCACTCTGCCCATCTATTTGAGGATGATAAGCTGAAGTAAAATGCAGTTTAGTTCCCAAGGAATCATGTAAACTTTTCCAAAACCGAGATGTGAAGCTCAGGTCTCGATCAGATACAATAGAAATTGGCACACCATGCAATCTGACTATCTCCTTAATATATAGTTGAGACAAAGTCTCCAGTGATGGTTTCCATCTAATGGGTAAAAAGTGAGCCGATTTGGTCAGTCGGTCCACAATAACCCATACTGCACCTTTTCCCCTTGATGATGGGAGACCATATACAAAATCCATTGTGATTCTTTCCCACTTCCATTCTGGAATTGGAAGTGGTTGCAGTTTTCCCACAGGAGCTTGATGTTCTACCTTAACTTTCTGACATACCAGACATGTGAAAACATGTTCAGCCGCTTCCTTTTTCATCCCACGCCACCAAAAAAATGGTTTGATCGTGTGATACATTTTAGTTGCTCCTGGGTGCATAGCATAAGTAGAAGAATGAGCTTCATCTAGGATCTCTTTCCTCAAGTTATCAACATTAGGAACACATGCTCTTCCATTCATCTTCAACATGCCATCTACCATTTCAAATGGGCTTTCTTTTCCTTCCTCAATCTCTTGAATGATTTTTGCCAACTCTGGGTCCTCTTCAGCTTCTGACGAATTTTGTCATGCAACAAAGGTTGAATGTTCAACCGAGCTAGTAAACCTGTTACACCATCCACTTTCAAATCAACATTCATTGCCCTCAAATCAACCAGATCATTTATATTCTTCTTCCCCTTTCTTCTTAGGGCATCAGCAACTACATTAGCATTACCTGAATGGTAATCAATTGTACAATCATAATATTTTAGAAGTTCAATCCATATCCTCTGGCGACTATTTAAATCCTTCTGATCCATAATATACTTCTGGCTTTTGTGATCAGTTAGGATTTTAAAAGTCTCACCATGCAAATAATGTCGCCAAATCTTGAGAGCAAATATCACCGCTGCTAACTCCAAATCATGAGTGGGATAATTTAGTTTATGAGGACGCAATTGCCTATAGGCATATGCGATAACTCTTCCATCTTGCATTAACACACAACCCAATCCTTGATACGAGGCATCACTATACACCACAAACTCTCCTTGATTTCAAGGTAATGCAAGTACTGGTGTTGTGGTCAATCTCTTCTTCAGTTCATCAAAACTCTTTTGACATGATTCATCCTAAACAACTTGGTTCCTCAACAGTTTAGTCAATGGTGCAGCAATTTTGGAAAATCCTTCTACGAACCGCCGATAGTAACCCGCCATGCCAAGAAAACTTCTCAACTCCAACACATCTTTTGGTAGAGCCCAACTCACCACTGCTTCCATCTTTTTTGGATCTACCTCCACTCCTCTTCCAGAAATTACATGTCCCAAAAATATTACCTCCTTCAGCCAAAACTCACATTTTGAAAATTTTGCATATAATTGTTTCTCTCTTAGAATTTGCAACACAATTCTAAGGTGATTTTTGTGCTCTTCTTCATTTTTAGAATAGATGAGAATATCATCTATGAACATAATCACAAACTTATCAAGATATTAATGGAAAACTCTGTTCATAAGAGCCATAAATACCGCTGGCACATTAGTGAGTCCAAAAGGCATTACTAAGAACTCATGATGCCCATATCTTGTTCTAAAAGCTGTCTTTGCGGTTGCTCCATCTGCCACTTTCAATGGATGGTATCCATACCTCAAATCAATCTTAGAAAAGATTGATGCACCCTGTAATTGATCACACAAGTCATATATTCTTGGAAGGGGATAACGATTCTTCACTGTTTCTTTATTCAACCTTCGGTAGTCAATGCACATTCTCATAGAGCCATCTTTCTTCTTAACAAACAAAACCGGTGCACCCCATGGAGAGATGCTAGGTCGAATAAAACCCATGTCCAGCAAATCTTTCAATTGTTCTTTAAGCTCCTTCAGCTCAACTGGTGCCATTCGATATGGTGTCATTGAAATTGGTGTTGTGTCAGGTACCAGTTCAATATCGAACTCTACTTCCCTTTCTAGTGGAAGGCTAGGAAGTTCTTCGGGAAATACATCAGGAAATTCCCTTACTACCTCAACATCTTCAACCCTTTTCTCATTTACAACCGTCACTTGAGCAAGAAAGGCTTCACAACCTTCCTTCACTAATCGAAAAGCTTCCAAGGCAGAAAGAAAACCTTGAGTCTCCTTTTTCTTAATGCCTCGGAATACAACATGACCTTTATCTGGGGTGTTGAATAACACCTCTTTCTTTTGACAATCCACAACGACTCCATGTGTTGCCAGAAAGTCCATCCCAAGGATAACATCAAATTCATCAAAAGGTAGTAGAATTAAATCTGCTGCTAGGAAAGCTCCTTCCACACAAATGAAGGAACTTCTAATAACTGAATCTACCTTCAAGGTATCTCCCACATGTGTTTTAACACATAAGGTATAACCTAGCTTATCTGGGACTAAGTGTAGCATATGTGCAAACGTATATGACATGAATGAGTGTGAGGAACCATTATCGATCAAAGCATAAATTTGCTTGCCAAGGATAGAAAGCATACCAGTCACCACTTCTGGTGCCACTTCCGCCTCACCCTTAGTCATTGCATAAACCCTCGGTGTTCCCTGTGTTCTTGTACCCTGTGTACCACTTCCTGATGGCTGATTTCGACCACCACCTCTACCACCCTGTGAACCACCATGACCACTCTAAAATCCAATACGGCCTCCTTGGTAACCACCTCTGGTTGGGGCTTTACTAAAGTGGACTGAAGGTTCGGACTGAGTAGGTCTTCCTCCTCCCCTATAAGGACAGTTCCTCATTATGTGACCCGGCTGGCCGCATTGAAAGCATACTCTAGAAAACCTCCAACACTCTCCAAAGTGTCCCTTCTGACAAACTTGACAATCTGGAGCCTGTGTGGCTAAGGAAACTGGTGCCTTGTATGATGTTCCTGACATAGATTGACTCGATGTTCTCCCAAAACCGCTGGGACCTCTCCTGGGCGGGTAATGAGGTCCAACATAACTCACTCCAAACTTCCTCTTCTTCACCTCTTTTTTGGCTTTGTGTTCCTTTCTACCCTCAACTTCATAGGCTTCATACTTAAGTGCTGCCTCTTGATAGTGGCCATGCTCTCTTCATCAACCCTGTGGATCTTTTCTTTTAACCCTAAGCGCATACCATGTAAGTATCTCATCTTCTTCTTATGCTCTGTATCCGCCAACCCATCTTCAAAATAGAGTAGTCGAACAAACTTGATGGTATACTCAGTAAATGTCATGTTCTCCTGCTTAAGGTTGGAGAATTCATTATTCTTTGCCCTGATAAAAGCTTCGTGAAGAAATTCTGCCTTAAAGGCCTTTAGGAACTCCTCCCAGGTGAACTGAACTCGTTCACCATTAACTCTAGAGACTGAGGACCACCAGCTCCTTGCGTACCCCTTTAGGAGAAAAACAACATATTGTACTTTTTCCTCTGGGGTCGCATAAAGATACTCAAACACATCTTCCATCTCTCTCAACCACTCTACTACAACATATGGACTCACATCTCCCTTGAAGTCCCTACCACCCAAACTCTTCATCTTTGCATAGTCTAATACTGGCGGTCTTGCATCAACCGCCCCCACTCTTCTCGACTGGTCAGTAGAAACATTATGACAGCTTCCATGCGAGCTACAAGGAAATATTTGCCTTAGATTGATCCACACAAAATTCATTCTTCACCAAATCTCTCACTTGGTTAAAACAAAAATATCCCAATAATTATTTGGGAAATAAGTTCAAAACTCAATTTTGAAAACTATGATGCAACTAATTCCATCTAACATACAATACACTTAATCACGTAAAACTCAATTCCCAGTTTAAGTCATTATGAGGTACTCCCCTCCTCATAAGTATTTAACTTCCCAATGGGCATAGTACGTCATAACAAAAAAAAGAGGGAACCGGGCTCTGATACCAAACTGTCACATACCGAACCTTTTCCCGACAAGATACTGTCCCCTTTGGGCCTCTACACCTGCACGGTTTTCGACTTGGGGTTCAATTCAAAGTGACTTCCCATAAGGTCACCCATCCTTGTTGTACTCCACACTAAGCACGTTTAACTTCAGAGTTCTCACAAGAACTCCTCCATTACCCAAGCGTCATCATTTAGGAGAGAGTGGCATTAAAATCGAGTAGACAAACACATTCATTCATTCAAACCCTAAAATATCCATATATACATAGTAAACCCTAAAACTAGGGTTTGGGGTTCAGAACCCCTAGTACCTTAGAGGACTACTCCATAAAGGAGAGAAGAAGATACATAGTAGGAATAGAAGAAGACATGGGGTTGGAGAAGATGCCTTCTTGCTCCTTGCTCCTCCTTATTCTCCTTATCTTCTCCTTCCTTCAGCTTCTCTCTCTTCTCTCTCTGTAAAACCAGAAAAGTTCTCTCAAAATCAGCTCCCTTGAAAAGGGGAAAGGGGTGTTGTATTTAAGGCATTCTGGACTCGGGAAATTTTGCGGCCAGAGGAAGAGAGATCACTGGTGGGATCTTTGGTTTCTGGGATTGATGACTCGGTATTTGCACATGTTTTCCCCTTTGTTTCTTGATTGTTTGAGCTTGAATTATTGCGTCTTTGGCCTATTTTATGCTAGGTTGTGTTCCTTTGTCCCATTTCAGGTCCTAGCACATAAAGTGAAGCATAGGCGCAAGTTTCAAGTCAATCAGAGATCAATTGACGATTCGAGAGAAGAAACTCGGGCATGACCTGAAGAAGAATGGATGTCTACCTCACTTTATGGACAAAGAATCATGCAAGCTTGTTATGAAAAGAAAGAGGACGAGACCACGAGCGTCTGGGATCAAACGGCGACTGAATCGGAGGTCAAACGAGCTCAAACGAGATCAACGAAGCTTAGGAGTGCATGCTGGAAATTGTGCACGGCCAGAACCTCAATTTGCACGGCCGTGCAAGTAGGGGGGCGAGTTTCAGCGGGTATAAAAGCTATTTTGCGATTTTTGGAGGGGGAGAGCTGGGTTTTGGATCCCAATCACCCAAGGGACGAACCCTAGAGAGAGAGAGCGACTTGGGAACATTCTTGGAGTTATTTTGGAGGATTTCTTCGCCATTGGAGCTCAGGAATCAAGCTTGGAGATGGAGATTGAAGATCTAGATCAGATTTCTGCAGTCTCTCTCTTCTCTATGGAGTAACTTCCCTTCACTTAGGTTTTGAGGAACCCTAGTTCCATGAGTTAGGATCTTTCTTGTATGAAGTTTTGGATGCTATATTGTTTGATTATAATCGATTGAGGCATGATTTATTGAGTCAATTGGATCTTGATCAAATTCTCTTGATTTCTGCTTTAACCTATGATAGATAGAATCTGATTAGGTTAAGAGAGCTTCCTTGATTGATAGTAGTGAATTGGTTGTGCGAGAGTCAATCAATTTACTGCTTTGTACTGGAATTCATTCCAGTAGTGGAGATCTGTGTGAATCGCCTTAGCAGTCTATCCCGGTGAAGGCTAGTCGCCTGCCGGGTATTCTGTCTGAGAGGGCTTGGTCAGCTTAAGAGATTCCAAGCGAATTTAGGATCTTCCGCAGTTTAATCAACAGTAGATCAACCAAAGGTAATTGCAACTTGGACCTAATTGAGGAGCTATGGGGAATCATACCTAAGTGAGTTCCTAACTTGTAATTAGTAGAGTAGTAAGTAGAGTAGTTTATCAATCAATTCTTAATCTAGTTTGCTAGATAATGAACTGAAGCTGAGTAATAGTAACTCTAGAGACCCGTGGATTCGATATTTATTACTTGTGCCACTATATTGCAGTCCCTTTCATTGGTCACACTTGGCCATTGTTAGGTGTTGTGTTTTAGCGAGTCAAGTTTTTGGCGCCGTTGCCAGGGACTTTCTAGATTATTAGGAAAGGCAGAAGTTTGTTACTTTAGCGTTTTTCTTTTGTTTTCCACCCTTGCTTTTCACTTGGGTGTTTTTGTTTTTGTTGGTGCAGATCTGAATCATGGATCCTCATGGCTTCTCCAATCATTGGGGGTATCCACCACCATCCGAGTGGTATTACCTCGAGACTCCCTGTAGCAATCAAGGAGGAGAAGACTATGGATTCGGGTTCCAGTACCAACCCCCTTTCTTTGGAGAACAACCAGACCCCTGGGCATATCAAGAACAACCTCATTACCAAGAAGAATTTCTCCCACAACCAGAAGGGCCATCGGCGCTGGAGTTACCCATGGCGGCCTTCACGGGCCATTCTGCAGAGCCATGCTACACTCCACAGCCAGATCCAAACTATGAATTGAGGCTTCTCATGGAGCAGTTTGCTCGAGACTGTGAGAGATCATGCTCCAGGATGGATCATTGTGTCCAGGCCTATCGTGAAACAGAGGAGATCCTCCTGAGCCTTAAAAAGAGTGTCGATGATCTTGAGCGATCTTGTGCACAACCTGCTCTAGATCACCCATATGCTACCATACTAGAGGAGGAGGAGGAAGTAGAAGGCTACAAGGACATTGTGGAGCACACTGAAGCTGTCACGGAGAGCTCTCGTGATGATCATGATCAGGAATGTCCTATCATAGCCGACCACACCTTCCCACATCCCACACCGAGCTTTGAAGAGGCGGGCATGAGTGAGGAGATGCAAGAAGATCTCATGAAAGAAATTGCTTGGCAACTTGCTCTCCAATCCGTGCTAGAAGAAGAAGAGCAAGAAAGGGTGCAGAAAGAAGTTGTGGAGGATGACGAAAGTGAAGCAGGAGGAGTTCTTGATCATTTCCCAGGGGTGATACCACATGTAGAAGAAAGGGAGGTTAAAGAAGAAATTGGCGTCCAGGCTGAGGACGGAGTTAAGGTGGAAGAGGCCTGCACCGGCCATGAGTTACATGTGATATCTCCACCAAACTTCGAGGAGCTGCTTGGCAAGGACCCATTTGCAGTGTCTCTTTGCCAGACCAAGGCCACATCGACATCGGTCCCTCTTGGTGGACGCGATGGTGGCCAATCGATGATGTCATATCTGGTTTGTGGCAATAAGACGAGAGAAGAGAAGAAGAGGTCTCGAGGGTGGAGACTTCATCTGCATCAAGTGCATGAGCCTTCATCACCTGCCACACCACATGCTCGTGACTTGAGACTCCACCTCATCGACGAGAACCTCAACTTCAAGGAGGTTCTAGCATGGACCGAAACTTAGGAGCCATCGTCCGGCTCACGACGTGAAAGAAGCGCTTGTTGGGAGGCAAGCCAACCAGTCGGTTTGTATTTCTTTCTCTATTTCTCCTCGGTTGAGTCAGTTTTGTTATTTGATTTTAGAGTCAATAACTCAACCTTTGTGAGATTTTGTGTGGTGTTTGTGTTCTGATTACTCTCTCTTCCTGGAGTGCACCGCCTGCCCCGTCCATCATCATTCACCCTTGATCTGGTAACTTCGTTCTACCCTCCTTATCTTTCCTCCATTGAGGAATATGTCGTGCTTAAGTGTGGGGGGGTGTTCGATTATGTATGCGGGTGAATGTTTGGCTGTTTGTGTGCTTGGAGCCTAGTCCACTGTCCAAAATTTTAAATTTGAGGGCTCCAAGTACGTGTTCCTTGCAATTGCCTGCTCAGTATGCTTTGAATTGACAGTCTCTGTAGTGATTTGCAACCTAGGGAGGTAGTGTAGCACTATGGAGGATGTTGATGCATTTAAGAAGTCTCATTTCTTCTTCATATTGTGTTGGTTGATTGAGTGAATTAGTGATCTTAGGACCCTTGAATTGTGTGGTGTTGTAGACTCTCTGCCTGTCATGGACTCTTGTATCATGTTTTGGAAATAACAGGTGCTCGAAATTGTGCTTTAAAATAACGTCTCCCGTGCGAATAGGGTGAAAGTGTGTAAGGGGAGACGGGAATCCGTTCCCAATTTCCACCTACTACCTCCAGCCTCCTTACATGTCTTCCCCCCGCACGAGGCTCGAGACAAATGCTCCTGGCATGGCCGGTAAGAGCCGGGCTCCCGCAAAACCTTTGCTAGGTGGGAGCCCCCGTTTTCTGCAAAAACAGGTTGGACCCTTGAAAAAAAAAAAAACAGAAAAACAAGCAAAAAGAAGAAAGAAAAGGGTTCCAACCATGTTCAAAAAAAAAATCGAGCACCTGGAATTAATGTGAGTCCATGATCTTTGTTTTTGAGAGTCTCGTTATCCACGATTCATTTGTCCTCTGTTCACTATTTACCATGATGCCGACTCGAGACTAGTGCTCTCGCCGAAGAAGCTATGAGATGACTTGTGTGTCGGTTGACCTCGTAAGTTGCTAAATGATCTAGGAAGTCCTCTACCTACGATCTGGGGTGTTTGTTGCTATAGAGGTCTGGAGAGTTGCATTGGTTTGAGTTAGGTTTGCTTGGGGACAAGCAAACAGTTAAGTGTGGGGGGATTTGATGACTCGGTATTTGCACATGTTCTCCCCTTTGTTTCTTGATTGTTTGAGCTTGAATTATTGCGTCTTTGGCCTATTTTATGCTAGGTTGTGTTCCTTTGTCCCATTTCAGGTCTTAGCACATAAAGTGAAGCATAGGCGCAAGTTTCAAGTCAATCAGAGATCAATTGACGATTCGAGAGAAGAAACTCGGGCATGACCTGAAGAATAATGGATGTCTACCTCACTTTATGGACAAAGAATCATGCAAGCTTGTTATGAAAAGAAAGAGGACGAGACCACGAGCGTCTGGGATCAAACGGTGACTGAATCGGAGGTCAAACGAGCTTAAACGAGATCAACGAAGCTTAGGAGTGCATGCTGGAAATTGTGCACGGCCAGAACCTCAATTTGCACGGCCGTGCAAGTAGGGGGTGCGAGTTTCAGCGGGTATAAAAGCTGTTTTGCGATTTTTGGAGGGGGAGAGCTGGGTGGGTTTTGGATCCCAAACACCCAAGGGACGAACCCTAGAGAGAGAGAGCGACTTGGGAACATTCTTGGAGCTATTTTGGAGGATTTCTTCGTCATTGGAGCTCAGGAATCAAGCTTGGAGATGGAGATTGAAGATCTAGATCAGATTTCTGCAGTCTCTCTCTTCTCTATGGAGTAACTTCCCTTCACTTAGGTTTTGAGGAACCCTAGTTCCATGAGTTAGGATCTTTCTTGTATGAAGTTTTGGATGCTATATTGTTTGATTATAATCGATTGAGGCATGATTTATTGAGTCAATTGGATCTTGATCAAATTCTCTTGATTTCTGCTTTAACCTATGATAGATAGAATCTGATTAGGTTAAGAGAGCTTCCTTGATTGATAGTAGTGAATTGGTTGTGCGAGAGTCAATCAATTTACTGCTTTGTACTGGAATTCATTCCAGTAGTGGACATCTGTGTGAATCGCCTTAGCAGTCTATCCCGGTGAAGGCTAGTCGCCTGCCGGGTATTCTGTCTGAGAGGGCTTGGTCAGCTTAAGAGATTCCAAGCGAATTTAGGATCTTCCGCAGTTTAATCAACAGTAGATCAACCAAAGGTAATTGCAACTTGGACCTAATTGAGGAGCTAGGGGGAATCATACCTAAGTGAGTTCCTAACTTGTAATTAGTAGAGTAGTCAGTAGAGTAGTTTATCAATCAATTCTTAATCTAGTTTGCTAGATAATGAACTGAAGCTGAGTAATAGTAACTCCAGAGACCCGTGGATTCGATATTTATTACTTGTGCCACTATATTGCAGTCCCTTTCATTGGTTACACTTGGCCATTGTTAGGTGTTGTGTTTTAGCAAGTCAGGGATGTGATCTCAAAATACAGTCATCGAGGCCTTTGGGAACGGGAAGATCGCGGGCTGACTTCGCGGTCGCGATTCACTAGTCTAGGCTGCGATCTTCCTCACGGGCAAGATGAACGTTGGTCGTGACGCGACTGGGGAAACTCTCTGCTACTCCAAGGATCTTTCCATGCGAAGTTCGCGTCCTGGGCCTCCAAGATCATGGTCGCGATCTATGGCTTCTTGGCCGCGATCTTCAGTTGACCTTCGCCGCTTGTGATCCAGGCCGTAATCTTCGGCTTCTAGGCCACAATCTTCAATTCCTGCCCCTGCTCTACACTTGTGACCTTGTTTTGTACATAATTCACACATATCGACTAATACACCTGAAATCACATCAAAATCGAATAGGAACGCAATAGGGATGTATTGACGATGTTCAAGCATTTAAGCACATGAATTGGCACAAAACACACCTAGATGTGTAGGTTAAATAACACCAATTTTGGTGTTATCAGCCATGTTGTCATCCGTGTTGACTCTTTGAAAGCTCCTTGACTTTTGTTGACGTGGTCTTCAACGTGGCCATGTTCCAAGGTGTGTTGACCTCAACTTGTTCTATCAACATGGTCGTGTTCATGGGTGTGTTGCCTTGAACGTGGTCTGTGGACATGGCTATGTTGCTGAGTGGGTTGATGTTGACGTGGTCTCTGACATGGCCATGTTGCTGCCCACGTTGACCCTTTGCCAGCTCCTTTGTCTTTGTTGAGATTTTTTTAATGTGGCCATGTTGTAGGGTATGTTGATGTTGACGTGGTCTGGACATTGCCATGTTGCTTCCACGTTGACTTTTGCAAACGTGGTCTTGAACGTGGCCATGTTGCATGGTGTGTTGTTGTTGACGTGGTCTGTTAACATGGCCATCTTGATGCACACATTGACCCTTTGACAACTTTTCCTTATGTTGAGTAGGAGGCAGTTTGACTCTGCAGTTTGCAGTTTGATTCTGCATTGTCAATTATCTCTCAGTTCGCGATTCATCACCATAATACGCAACGTGTTTCGTATGTTGACACCTAAAGGGGACGCGGTCAGAGTTGTACGACTCTTTTCCCTCGCCTAGGACATCGTAGGCTCGAGTTCCACCAACGTCAGATTTTGAACCCTAACCATCTTTTTATCATCTGGGCAACAAATTAGTTCATTTTTCTTCTTTTTTATGGAATAATTTGAAACTTCACTTAAAAACAAAAACAAGCGTAAAATCGAGAAATCAAATGAACTTAGTACAATTTAGGTCATTTTAGGATGTAAATGTGTAGATGAATACACGTATAATTCACGTGTTATCAAGTGTCCTCCCCCATGATTTTACGATATCCCTAACTTCTTGGCAAAGCTGTCATAACTATCCTTGAAGAGTCATCCCACCAATCGATAGGAGATGCATGTCACACTTGAGTTCTCTGCTGCTTCTATTGTCAGTGTGGCCAAGAAATCTCGAGTGAGAACATTCTTGCTCTCTCCTCTAATGCTGAATCATGATAGGAGACCAAAATCATCCAATCTCTGCCTTACTTGTGTTCCCCATCCTCGGTACTGGTTGAAGTCTCGCCAGCTCGGCTCTTCTTGTTGATTCGCAAGTAATTCATCCCATTTTGTTATCGTTTAAAGCTCAAGTTAAAAATGTTTCTTGCTAAAATTTTGAAAATTTTGGCATGACTTTTGCTAAATTCATCAATTTATCCAAGCACACATACGTTAAAATTCATCATAAGCACCATGCAAGCTTATTTCTAAGCATATGAGCAATCACCATTCATCCTTAAACATTGATTGTGCCTAGCATAGGCCGAAAATTGAAAAAGATTCTCCTACCGATATCATGTAATTTTAAACTTTGAAATCCTCAATCAAAGTCCTAATTTCATGGTTCAAGCTTCTAAATTCATCTAATGATTAAAAACCATGGGTACTTACTTGGATTAAAGAAACTTGCAGAAAAATCGAAGAACAATGAGAAAATGAAGTAGGCAGCGGTGGTAGTGTTATGGCGTATATTACCATTGTGGCTTCTTTCGACGAGTTATTGGAATTTTCTTTGATGAGGCTTTATTTGGTAGTGATGGATAGGTTGTATCCCAAATTTGAGGAAAAAATAATGAGTTTTGGAGGTGGAATTAGTGATTGAAATTTGAGGCTTTTGGGAGAAAATTTTGAATTATAGAGAGGGAGAGGATCTTCGGCTAGAGAGAGTGAAAAATGTGGATTGAGTATTTTGGAATGGCCGAAATTGGCCTTTTTATAGTGGTGGCAGTGGGGACCGCCGTGACTTCCTCTTACTTTCTACTCTCAATTTCAACATTTTTCACGTTAGAATATACCTCGATGGCATGAAAGTTGGTTTCATATTATTTTTCACACCTGCAAATCCTTTTTTCATCATAATATTGAAATTTGCTCCAAATGTAACACCTATCCAAAGGGACGAATTTTACAATGCTTTAAAGTATCGGTGTTTTAGTTTTTGTTTTATGGTACAACTTGAAGTTGTACCTTTGCGTTATGGTACAACTTTAGATTGTACCTATACTCTTTTGTAAAATTCCTTTAACTAAAGTTGTACCTTCATGTTATGGTACAACTTGAAGTAGGGATGGCAAAAATATCTGTAACCGTGGATATCCACCCGAATCCGACCTAATCGGGTAGGGTAAAACCCGAACCCGAAGCATTTTTCGTGGGTACGGGTGAAACCCGAACCCGAATATTGCGGGTAATGGGTGGGCATGGTTATCTCACTATCCAACCCGAACATGCCCGATTATACACGTGCATATGTATTTTGTCTAGAAATAATCATTATGTTTCTCTAGAATATTTTATATTTAGCATATAAATATAATATTTTCATGAAGTTATGTTGTTTTAATTAATTTTCGTCATTCTAGTGAATTATTGTCGTACTTTTCCTCTTACGTAATGTGAGTATACGTGTGAATGTTAACATATTGGTTGGAATTATAAGGAGAAATTATTACCAATGGATAACCGTGGATACCCGAAACCCGAACGGGTATGGGCATGGTTTTGATTTTCTACCTGTTTCTCGTGTGGGTACGGGTATGGGTAAAACCCGAACTATATTGGGTAGGGTAACGGATATGCACTATCCGCGCCCAACCCGACCCATTGCCATCCCTAACTTGAAGTTGTACAACAACATTAAGGTCTAATTTCCTTATGGTAGAACATCAATTTGTACCTTTATATTGTGGTACAACTTCAAGTTGTACTTTAAAGCACCGATACTTTAAAGACAAAATACATTTGTATAGCCAAAACTTTGACGGTTTGGCCAAATATAGCCACTTTTTCATGACAAATATAGCCATTTTCGTTACAAAAGTTAACGGTGTTAGTGACATCGTTAGTTATCTTAACAGTACGCCTAATGGGATGCCAACTCACCGTACATGTCTTCAACAACTCAGACTCAAATTACACGTGGATGACATATCATATTTTATAATATAAATAATAAAAAATTATTTATGTCCCACTCCCTTCGCAGACCGTTTGTGGAATCATCATAAATTAATTAATAAAAAAATTAATTAGTGGATTTTGTTCTTTCCCCACCTCACTTTCGTTGGTTACTCAAACCCAAACTCCCATCGGTCGTCGATGCTCCTATTCTTCTTCTTCTTTCTATTTCCTGTGAAGATCTCCTCAACCATAACTCCAACTTCAAACAAACAAACGTTCCTGTAATCTAGTCTCGCTAGCCATTCCTCCATAGTCTCCCTATCCTTCCCTTCTTCCTGTTTATCCTCTGTTTCCCCGATCCCTCTGAATTTTCTGAACACTGAAACCCAGATCCAAGAAGACCAAGGCTTCTTGTCGGCGGATTTGAAGGGCAGTCATTATATCCATCTTTGCACATGGGTTTGGATGCAGGAGAGGAGTTGGCGAAGCGATGGGGAAAACAACAGGTCTAGATCTCGATGACGAACAGAGAGAGAAGCGGAGACAGAGACGGAGGTCTCTTCAATTCATAGAACGAGAGAATGCGATAGAGGTCTCTTCCATTCGTAGCTTGGGATCTGGTGGAGACAGAGACGGTTTTGGGAAGAAGGCGATAGAGAGGATAAGGGCGGTTGTTGCGTGCGCAGCCGTCGGAGTAAGGATTCGAAGGCGAAAGATGAGGCAGAGGGGAAGGAGGAGGTAGTGGAGGTGCGGAATCGGAAGATGCGGCTGCGGCTTTGGTGGTGTTGGAGCTGTCGGCTGGGAACTGGGAAGTACAAGAGAGCGGTGGGAACTGGAAGAGTGGTGTTAGAGAAAATAATAAAGGACTCAATGATTGAATTTCATTTTTTTTAGTATTTCACTAGTCAAAAGATCCTTTTTCAAATTATTTTTTCTTAGTTCATCCACTTGGATTTTGTTACCAAATAGAGAGTGTTCATCTCAGCCTTCCGTTAGTCCTGCTCAGCCCGTTACTTAACACTGTCAAATAATTGGACGGAAGTGGCTATTTTTGGTATTTCGCTAAAAGTGGCTATATTTGGCCAAACAGTCAAAGTTTTGACTACACAAGTGGATTTTGCCTACTTTAAAGCATAGTAGAAGTGCTCATCCAAAGGATACAATATTTTCTTCCAATGAGTAACTCAAAATTTCGAGCGACAAACAAATTTTGAAGTTTAAAATTGATCTAGGAAAGAGAAATATGGGTTGTCCGCGGTAGCACTTTTCTTTAATGTCATTAAGTTTGATGCCAGACATGGGATGCCTCGCATACAACGCTCTCTCTTTTATGGCTCTGAGCTAGGCTCACCTATGTTCCCTTTTTAGTTGATATTAGTATTACGACCAGGTGTCACTTCATCTTCATCTCCCCATCCCGCTACAAGAATATGATCGTAGTTGAATCCATTGGGTTGATGTTGGTTGATGAAGTCCATATACTCATTTGTTGCCTAATATTCCAGTTCCATGATCTTTTCAAGCATCATTTTCCCCTTGTACTGTTATCATGAGTGTCATTTGAGCTACTTTAGAACCAGGAGTTGGCGGAACCTTGTTCCACTCTCCTCCATACTTTGGATCTAGATCATGGGGATGAACTATTATGTTTGTTGAATCCTCAAAATGAGAGTCAAATTGAAATTTGATCTGATCATCTAGATTCTCTTGTTGATACGCCTCGTGCTCATCGGTCCTTTTGATTGATTTCTCCACTTAATGCAGGAGGTTCCCTATTTGTAGGGTTACTTCTCTGTTAACAACATCAACTCTTGCTCCAACAGTGGCTAGGAATGGCTTCCTAAAGAGGGTTGAATACTCTTTGCATGTCTCCATGTCAGTCAAGAGGTAGTTATGGAAGAAACTAAATGGACCAACTTGTTTGCTTAAGCATCAAACAATCCCAAGTGCTTTGCAAGGGTGTTGTTGGATAGCATGATCTCTACATTGGTGTACTCCATGTTGGTTAATCCCATCATTCCATATCTATGCAATGGTAGAATGTTGACACTTGAGTCAAGGTCAGCTAGACCTTTTTACATGTGATGGTCATCCATTAGACATGTGATGGTGATATGCCGAGGATCCTTATTTACTTCATTGACTATGATGAATTCTGCACAACCCCAAGGGTTTTCTTAATCCTGATCTCCTAATCTTCGACCCTGTCATCTTCTTCTATGAAAATCTCAAGCTTCCCTTTGAGATTATTCGGAAGAGATGGTGTTGCTGATAGATTTGTTTGGTTTCTTCGGAAGAGATGGGTGTGGGTAGGATGCCACTTGGCGTTTGAGTATTTGAAAGAATTAGTTTAGAAGGGGAAATTGTTTAGGAAGTTGAAGCTTCGATGGGAAGCTTTTGTTTAGAACCAGAAACGACAATAAATTTTTGAAGGTAATTTTGAGCTTCAAGAGGAAGCTTATCAATATTGATTAAAGCTTTGGATGAACTTGAGTGTGAACCAGAATTATCAGAACTTTCTTCATACTCACTTGAATGATCAGGGCTTCCTTGTTCATCGTCAAATATCTCTCTCCATGTTTTGATTTTGGTTTTCTCTTTATCTCGCAATCTAGTGGTAGGGGGCATTATGACTGAGGATTGCAAGCATGAGAGTTTTCCGCACTTCGTCCTCCCTGCAAAAATTCCCAAGTAAGGAAGTCTGGAAGAGAGTTTAAAGAACCATTTATAAATTATATATCGAAATAAAACATGCTAAGGATGGCTTGCCATCGTGCAAATATTTGTTTAGAAGAAAGATTTTAAATATCTTTTTTCCAAAATGTATTTTGCTTATTGGCAATCAATGCGTAGTAAAAATTTTTGATTGAGCAAATCATGTTGAAATTTTCAGATGCATATAACAATAGCAAGCATTTCTTTTTTTACAGTGGAGTAATTGATTTGGGTAGGGTTCCAATATTTAGAAGTAAAGCGTACCAACAACTCCTTATTGTTTTGAATCTGCTTAAGGATTCCTCCATATCCTAGGTCAGAGGCGTCGGTTTCGACGATTTTAGGGAGAGAAGGATCACTTATGTGAAGGCACGGGAGACCGGCTGGTCTGGATGCTGAAGCTGCTGGTGGTGGTGGTACGGTGCTGGAACGTGAGACGCCAGCAGCGACCGAGTGCTCAAGCAGGTGGCTGCTATGGAGGTGGAACCCCTGGAGGTAGATTCAATCCCTCAATGTACCGAAATGGTCCAAAGGTGCGCAACCTCTTGGTCCGAGGAAGGTTCAAAGCATATATAAGGGAGTATGAAGAGGGTAGCTTTTTAAAAAGCTTATAGGGCATCACATTAATACTTGCTCCTAAATCTGCCAAGGCATCTATGTGATGGTTACCAATACTAAAAGGGATAGTTAAGCTACCTGGATCGGGTCGCTTCTTGGGAAACCGGTTCAGGATGAAGGCCGAGGACTCCTACCCTAGAGTCAAGTTGGCGAGGTCATCGAACATCGGTTTCTTGGTGTGGAATCCTTTGAGGTACTTTGCATACCTTGGCATGTGAGCCATAGCTTCAAGGTAGGGGATGTTGAGGTGGAGATTTCGGAGCATCTCCATGAAGCCTCCACATTCCGCTTCCAACCTTTCCTTGTTCACCCTTGTGAAGAAAGGAAGAGGCGGCTTGTACTCAGCCATTGGAGATGGCATAGGCGATGCCTTCCTTGCCACTTCTTTCTTTCCCTTAGAGGGCTCTTCATCTCCATCCTTGGGGTTGGAGTCTTCCTTCTCAATCACTTCCTTAGCCACAACTCCCGGAGTCACCTTCCCGCTCCTCAAGTAAATTGCATTGCACCCGGCTTGATCTTTGGGGTTGGCAATGGTTTGAGAGGGTAGGGCTCTCTTTGGTCTCTCGGTGAGGATGCTGACAAGATTGCCGATTTGCACCTCCAGGTTTTGAAGGCTTGCTTGATGGCTTCGGAGTCTAGCCCCAACCGAGGTAAACTTGGTAGTTTCCACATCCATAAATTTCTCAATCTTCTCGAACTTCTAGTCACTCGTGCTCACAAAGATATTCACAAGGTCTTCAAGTTTGGACAGTTTTTCGGGTTGTTGTTGTTATTGTTGTTGAAACCCTTGTCCACCTTGTACTTGGTAAGGATGTTGGAAGCTCGAGCTTTGAAATTGAGACCGTTGTTGGATGAAAGTTGGCCGAGGTTGATAATTGCCCGTAGGGCCTTGGAAAGCGGGGGATCTCGGATTAGTCGGGGACGACCAAGCAAAGTTAGGATGATTTCTCCACCGGGGGTTATAGGTATTGCTATACGGGTTGTTCCCCCTAGCATTTGCAACGATATTGACTTGTTCCTCTGGGGTACTCAACTCCTTCATTGCTTGGCAATCCAAAATTTCATGATTGGTGCTCGAACACCAATCGCACGACATCCCCGCTCTCTTCCCTTGCTTCTTATCATCGAGAATTACCTCGATCAACTTGTCAAGCTTCGCTTCAAGTGGAGCACTGGCTCCCACACTTCTTACTCCTCTTTCATTACTCCTCTTCCCGCTTCTCGTCAAACCCCAGTCATATCCTTTGAGGGCCATATCTTCTAGCAACTGGGTTACTTGTGGTGGGGTCATATTCATCAAACTCCCTTGACAAATTGAGTCAATGAGGATCTTGTCTTCATGTATGAGCCCACCATAGAAAGTTTCAATACGAAATTGTTCTTCGAACCCATGGTGTGCATTGAAGAAAATAGTCAGAGAATCTCTCCCAAGCATCCCTCAAGGTTCCATCTTCATCTTGCTCGAAATGGGTGATCTTCTTTCTCCACTCGACCGTCTTCAAAGGCGGGCAATAGCGGGTCATGAATTTGTAAGATCATCCCACAAGGTAATTGAACGAGACGGCCGGTTGTTGAGCCATCAAAGTGCCTACCCTGAAAGTGAGTACGGGAAAATCTTGAATTGCAAAGCTTCCACCGGTAAGCCATTTATCTTCAAACTCCTCGCGAGCTCAAATTTTTTTGAACATGCTCCCTTAGTGATTCACTTGTGTGCCCGTGGAACAAAGCATTGTTCTGAATCATTGTCACGAGGGCCGACTTGATTCGCTGCCACGGGTGGGTGTAGGATAGGTGATTGAATGTTCGCCGGCCATGGAGGGATGTAATACCCCATTTTCCGCGGGGCTTCCTCCTCGGCCGCCTCATCGTTGTGGTTGTGAGCTTGGCCGACTACTCCTTTTCTTTGGTTCTTTGCCATCTCAACTCCATTATCAACTTCTCCTTCAACTCCTTCAACCTCTACTCCACTTAACTCCGGGACATGATTGTTGTCCCCTTTCTTCACTTCTCCTTCTTGCTTCCGCTAACTCCCTCTCTCGAGCCAGGAGTCGGAGAGTTCGGTTTATGTTCTCGTCAAGCGGTACTAAAGGAACCGGATTGCTCGGGGTCATGCACCTTCCTGCACAGACTTAGAGAACAACATCACGTCTAGCATAATCAAAGCACTCTAACAAACAAAGCTAAAAATTAAAAGCTAGATTAACAGCAAACAACTTTTTCAAGATAACGGACCGAAGTTCCCCGACAACGGCGACAAAAACTTGACTCGTCCCGAATATCACAACAAAATCCCATCTAAGGCCCAAGTATAAACCTTAGATGGGTGCAATAAAGAGCAAGTATGTTTAAATATCAAGCCGGGCCGGTCCATGTACCCCTACTTCCATTGTTTGAAGCATTACTAGCGGATTGGTTTTTGGTTGAAAACTATGAGATTTAAATCAAAACAAAGCAAAGGTAAATGGTTTGAAATCTCTAGATGAGAAGGATCACTCGGGTTTCGCTTCCCCCTAACTACTACCATGGCACGTGAACTCGAATGGGACATTATGGGCAAGGCAATCGTGAACCTCTAGGAGGTGCAACTATGGTCGAAGACCACACTCTCAATTGCCAAACCAAGGGATACATTATAGGCTACAAGAGTAGCCCTCTTGGTTAAGTCAAGTAAGGGTTGACTTACCTTCTCCCTCAAACCGATGGTTGGATGGCTTAATCATGATTAACCTAGTTGATTAATTCAAGATAGAGCTTTGCCCTACATTAACCTAGGTAGGTGGCTTGCAAAGCCCAAGGAATCCCAACTCAATTGAGCCTCTTTGGAAGGGGGGGGGGGGGTTCCCCTCTAACCTAGGTTAGAATGGCCAATTAGATTGCTAAGCACACACATGCACAATCATCATGAAAATGCCTCAATCGTTAAATTAAACAACACCCAGAAACAATCATTCAAGTCACACTACAAGTCTACAACTACATGGCAAATAGTTAGGGTTTCACAACACCCAAGTGAAAAAGAGTACTACTTCATGCTAGAAAGGGGAAGAACACAAGAAAAATAAGTAGAAACCATCACGGTGATGCCTCCAATCTCCTTTGTGCTTGTGTTGATCTTCTCTTGGGGAGATTCTTCCCAATTCACAACTTGGAGCAAACCCTAGCCTTCTTCCTTCCTTGGTTCGTCGTTTCTCTCTCTAAAATCTCAAGAAGACACTTGTCACTCTTGGACTCCCCCCTCTCTCTTCCTTCCAGCTCACATTTTATACTGGGATCGGGCTCAGTTCACAGCCTCAGTTCACATCTGTGAACTCTTCAACGCGTCTATGAACTTGAGCGCTGTGTCGAAACGCACAGCTCCACTCGCGTGAGTTCACGGTTTGCACCCAAATTAAAAGGTCTTGTTGACTGTGAACTCGCCTCGCGTCAATAACTTCAGAATTCGCCCTGGACGCTTTGCGGTTCACGGTTTTGGGTTTTAGTTCACGGCCATAGGAGACCGTGAACTCCAATGGGAAACCGTGAACCTTGCCTGAATCACCCTCTTTGCCCAGTGTTTGCTCCTTTTCTTCCAACTTTCGACTTCGTGCATGTTTCGCCTGTTGGATTCTGAAACACACTAAAACGCTCTAAACCTAGCGTAAGACCACCCATTTAGGAATTCAAATGCTACAAATGCCCAAGGGAAACGGGGATAAAATGTGTGCAATTAGCGTAAAACCATTTAGGAGTTAAAATGCTACAAAACCTAGCGTAAAACCACACTAAATCTCTACTCGAACCACAGCCTCCGGGTTTGGTATCAATCTCCGATGGGGCTATCTCACCGGCCAAATCTCATCCTCTAGCAATATCCGGTGGGAACAAAAGGAATGGCTGATCCCCCGAATATTGGTGATTTTCCATGCCATAGCCCGCTCGTACTACTTCAAAAGGGCCACCAGTCTAGCCTTCTGCTCAGTAGTGAGGGTTGAGCTGATGATGAAGCTTGTTCCCCTCCCGGAGAAATGCATACTACAAGTGAGGAGGGAGGGGCTTCAGCTCCGGTCCTGGTGGTTCCTCTAGAGAGGTGGTGATGCGGGTCGAGGATGAGATTGGTTTGAACGGCTTCTCGACCTCCAGGAGCTCGTCACACTCCAATGAAGCCAAATGCTCCTCAAGCTGCAGCTCCTGCAATGCATTTCTCACCTAGCAAAATACACCGCTCAAGGGCATCGTCAGTACCCGCACTCGTGATGGCGAGTGCGGTTTCGAAATCAGCAAGCATGTCATAGTAATCCAAGTCATTATGCATATGGGAATGTTTCGCATTGTCAGACACAGAAAATATAGCTTGTTCATCCACAGCCCGCAAAATTAACTTGCCACTATGCACATCAATCAACGCCTTGGCGGTGGCGAGAAATGGTCTACCCAAAATCAAAGGCACATCCATATCCTTATTTATATCCAAAATAACAATATCAACAGGATATGTGAATACACTACATTAACAAGCAAGTCCTCTACAATACCCCAAGATTGCACAATTGATCGATCAGCTAACTGAATACTCATCCTAGTGGTTCTAGGTTCACCTAGGCCTAGCTTCTTAAACAGTTTATAAGGCATGACATTGATGCTCGCTCCTAGGTCCGCCAAGGACTTTGCTACATGCATGATGCCAATAACAAGATGGATAGTAAAACTCACTAGGTCTTTGCGCTTCTTTGGCAGCTTGTTCTGTAGGATTGCAGAACACTCCTTGCTCAGCATCACTGTCGAGAGATGCACAAATTTCTTCTTGTTGGTGAGGAGATCCTTCATGAATTTGGCGTACTTGGGCATCTTCGACAGTGTCTCCACGAACGACATGCTGATGTTGACCTCTTCAACATTGCCATGAATTTGTGAAACTCAGTCTCCAGCTTGTCCTTGTGCATATGAGTAGGGAGGGAAGCTAGGGAACATGCTCCTTAACCACTGGCTGTGGCCAGGGAGCAGGTTCTTCCTTCTCTATCCCCACCTCTTCATCTACAGTTGGAAGTGTTGGAGTAGGTGTTGGTTCCTCCTGCCTGGCCGGAGTAGGTATAGCAAACCTCGTCTTGCCACTTCTAGTAGTGATGGCATCTAACTGCTGGTGAGGCTCGCGAGGATTTGGGATGGGTGTTGGCAGGTGGGGTTCATGGTGCCCTGGAATTGTTGTTACGAGTGATTCCTCCAATCTGGTTCTGGCGGTCATACAAAATAGCACTCTTGTTTCTCAGGCCTGCCTCCAGTGCATTGAATTTCCCCATAGGGAATTCCATGAACTGGTCCATCCTAGCAAACTTCTCTGTACTGGTTCTCACGAAAGCAATCACCATATTTTTTAGCTCAGACATCTGTTCACCCTGTGATGGGGTTGCTGCCGGCTGGGCAAATTGCCTCTGCTGCAGATGGAAAGGTTGCCCTATCCGGGCTGAAATGGGTGCGTAGAGGAAACGAACCATGTTGGTTCTGGTGCTACTGCCTCTGTTGAAAATCACCAGCTGGTGCTGTGAAATCGGGAGTCTTGGTGGTCCTGCTGTTGTTGGCACCACCCCTCATTATACGTACCTCTATAAGGGTCAAGGCGCCGAGCATGGGCGATAAGTCCAACTACTCCTGGGGTGTGAAGGAATCTCGCATAGCCTGACAATCCTCCACCAAATGGTTCGAACTCTCACACCACTAGCAATGTGCTACATGAGGTGCGGTCATGCCTCTGGCTAGTATTAGGTATTGGGTTGCTTCAAAGTCTGAACCAGCTCTGCCACCTCTCTCTCAAGCCATAATATGGCCTCCATGGCATGCACACCTCTGTCACGAGAGTTCCTACCTCTGGTGAATTGCCCCCAAGAATGATCTATGGCCGCTAAAGTACTAATCATCTGATTCAGCTCGGGTGGAGTCTTAGTGAAAATGTCTCCACCCGGACATAAGGACTCAATCAATCTCTTACTCTCCGGAGACAGACCACTATAGAAGTTCTCCACAGTGAATGCATCACTAAAGCCGTAATGGGGACACTTCCAGAACATACCCGAGTACCGCTCCCAAGCATCTCGTAGCGACTCATTATCTTCTTGGCGGAACTCAGTGATCACCCGCTGAATTTGTGAGGTCTTAGAGGCCGGATAGTACCTGTGTATGAACTTGTCGGACAGATCATCCCAATAAGTTATGGATAATGGTAGCTGAGTCTCTAGCCACCTCTTCGCAGTACCCACAAGGAGTGGGGGAAGAGGTGAAGACGGATTAGGTCATCTGGCACGCCGTTCGGCTTGAACCCGTTGGTCAGCTGCAAGAATCGAGAAAGATGCACCCTCACCTCTTCATCCTTGAGGCCATGGAACTGGATGGAAGATGTAATCAACTGCATGATGGTTTGATCTCGAAGTTTTTGGCAGGGATGGGCGGGTACTGGATGACAGGGCGGATCTCAGCGATCCATGGAGTGTAGAAGTACTCCATGGTGGGCCCTTGCGGAGGAAGCTGAGCGTTGACAGCGTCTTCCTGTGGAATTCCGCCATTAGGTCTGGATTGGAATCGCTGTCCCTGATTCATGTTGTTCATCCGGTTGTTCTCATCTCCCATGTCGTCCTCCTACTTGGAGTCGCTGCTAATCCGACCGTCAATCAGCTCTTCTGCCGTAGCCGGTCTCGCTCGCTGCACTCACCATAGCTGGCAACAAGTGCGTTCTAGCTCCGGATCTAACGGTAGTAATGCTCCCGACTGGCTACAAGTCATGCACTACCTGCACACAGCTAAGCAAGCAAACCCGTGAAGGCACACAGGGGAAAGAAGAAAAATGCAGCAAGATAAATGCTAAAGTAATAGATGTTCACGTTTCTCCAATAATCTAGAGGCGTCCCCGTCAACGGTGCCAAAAACTTGACACGGTACGATACAACACCAAACTGCGACCAAGTATAATCGCAGAGTGGAAATGCAGAGTAGTGGTTAAGTCTAATTATCATCCCGGGCTCTAGATCTACTGCCTACTTAGTGAACTCCTATTAGCTTAGTTTGGCCCTACGGTAGCTTTTGCAGAAGCAGCTTCTGGCTGGTGCTTTTAGATAAGTACTTTTCAAAAAAAGCACTTGAGTGTTTGGCTATAAAACTATTAGAAGTGCTTTTTAATATGAGAGTTTGTGTAAAATGATTATAAACCAAGAGTTTTTTAATATGACCGCCCATAACTTGAGGCAGAACGATGCTGTTATTGCAATCCATAAACCAAGAGTTACGGCTTCCTTTGGGGAGTTACGATCTCGACCGTAACTTGAAGGGGGAGACCGTAACTCCAAGAATGCTTCCGGAACTGATGTCGATGCTTCCCAGGAGTTACGGAATCAAAGGCTGAGTTACGGCCTTAACCGTAACTTGGAAGGTCAGCCTGTAACTCCAAGAAGCCTTATGGAACTCTTTGTTCTCTACTTTCCAACTTACGGCTCCTCTTGGGAAGTTACGGGCCAGACCGTAACTTGCAAGGTCTGGCCATAACTCCCAAGGCTAAACAGCCCACTCGCTCCAAAATGTCTCGAAACTTTGCTCATTCGCGCCCATTCACGTACTAAGTCCTGAAATATCATAATCTAACACGCACAGGCGTAAAACAGGCCACGAGAGCAAGAAATAAAGCTCAAACGGTCAAGAAATGATGGGGAAAACATGTTAGAATACAACATTATCACACTCCCTGGTATTTTAATCTTGCCAATTATCTGGTGGGCAAGCAGTTACCCAAGGGGATGGCTACTCACGCTATGCGCAAATTCTTCTCCGACCTGAAGTACTATTTCTGGGAGAATCCATACCTCTCTAGGGTCGGAGCAAATGGCGTGATTCGGCGGTGCGTGATGGAGCACGAGATGGTAGCCATCCTGTCTCATTGTCATGAAAGACCAGCTGGCGCTCATCACGATGGGAACCGCACGGCGCGGAAGGTGCTCGAGTCGGGCTTCTATAGGCCCACGCTCTTCAAGGATGCTGATGCCTTCGCACGCCAGTGAGATCGATGTCATCGGTCAAGTAACATGTCTTCCCGTTATGAGATGCCCCAAATATCATTTGTGATTTGTGAGATTTTCGATGTTTGGGGCATTGACTTCATGGGTCCCTTTCCTCCTTCGTTCGGTAATCTTTATATCTTGGTTGTTGTGGAATACGTCTCGAGGTAGGCAGAAGCTCAAGCCATGCCCACTAATGATGCAAGACGCGTCTGCTCATTTTTAAAGCAGCTTTTCTCCCGGTTCGGGATACCTCGAGCCATCATTTGCGATAGAGAAACCCATTTTCAGGGGCAATTCACTAAGCTCCTCTCTCGTTATGATGTGACACACAAGGTGTCGGTGGCTTACCATCCCCAAACAAATGGTCAAGCCGAGCTGACGAACCAGGAGCTAAAACGGATTATTGAAAAGACGGTGGATCAATCCCGTAAAGATTGGTCCACCAAGCTCGATGATGCTTTGTGGGCATACCGGACGACCTACAAGACGCCGATTGGGACCTCTCCCTATCGGCTTGTCTATGGAAAGGCCTGCCATCTACCTGTTGAGATAGAGCACAAGGCCTTCTAGGCTCTTAAGCTGCTAAACCTTGATGTGAGTCTTGCAGGTACCGAACGGAAAATGCACCTGGTGGAGTTAAAAGAGTGGCATTACTATGCCTATGAGAACACCAGACTGTATAAGGAGTGCACCAAGCGTCTCCATGATTCTCAACTCAAAGGCCCGAAAGAGTTTCAGGTGGGCGATCGAGTTCTGCTATACAACTCCCGCCTCCGACTCTTTCTTGGAAAGTTGCGCTCCCGGTGGTCTGGACCATTCACGGTCACCCAGGTGTTTCCGTACGACACCATAGAAATCGCCAATCCGCAGATTGAGCCCTTCAAGGTAAACGGGCATCGCCTCAAACTGTACCTGGGAGACGATGTCGAACGCGCGGAATTGGTGATTGATCTCGCTGACCCTTAACTCCGCCATGGGCGTCTGGCTAAAAGACGGTAAAGAAGCTTTTGTGGGGAGCCAACCCCACCTTGATTTGGAGTTTCTTCCTTTTCTCTTTGTTTTTTTGTGAACACTTGTGTCGTGTGTCGAACATGGAGTTTTGTGGTCAATTATCATCACCATGTGGCATCGTTGTATATGAAAATTCGGAATGGGGGGCCTGTGGGGTCTTTTTGGGTGTTCCATAGTGATTCTGGCTTGTATGGGCGGAGATAGGCAGCACGCTTTTCCAAGTTATGGGCACAGGCTCCAAGTTACGGTCACGGTCGTAAGTTAGGAAGCTTGGTCGTAACATGGAAAGGACGTCTAGGACGACTGGGGGTGATCCCCAGAAGTTACGGGCAAAAGCTCGAAGTTACGGTCATGGTCGTTGACTCTTTCTAACTATAACATCTCAATCGACGACCAATAGAGGTGGCAATTAGGATCCAAATCCATGAATCCAATCCAATCCATCCACCAAATTATCCACTTAATCCAATCCATTTAAATCCAATCCATTTGATCCAAATCCAATTGGATTGGTGGATTCATGGATCAATCCATGGATCCAAATGACAAATTACGATTTGGTACCTATATTTTTTATATTTTACATTTTGGTACCTAAAATTTATATTTCTATACTAAAAAATCATTGGAAAATTACATTTTGGTACCTAAAAATTTTCATTATGACATTTTAGTACCTAAACTTTTCAAAATTTACATTTTGGTCCAAGCCTTGGATGTCATTTGGATTCATGGATCAATCCACCAATCCATTTGATCCAATCCATGAATCCACCAATCCATTGGATCCAATCCATTTGATCCATGGATCCACCAATCCAATCCACGAATCCACGAATGCGATACAATTGCGACCTCTAACGACCAAGTATCACCGCCTACCGGGTGTAGTATAGGGCAAGCAAGCAACAAGAATTTATCGTACCACGAGGATCTAGGCTTACCCTACTTCAGGTTTAGGGTTAGTTATCTAGCCAATCTTAGGATAGTGATTAATAAACCTAAGCTAACTAACCTAGACTAACCACTAACCTAGCTATTTACAAGGTTTGGAGCTCTCTTGGGTTAAATCCCCCTATTTTCGACCTTTGGATCGATATTGAGTATCCTCCTAGTTCGATCAACTCAAATACTCTACCTTTTGGAGAAGGACTCCCTTGGGAATGACCCGAAAAGACAAATCAGTGGATGGGTAGTGCTCTATTCAACCTAGGGTATCATATAATGCTAGGAGACCGGTCGAAACAACTCCCTCGGGGACTACCTGGACAATATACGATAGCAGAGACCCAAAGACGCCAAGGAAGAGGATCTAAGGGGATTATCCCATTCCTAGGTCAAAAGCTCAAAGAACGAATATGGAAACCACAGTCATGCCATTCATGAAAACATCCATCAATTATGTAAAATCATCAATCAAACATGGAATGTGTCACATACATCAACATAAAACCCAAATCTATACCTAGGGTTCTCAAACCCAAGAGAAGAGGGTGAGTTTCTAAAGAGAGAGAGGAGAGATTACAAAGAAACCTCTAGATCTTCTTCTTCTTCTAGGCTTGATTCCTTGCTTCCAAGCATGATCAATGCCTTCAATTAAGCTCCAAGATCACTCCCTCTCTCACTAGAACTCCCCTTTGGTGTTTTGGGTTGAAACCCTAGAGAAAGAAAGTGTTCCTTCTCCAAAAACAAGCTCCCCCTTCTCTCTCCCTGTTGTCTTCATATTTTCCCGAAAGTGACCAGTTTATGGCCGTGAACAGCTAAACGCATCCGTGAACTTAGTGTGGTCTCCAAAACGCACCGCTTCACTCTCATGTGTTCAAGGTTTTTGCTCCAAGTTAACGGTCTTAGAAACCGTGAATTTGGACTTTTTTCACTTTTTGGCACTTTTCGACCTCCAACCGACCCGAAACTCGTCCTCGACCTTCCCACACGTGCTAGGACCTGAAATCTATAAAAACAAGCACAATCTAGCGTGCAAAACAAGGTAAGCTTACAACTTCTTTTTCAACAAATTTTTTGGGGCATGTCATAGGGCACAAAACGAATGAATCACCGACCTATGGACAAAAACAACGTAATCTTGGCAACCACCACAAACGACATTCAATTGTATTAAGATTGTGCAAATGAAGAGTTCCCACATTATTCACGAACCAACACACAACATGCATCGATGACTCACCAGTCACAGTTACTCATGCATGAAGACCACATCATAGGAACGAACGATTGAGCAACCTAGGTCTTCACCGGGGTATAAAAAATGAACAAAACATGATGAATGAATCACTCACTCTCGACCAGTGGGGACAGGACCATTTGATGCAAAAGATGTGCATATTCATGCTCAATCCTAACGTCCCTTTACCATGACGAAAACCTCTAAATGTTAGAGTTCACAAGATGGGTGTCGTTGCTAGCTTGCCTGGAGGTCTTAGACACAGGTCAAATGACTGGCTAGGGTCTGGGACATGGGGAAAAGGCTTTTTGGGTGGTGGCAAACATAAAATAAGATTCCACATTTCCATCCTAAAACCACAAAAGGTTCTAAGGTTTAGATTAGAACCCTCTCCTATACTCAATGACCACTAGCATCGGCCAAAAACCGCACTTTCCTCAATTCCAAACTACAACCAATCACCAAACCATGTCACACATACTTTCTTGCCACATTTGCTATTCACTTTCAACCACAAGATTGTAGGAGGAGAACAACATGTAAGTGTTCCTAAAGCTTGCATACTAAGCAACACTTCTAGAGCATGTTCAACATTTATTATATTTTTTGTGGCCACACTCTTTTCTTCTTTGCCCTTTTATTGATTTCTTTATCTTTTTTTTCTTTTCTCTTTTCTTTGAGGGCTATAGAGAGCTAAAAACATGCCACATTTTTTAACTTAAGGAACAATGACCACTTTTGAAAAAAAAAACTACCTCCACAGTCACTTCACTTCTTAGCAAAACCATACACAAATCACTCACGTGGAACCTCGTGCAAGCTCAAATGGTATGAATGGAGCTTCCAAACACAAGGGTGACTCGATAATGGTGTAGACACGAAGAAAGCAAAGGGTCTTTCTATTTAAATCAATCAAGCTCAAGTAGCGTGAGCTACCTAACAGGAGAACGCCCCTTAGACACACGGCTCAAAAGGGTTGACTAAAGAGTAATTTGATCTGGTCGGTCAACTTTTGGGTCGTGGGCTAATCCTATGCCTCCGTCTTCCTTGCTAGCAACAATGTGAATGCTACGCATCATGTAAAGGGGGATCTATCGCAAAAGAACGAAATGAACTACACAAGTCTCATATGGCTACCTAGGTGCTCAATCATTCATTCTCACTCCCTAAACTCGATTCATAGGCAATTGTGAAAAGCATGTAAATGATTCAAAAATCTATCGGTTCACAAACATATGAGAAATGAACCTATGCACAAACCTAATACAAGTCTCAATCGTCATCATAGGTTGCACATAATCACAAGCAAACCATCCATATATCATGATAATACCCACGAGATTCAAAACAAGTAAACACAAGTGCCACTACTATCATGCAAATGTAGAAGTTCATATGCTTGGAGCCCTCAAATTTTAAAAATTCGGGCATACATCTTGGCTCCGAAGCATTCAAAATTACACCAATCATTCACACCAACATGCATAATGGACTACCCCCCCCCCCCACGCACACACACACATAAGCTCGATATTGCCCTCAATGGCGTAAAATAAGTAGGTAGAATGATGTTACCGGATAAGGGGTGAATGTTGGTGTTCGGGAACGGAGGGCGGGCGAGATCCGAAAGAGCAAGGATACGGAAAACACCACCAAAATCTCTCCCATGGTCTTCTTATTGAATGGAAAAGAAATGCAAACCAATGATGGTTGGGTTGCCTCCCACCAAGCACTTCTTTAACATCGCGAGTCGGACGGTTGCTCCTCAAGTTTCGGTCCACCCTAGAACCTCCTTGAAGTTGAGGTTCTCGTCGGTGAGGTAGTTTCTCAAGTCCTGAGCATTGGGCAAGTCCGTCATTGAGGGCTCAAGGACTTGATGTGCATTGAGGCTCCACCCACGAGACCTCTTCTTCTTTCCTTCTTCCTTCTTATCTTTGCCCCACACCATGTAATGCATCATCGATTTACCACCATTGCATCCACCAAGAGGATCGCCAATGGTTTGGCCTTGGCTTGGCAAAGATCCGCAAATGAGTCCTTCTCAAGTAGAGCATGGAGGTCGGGTGGAAAGCTCTTGTAGCACGTGTAACTTGTTGAAGATTCATCCACCTCGACCCCATCTTCATCTTGGACCTCACTTGCATCTTCTACTTCAACCTCAACCTCCCTCCCTTTTTCTTTACTTTGCTCCTCCCTTTGGAAATCATCAAGATCCACCTCCTCTTCAAAGCTCACTTCCTCCTCTTCTCCCTCTTCTTTCGCATTCCTATTCATGTCTTCAAGCACGGTACGGAGGGCAAGATGCCATGCAAGATCATAGAAATAATTCTCTTGCTCCTCTATACTCGTTACTTTGTCTTCAAAGTTGCTCTCGGGAAGGGGAAAGTGATGGGAGACGTCAATGTAACCTTCTTGTTTGTTCTCACCACGGGAGCTCTCCGGGGTGAGTTCCTCTTGCTCCATATGATTATCATTGATTGCCCTTTCAACCTCCTCGTTCTCCTCCAATAATGAGAAGCGATAGCTTGCACAACCCCGTTCCACCTTCTCTAATGACGAGAGGTGATTACTTGCACAAGCTTGTGCCACCTTCTCTTCTAGTGTTAAACCAGGAGGAGGGAGGGGTTGGAAATCCGTGTTGGAGCTTGTTCTTGCAAAATTCTCCATGGCAAGCTCCAATTTGGACTTCGCTTCGGGTTGTGGGAAATCCAACTTCGAGCACCTTTCATCGGTGCCTCGAATAAACCGCTCCACCATGAGCTCCAATTGACTCTTTGGCTCCGGTTGCGGTGTGGCACATGGTCTTTAAGAATTCCCCATGAAAGCTTCCATTACCAACTCCAACTTAGATTTCTCCTCGACTTGAGGAAATAAGTTTTTTTCATATGGGGGAGCTTCTTGATATCCCCAATGGTATGCTTGTTCTTCCTGGAACGGAGGTTGATCATAGAACCCGATTCCTTGGCTTCCAGCTTCTTGCTTACTCCATGAAGCTCCGGGGTACCCCCATTCGGGTGGTTGTGGATACCCCAATATATTGTAGAAGCCATTGGGATCCATGATTCAACCTACATAGACAAAAACACAAAAAACAAAATCAAACAAACACAAACCACCCTTCAAGCCGAAGAGTGGGTGAACAAAACACAAACGAAAACATAAAACAAAACGGCTAAAGTAACGACCTAACCCTTTTTCAAATAACCTAGAATGGCTCCCCGGCAACGGCGCCAAAAACTTGACTCATTCTAACTACAACATCCCAATCGACGGTCAAGTATAACCGACGACTGGGTGCAACATAGGGCAAGCAAGCAATAAGAATTTATCGTACTACGGGGATCTAGGCTTACCCTACTTCAGGTTTAGGGTTCGTTATCTAGCCAACCTAGGATGGTGATTAGAAGAATTAAACTAACTAACCTAGCTAACCACTAACCTAGCTATTTACTAGGTTGGAGCTCTCTTGGGTAGAATCATACTAGGTCTGTTTTTTGGATCGATGTTGGGTATCCTCCTAGCTCGATTGACTCATATACACTACCATTTGGAGATGGAATCCCTCGGGAACGACCCTGAACGGCAAATCGATGGATGGGTAGTGCTCTATTCAACTTATCGTTTCATATAATGCTATGAGACTGGCCGAATCAACTCCCTCGGGGACTACCCGGACAATATACGATATGAGTGACCCGAAGACGCGAAAAGGGGCTCTAAGGGGATTATCCCACTCCTAGGTCAAAAGCTCAAAGCACGAAAATGGAAATCACACTCATGTCATTCATGAAAATATCCATCAATTAAGTAAAATAATCAATCAAATATTGAATGTGTCACATACATCAACATAAAAACCCAAATCTAGACCTAGGGTTCTTAAAGCCAAGAGAAGAGGGTGAGTTTCTAGAGAGAGAGAGGAGAGATTACAAAGAAACCTCTAGATCTTCTTCTTTTAGGCTTGATTCCTTGCTTCCAAGCTTGATCAATGCCTTCAATTAAACTCCAAGATCACTCCCTCTCTCACTAGAACTCCACTTTGGTGTTTTGGGTTGAAACCCTAGAGAAAGAAAGTGTTCGTTCTCCAAAAACCAGCTCCCCCTTTTCTCTCCCCGCTGTTGTCTTCTTGTTTGCCAAAAAGTGACCAGTTCACGGTCGTGAACAACCAAAATTGTCGACGAAAGCTTCCCAAATCGAGTCACGAAAGTGATACCCTGAACACGTCAATTCAAACTTCAAAGCTTCGTCAACTTTTGAATTTGCTATTTTCCACGATTCGAGTTCCAATACATTGGTGGGACTCCAAAGGACCTTTCCCATGCAAACAAATTGCTCAGTAGAACCCTGAACTAGCCGTGCAAAATTTCCAGTTTCCGGCGCCGACAAGGACTCCGACGAGGGCTCCAGATTTGGGGCTTTCTTCTCAAAGCCTCCTCGTTCCAATCCACTGCTCGCAATTGACTCATCTGTTCCCAAAATTCGATTCCATCCATACCCAGCCTTCGAATCTCTCCAACTCGTCGCCAATCGTGATTCCCGAATTTCTCACCGTCGGGAAGTTCAAATTTCCAAGAATCCGGCGACAAAACCACAGATTCCGGTGAAGCAAACCCAGAAATTGGAGAGCCAATTTCACAATCGGGCGCTTTCGATTCTGGACTCAGTCCCGAGGCTTCCAACTGCGTCATTCTCTTTCTTCCCCTACATGGTCGTCAGAAAACAGGGGCGCTCAGCCTGAATCAAAGTCGTCGTTTCGACTTGAATTGATTCGATTCCTTCCATCAAATTCAATCCTAGGGTGTCGAGAATCGTCTCGGATGCATTGGACACCCTCGACATTTCCCCCACATTGCTGGTCGATTCGTTCTCTTCCCTGCTCTGTCTTGTCGTTGAGGAACAGAGGGCTCCAGCTCCGGCGTACGTTTTGTCTCGATTGCTTCTCCACATGACGTTTTCTTCAAAAGAGCTCACTAATACTCCTCCTGGAGTCATTGAAGCTCCTTCAAATCGTCTGCTACTGCTTCCGGAGCCAAAGGGTTCACGATGAACACCTTTTATCGATTCCGAATTTAAAACTTCTTGCTCCGTCGACATGCAAAACAAACTTGACGATCTTTGAACCATGGTTGTCCCAAAACAATGCTGCTGGGGAGATTATTGACCACATCACATGTAACTTGGTACTTGTATTGACCAATCGAGAATTTTACGATTACTTGAGACATTACGATGCTTGATATGTGTTTTATACGGTGATTGGAAAGTATAGGGCTTTAGTAGTAATTGGAATTGCAGCCCTAGCTTGCTCGCAACCCTGGAGGAAATTAAATTCCTCTCCCTGCCTCCATCAATAAGAACCAAACATATGTTATATTGGATCAAACAGCTCGTGAAAATCATTGATGGTGCTAACTCTGCTGCCGCCATTTTTGCTCTGCTTTGCACCTCTATTTGCGCTGAATTTTAACATGAACGTAGCCTTGATCAATCCTTCTCGCCACTGACTTGAATCAGGCTCTAATTCCACTGGATAAAGCACCATGATTTAACAGGTGAAACTAGCCTCGAATCGAATGTTGGGCAAAAAGGATCGAAAACTGGGAGAAGAGTTGAAAAAGGGCTAGTTCATAGTTTTCCCAGGAAGTTCACGGTCATGCAAGACGTCCAGAGCCAAAATGAAGGTTACTGACGCATGGTGAGTTCATGGTCTCTAAGACCGTAAACAAAGCCAGTTGACCGTGAACAGAAGTGAACGATGCAGCGCGTTTTGGCGAATGCCTGAAGTTCACAGACGCGTTTCGTTGTTCAAGGCAGATTTTGGAAAGATTTCCTCCAAGGAAAGCTCAACTCAAGGGCCAAGAAGACTGGGATCATCCTCCAAGTTGGTTTCCACCTCTTTACATTTTGTTTTTTCCACTTCTAGCATGGAGTAGACCTCCTTTCACTTGGGTGTTGTGAAACCCTAACTCTACATGTAGTTTTCTTTTATGTGTATTGGATGATTGTCATTGGGTATTTTTCTATTCAATGATTGAGGCATTATTTATCATGATTGTGCATGCTTGTTTTGTGCTTAGCATCATTTATCATGATTGTGCATGCTTGTTTTGTGCTTAGCATTATTTATCATGATCGTGCAACCTAGGGGTTGTGCATGTTTTGTGCTTAGCATCCTTAGGTTTGTGCATTTAGGTGCTTAGAAACCTAAGGATTGTGCATAATTGTGCTTAGCGCCCTTAGGTTTGTACATGTTGGTGCTAGCATTCTAATTAGCCACCTTACCCTAGCTTAGAGAGGAAAATCCCCCTTCCAAGGGAGACTCAATCGAGTTGGTTTTCCTTCCGCTTTCTAAGCCACCTAACTAGGTTAAGTTAGGGCAACACTCGATGTTGACTTAAGCAAATCAGTTAATTGCGATTAAACCGTCCGACCTTTGAGTTGAGTGAGGGAGTAAGTCAATTACTGATTGTCTAAACCGATAGGGTCGAGTGACACGGCCTTTCATGCTTACCTCGGTTTAGAAATTGAGATTGTGGTCTCCGACCATATATGCACCCCTCTGCGATTCGTGATTACCTTGCCCAAGGCAATCGTTCCAATTCACATATCATGGTAGCAGTTAGGGGGAAGCGACACCCGTGTGATCCTTCCACAAAAGAGTTTTCGAACCCATTTAGCTTTGCTTTGTCATTTTATAATTTGCAAACTTTCAAATAAAAAATTTGTAGCTAGATAATGATTTCAACAATTAAGGTAGGGTACGGACCGGTCCAGGTTGATATCTAAATACTTGCTCTATACTGTACCCGGCTAGAGTTTAAATACATGGACTTTAGTCGGGATTTTATGTTGGTGTAGTTTCATGCGAGTCAGAAACAAATAAGGTAAAAACAAACTCTAAAAAGGTTACAATTTTTGGACGCAAACTCTCTTTCTTGAAGCACAAGTAAGCTGCCTTTTAGAACAAGCAAACTGCCAGAAAACAGTTTTCGTACTAACTTCGTGTCTTTCTTTCGAGACCTTCCAGAACTCCAATCTTTCATCCAGTTCCTTCCCTTTGTATACAAAAATATCTAGTTTCATGTTGTGGAAGCCTTTGGACTCGAATCAGATCCATGCTCCTCTAATGGAGCTCCAAAGTAGGCTTCACAAAATAGTTTTCTGCCTTAGCCATTTTCAGGTAGTTTAGCTTTCCAGATGGCAACTTTGGATGTCTGGAAAATGATCTTACTGTCTTATTCTCAGTCTACCAAGCATAGCATTGCGTAGATAAAATTCTTATATTCAAAACAAATTATCAAACACGAATTTTTGTCTAGCCCATTGAGAGAACTGAGCCTCCAAAGTCGGCTACCTGAACACGGAATTTGACTTAGACAACTTTTTGTTTCTTTCATGCAATTCAACTTGGCCACTTTGACGATCAATCCTGGATGGAATTTGATCGATTGCAGGATCGTATCAGTTTCAAGTCCTAGTACATGAACGAGGGAAAGAGCGAGTTTTGGAGCGAACGATCAAAAAGCTGAGAGGAGTTACAGGCCAGCCTTAGGAGTTACGGTTGCAACCGTAACTTGTCCCAACAGCCTTTAACTTCTCACAGGAGGAAAGCCAAAGTTCCACACGACTCTTTGGAGTTACGGCCTGACCTTCGAAGTTACGTTCTGGACCGTAACTCATCCCCTGCACCCGTAACTCTTGGGAAGCGACGACACCAGGTTCCAGGTTGCGACCGTAACTCCTCTAACGAAGCCGTAACTCTTAGTTTATGAAGCGTCGTGACGAAAACGTTTTGAGGAGGAGTTACAACCGTAACTTAGGCCATAACTCGCAATTCTCCAACTTGTGTAATTCCTGTTTTAACCTAGAACGATAGTCTCTGCATATGTTAAAAGAGCAACCTTGAATTGACAGCTTTAGTTGAGAAGTCGATTCACTGCTCCGTACTGGAACAAGCGCCAGTAGAGGAAGTTTCGTGTGATTAACCTCGGTTAGTGTATGCTGGTGGAGGTTAGTCGCTCGCCGGGTATTCGAACCGAGAGGGTATGGATAACTTTAGTCGAGAGTCCAGATCAGTAAAGAACTTCTCGCAATTTATCTATCAATCTGAGTAAATTGGGAATGTATTACCTGATGACTTAGTCCCACTAGATAATAGAAGTTCACGGAGTAGGCAGTAGATCTAGAGCCCGGGTCGATGATTTAAACTAAACAACTATTATGCATTTCCATTCTGCGATTATCTTGGTCGCAGTATTGTGTTGTGTTTTAGTAAGTCAATTACCACGATTGAGCTGAGGTGGATGTGGTCCTGGGCGCGAGACATGGTGAACAGAGCGTACATGTGCAGCTTGGTCACATGTCCGGAAGCCTTCTTGCTAGGGATGGCGGAGTGAGCCAACCAAGCCTGCAGGAACCGCCACGGGGTCTAGAGCGACTGGTGCGGGTCCGGCTGTACGAATATGGGAATGAGGCGTGCTGGTGTTCCTCCGGCAGAATGTTGGGCTCCACAAGGAATGGTGTCGTCCGGCTGTACGAATATGGGAAGAGGCGATTTCCGGCAAGGATGAACGCTGGCCGTCGACGAACAATAGTTACTCTCCGATTCTCTAGAGAAAGGAAGAGTTACGGGCGAGGCTCAAAGTTACGGTCACACCCGTAACTTTGTGCCACAACCCATAACTTCTGCGAAGAACTCCTAGTCGATCCAGTGACTCTTTAATAGTTACGCGCCTGGGGGAGAGATACAGTCATGACCATAACTTCTCACCCAAGGCCGTAACTTCTAGGATCGTCTGCCTTTTTCTATCCAAACACGCCAAAAACAACACGAGACGTCCAAAAATACCCTACAGACCCCACCCCCTAAACCAAAAATTCACAGAAAATGATATAATCTCAAATTGGCCATTTACCATACTAGAATTTATTGATCGAAAAGGCAATCCAAGAGCACTGAAGAACACTAATTTTTGGTTAAGTCTTTTAATCATATCAGGTGGCCAACTTTGGACGTGTGCAACTCGTGATTGGCTTGGTGAAAATTCGACTTCAAGGGCTTCTATTTGAAGAAGAAGAGTTGTTCTTTCCATCAAAATATTTTGGAGCTCAAAATGAATCCCAGAAGGTTGTTTTTCGGGTCGATCAAAGTGCTTGCTCAACACAGGCAAAACTGCCAAAATTGCCTAAGTCTGGAAACAAGTTCATGAAGGTGACTTTGAGCTTCAATTCGAGGAGATTGAGCTAGGTACGAGTTGCAAGGCTGATGTCCCACGAAACTAGGCCTTTCGTAATGCAACGTCGTGGAATTGGATGATTGGAACGAAGCTTGGAGGACGTCGAGCGAAGGCCTGCAAGATCGTTCGAAGGCTGAAGGAAACTGTCTTGCCGCATAAAGAATCCAAATCCTATTCAGATTAGGATTGCGTCCAGATTTTTACTTTTTCTGTTTTGAGTTCGATTTCCTTGTTTGTTTCTAAATTGAACTTTCGTATTAGTTTGTTAGCTAGCCTAGGTCTATTTAAGGTCATTCGGTTGCGTTGTAAACTCAGTGTTGGTTTAATCTAAGACAAACGTCAAGTTTCATATTGTGATTGGGAGTTACTTAGAACGTGTTCTAGGGCACTCGTCGCTGTATGGATTAATTGTTGCGCAATTTTAATTCCAAACCCTGTCTGGGGTGTATTAGAAAGTGACACACGACACAAAATTCCATGTTCGACACACGACACACACAAAATCAAAAAAAAGGGAAACAAAATGCAAACCGAGGTGGGGTTGCCTACCCACAAGCGCTTCTAGACCGTCTTTTAGCTGGACGCAGATGGAGGAACTAAGGGTCCTCGAGCTTGATCAGTAGCTTTGCGCGCTCCACATCAGCTCCCAAATAGAGTTTTAAGAGGTGGTCGTTTACCTTGAACGGCTCAGTTTGAGCATTGCTGATCTCCACCGCGTCATGTGAGAACACCTGGTGATCATGAATGGTCCCGACCACCTGGAATGGAGATTTCCCGTGAAGAGTTTCAGGCGTGCGTTATAGAGTTGGACGCGATCACCGAGCTGAAAATCTTTGGGGCCTTTTAACCGAGCATCGTGAAGACGCTTTATTCTCTCCTTATAGAGCCAGGTATTCTCGTAGGCATGGTAACACCATTCTTCCAACTCCAACATCTGCAACTTACGTTCAGTACCTGCAGAACTTAAATCCGGGTTTAGCAGCTTAAGGGAATAGTAGGCATTGTGCTCTAGCTTAACTAACAATTGGCAAGCCTTTCCATAGACAAGGCGATATGTGAAGTACCAATCGAGCTTGGTGGACCAATCATTGCGAGATTGATCCACCGTCTTTTCAATGATCCGCTTCAACTCCAGGTTTGTCAGCTGGGTCTGACCATTGGCTTGAGGATGGTAGGCCATCAACACCTTATGAGTGACACCATAGCGACAGAGGAGTTTCTTGAATTGCCTCGGAAAATGGGTGCCTCTATTGTTAATAATGGCATGGGGTGTCCCAAACTAGGCGAAGAGCTTCTTAAGGAATTTATAGACACATCTAGACTCATTGGTGGGCATGGGCTATGCTTCTACCCACCTCGAGACGTAATCAACCCTGACCAACATATACATATTACCAAAAGATTGAAGGAATGGGCCAACGAAATCGATGCCTTGGACGTCAAAATTTTCAAACAACAGAAATATGCTAGGGCATCTCATGTAGAGAAGAAATGTTCCTTGAACTCTGCCAGTAGTCGCATTGTCGTGCGAAGGTATTAGCATACTTGAAGAGGGAGGGCCAATTGAAGCCCGACTGCAACACCTTCCACGATGTACGATTTCCTCCATGATGACTGCCCGTGGGTCCATCATGGCATTCATATAGGATGCTTCCCATCTCAAGCTTCATCACACAGCGTCAGAGAAGAACTTGCACTTAGAGTGAGTGTCCATCCCCTTTTGGCAACTGTTTGCCCACCAGATAATTGTCCAAGTCAGAATACCAAGGGGTAACACTCTCCACTAACCATAGCGCCAACAATCGCTCACTTAGGAAGGAGACATTGATCTCTTCCACGAAGTTGTCCACCGAAGAGCTTCCAATCATGAAATATGATCAGCAACAACATTTTTGGCTATCTTCTTGTCCCGGATCTCGATGTCGGATTCCTGCAGAAACTAGATCCAGTGGATGAGTCTAGGCTTGGCGTTAGTCACGCTCATCAGGTAGTAGATAGTAGAGTGATCTGTGTAGACCACCACATGAGAGAGTAAGATTTTTTTAAAGGCATACACCACGATGAGCAGCTCCTTCTCGGTGGTGGTGTAGTTCTCTTTTGAATCGTTCAAGGTCTTCGCGCGTAGTAGATGGGCTGAAAATGTTTGCGCTGTCTCTGACCCATAATAACTCCAACTGCAAAATCACTCGCATCACACATTAGCTCAAATGGGAGAGACCAATCAGGAGTAACCATGATGGGTGCATGGGTAAGCTTCTCCTTCAAGGTCTCGAATACAACTTGCACTCGGTAGTGAAATGAAAGGGTGCATCTTTCTATAGCAGCTTGGTCAAGAGAAGGTTAATCTTTAAGAAATCCTTAATAAATCTTCTATAGAAGCCAACATGACCTAGAAAACTGTGGATTCCCTTCAGAAAAATGGGAGGAGTTAGCTTGTTGATCGTCTCAATCTTCGCGCGCTCTACCTCAATCTTTGCGCGATCAACCTCAATCTTCGCGCGATCGACCTCAATCCCCTGCTTGAAGATCTTGTGCCCGAGCACAATCCCTCCACGAACCATAAATTGACACTTCTCCTAGTTGAGTGCCAAATTAGTCTCCTCTCACCTCTTCGAGTCAAGCTCCAGGTTATCGAGACAATGAGAGAAGGAGTCTTCATAAACCAAAAATTCATCCATGAAGACTTACATGATCTCTCCAACTAGTCAGTCGAAGATCGCCATCATACACCGTTGTAAGATCATCGGTGCATTGTAGAGCCCAAATGGAATCCCCTAGCATGCAAAAGTGCCGAAGGGGCTAGTGAAGGTGGCCTTTGTCTAATCCTCCGGTGCAATTGGGATATGGAAGTACATAGACGTGCCGTCCAAAAAGAAGTAGAATTCATGTCCCGCCAACCTCTCCAGCATTTGGTCAATTAAAGGAAGTGGGAAACCATCCTTTCCGGTGGCATCGTTCAGGAGCCGGTAGTACATTCAGACATGCCACCCAATCACAGTACGCATCGGGATCAACTCATTCTTCTTGTTTGGAACCACAGCCATCCCGCCTATCTTCAGAATCACCTGAGTGGGACTGACCCGCTTGTTATCATATATAGCAAAGATGATCCCGACATCCATCAATTTCACGATCTCAAGAAGGAATGTAATGAAATGTTCAAAACAAATTAAACCAAAAGCAGGAAACTGTTCTGGTTGTCAAGTTCGAGAAGGAACCACTCGGGTAATGATTCTCCATAGCCTGCAGTTAGGTCGAGTTATAATTCACCCAGTCCAATACAATTCGGATTTATAATGTCGAAGATCTAAACCTACCTTGGAATCTCTTAAGCTAACCAAGCCCTCTTAGACACAATACCAGGTAGAAGACTAGCCTTAAATGAGATAAGGTGCTAAGGCATTAAAAATATATCTCCCCTACTCGAATAAATTCCAGTACAGAGTAATGAATCAATCGAATCTCGCACAAACGATTCACCACTTCCAAATTAGGATGCTCTATTAACCTATTCAGATTCTATCGTTCTAGGTTAAAGCTTGAAACATACAAGTTTGATCAAGACTCATAAATTTCTAGATAAAACCCTCAATTGGATATATATTCATCAATGTACTTGAAAGGGATTCAAACAACTACTCCTAACATGCACAACTAGGGTTCTTCATACCCAAGTGGTAGAGAAGAGTTTACTCCATGGAGAGAAGGGAAAACACCAAGCTTGGAATAGAAATCATCTTATGAGGAATGAAAATCTGCTCCGCGCTGGAAATCGACACTCCAAGGGTGAAAGATCAAGCTCCAACGTCCTTAGATTGCTCCAATCTATTACCAAGGTTGTTCTTCATCCCTTTCTCTCTCTAGGGCTCTCTCTAGCAATTTAGACCTAAAAAATATGGATCTCTTTCAATCTGCCCGAGCTGGCCTAAGAAATTCACGTGTTACGGCCAGCGTTATGGTCATAACTCCCTCGCACAACTCATAACTTCCTGTAAAACAACTACACTTCAGCACTCCATAAACCAAGAATTACGACTCCAAATGAGAAGTTACGGTTGAGACCGTAAATTTGAGGGGAGGGCCGTTACTTGAAAATTGCTCCAGGAACCTTGGCCTCGCTTCCTCAGAGCTACGGGCATGGAGGGTAAGTTACGGTCCATACCTTAACTTCAAGGGTCTGACCGTAACTTTCAAAGTTCTTTTGGATCCCTTCCTTTCGCTCCTCCAAAGTTACGGGTTGCATGGGGAAGTTACGGTTCATACCGTAACTTTCAAGGTCTAGCCGTAACTTTTTCGTGCTCTCTGTTCGATAACTCCAAAACTCCCCAAAACTCGCTCCTTCGCACCCCTCCACGTACTATGACCTGAAATATCATAAACCAACACAACCTAGCATAAAATAGGCCACGAGAGCGAGAAAGCGAACTCAAACGATCAAAAAATGACGAGAAAAACATGTCCAAATATGGTGTTATAAAGCTAACTCTTGCATGATCTTTATGATTGTTCTTCTTCTTCTTGTAGCTAATGGACTCACACGAAAAACTAAAAAATAAAAAATACTCAATACTAAACTTAAGATGGTTAGATGCTTTTATATATGATTAGAAATCTCCGGTAACGATACCAAAATTGCTGGGGAAACAATTGCTGTGGAAACAAGTGATAAATTCATAGGAGGTCCTAGGGCCGTATTGCTTGAGGTTTTCTAATGCATAACTACTCACACCAACCATTCATGACAGAAACAAAACATGAAAGAAATTTAGAGGATTTCGATTAATAAACAAGCAAAGCAAGAAGAGTAAAGTTGTTTAGGGGTTTTCAATTTATAGATTCATAAAAGTATAGATACGTTGCTTTAGTAGGTAGTGAACTCAAAAACTAACATGCATACAAGGGTTCATTCATATCATGCATTGATAGTTCATCTATTGTAACACCTTATCCCTTACTCTAAGGCCACTCTCTTCCTGTGCTTGAGCCTCTTACGATAGATATTTAACTAGCTAATGCGTTCTTTCTCTTCATGTCATTACCTAATAAATGAATGAACAGCAAGTTAGGATAGCAAATAGTCAATTGCTGGCTAGTATAAACCATAAAGATAGTATATAGCATTGATGATCTAACAATCAAGCATCGATACTACTCGAAGCATAGATGGTTGATCATTCCATCGACACTCGTGTAACATCAATGGGGTATCCCTAGATGGTAATTTATTGACAAACTATGTACTACTAAGCACAATTCATATTGTAACATTCATTAGAATCATAAGCACCGATGAAACAAAAGCATTCATACTTTAGAAACATCAATGACCATCACATAAGTATCAAAACTAAAATCATCCATACATAGCAATAGGCATCGAAAATTCATAGACAAACACAAGCATGAGATGAAATCATAAAATTCATTCGCATAACAATAAAAAAGATAACATCCTAATACAATCAATTTTGACTAGCTATATAGAGGAGAAGGAAACCCGCTACTGATGATGACAACATCTCCTTAGTTGCAAACCCGCTACTTCGACTACACTAACCACTCATGTAGAGTGTTAGATCACTTCGATCCGTGAAGATTATTTTCAATGGTTAGCACGTGTCAACAACTATCCCATCTTGAGCCAAGTTTAACCTAAGACGACATTGTCGTATAGTGGTAATCAAGGTCATATTTTAGAGGTTTGGGGTTTGGAACCCCTAGTACCTTAGAATACTACTCCATAAAGGAGGGAAAAAGAAACATAGAATATATTGAAGAGCACTTGGGTTGAGGAAGATGCTCCCTCTATTCTAGCTCCTTCTCCTTCACCTCCTTCCTTCTCTTTCCTTCGCCTTCTCTCTCTTCTCTCTATAAAACAAGAAATTTCTCTCAAAATTAGCTCTCTTAAAAGGAGTAAAGGGATCTTCTATTTATGGAGCTTCTGGGGAAGGAGAAGTTTACGGCCAAGAGCGAAGAGATTGCGGACGGGATCTTTTGAGGCAAGCCGCGATGTCAAAATACAGTCGTGCTATCCTTCAGATAGGGGAATATCGCGGGCAGACTTTGCAGCCGCGATCTTCCTTGCGGTCTGGTAATATTGTGGCCTTGATTTGACTGGGGAAACTCTATGTTTCTCCTTGGCTCCTTCCTCCCAAATTCGCGCTCTGAGCTCTCCAATTTGCGGTCGTGATCATGGGATTCCAAGCCACGATCTTCAACTTGACTTCGCGGGCTATGTTGCCGGTCGTGATCTTCAGCTTTCAGGCCAAGATTGACTCGTCCCAAATACAATAATTTCCCGTCTAAGGTCCAAGTATAAACCTTAGTCGGGTGTAGTACAGGATAATTATGTTTAAATATCAACCCAGGCCGGTCCGTCTACCCCTACTTCAGTCATTTTAATCATTATCTAGCAACAAAGTTTTGGTTTAAAAGTTTGCTAATTACAATTAAATAGGGCAAAGGTAAATGGTTTTGAAAACTCTTTTGTGGAAGGAGAACTCGGGTGTCGCTTCCCCCTAAGTGCTACCATGATATGTGAATTGGAACGATTGCTTTAGGCAAGTTAACCGCGAGCCACAGAGGTATGCATATATGGTCGGAGACCACAATCTCAATTGCTAAACCGAGGTAAACATTATAGGCCGTGTAACTCGACCCTCTCGGTTTAGGAAATTGGTAGTTAACTTGCTCCATCACTCAACTCAAATGCCGGATGGCTTAATCACGATTAACTGATTTGCTTAATTCAACATTGAGGGTTGCCTTAAATTAATCTAGTTAGGTGGATTAAAAAGGTAAGGTAAAACCAACTCGATTGAGTCTCCCTTGGAATGGGGATTTTCCACTCTAAGCTATGTTAAGGTGGCTAATTAGATTGCTAGCACCAACATGCACAAACCTAAGGATGCTAAGCACAATTATGCACAATCCTTAGGTTTCTAAGCACCAAAATGCACAAACCTAAGGATGCTAAGCACAAAACATGCACAACCCATTGGTTGCTAAGCACAAGCATGCACAATGAACATGAATAATACCTCAATCATTGAATTAACCAATACCCAATGACAATCATTCAATTCACATTAAAGAAACTACATGGTAGAGTTAGGGTTTCACAACACCCAGGTGAAAGGAGATCTACTCCATGCTAGAAATAGGAAAACACGAGAAGAGGTGGAAACCATCTTGGAGGATGCTCCCAATCTTCTTGGCCCTTGTGTTGACCTTTTCTTGGAGGAAATCTTCCAAAAATCCACCTTGAAGCAAAACCCTAGCCTTCTTCTCCTTTGGTTCGTGTTTCTCTCTCTAGAAATCCGAAGAAGGCTTTTCACACAAATTGGGCTCTCTCACCTCTCACTAGAATCCTCTTTATTCTGAAAAACATGAAAACCTAACCTAAAATGAAGCTCTTTTTCTCCTTCAACTCCCCTCTCCGTTTATACCCAAATCAGGCTTAGTTCAAGGTCTTAGGGCTGAGTTCAAGGACGCGTTGATCAGTTCACGGTCTTAAGTCAAGGATGCGTTGTGCAGTTCACGGTCTTAGACATCAATTCACGGCCGTGTACATTGAAACGCGTCCGTGAACTCAAGATGGGGGTCGAAATCCACTGCTTCGTTTGCACAGGTTCACGGACAACAACTCCAATTCACGGTCTTAGTGACCGTTAACTCGCCTAGCGTCAGGAACTTTTGGAAATGCTCTAGACGCCTCGATGTTCACGGGAAACAACTCTTCTTCACTGTCATACAAGACCGTGAACATCCAAAAAGCCGCGAACTCGCCGTTTTTTACCCTTTATCTCGGTTTTTGCTCCTTTTCGTCCAACTTTCGACTCCGGGGCTGGTTTCACCTGTTAATTCCTGAAACCTGCTAAAACACGTGAAACCTAGCGTAAAACCACCCTTTTAGGAGCGAAATTGCCACAAACGCGTGAGGAAAACGGGGGTAAAACATATACAATTAGACCGAACATACAAGGTGTGCTCCAACGGATTCTCTAACAAAAATAAGCATAAGAACTCTTGAAGGTGCTTCTTATTCTTTCTTATGATTAGGAGTTATCATTTGTTGGTCTCCTTTTTCAGTGTTGACGTGCATTGAACAAAGCTTTTGCAAAAAAAATTGCAAACAAGCCTCTCTCCCTCATGACCAAGAGCGGATGAACCATAGCTTTCCCTATCGAGGTCACATGTGGGGAAGTTGATGGGCGGATTAATCTTAGCTCAAGCACCACTCCCCAGCCTGCACTCCACATTGGGTTGCTAGACATGTCAGGTACAAACGAGAGACTTGAGGTCTAAAATTGCTAAAAGGTACTTTGGACCTTGGCATACGATTCCGTGAGGAGGAAAGATAATTGGGGGATGGTAAGTAGTAAAGATGGTCAGGACTCGGTAAAGCTATCTTTTCCCCAAGTATATCCTCAAAGGGAACTCCGAATTCGGGAGATTGGTTGCCTCTCACGTGAGCCCCAATTAAAGAAAATTCTCTCTTTTCTTTCTTTTCTAATACGCTTAAATCTTTTAAAAGCTTCGATTTCAAAAATTAAACAAAACAAGAGAATCCCGAACACAAGTTCTTTCTAAAATAGCACATATTATCGACTCACAAAAGAGGAAGAAGATAGTAAAATTACCCACACACTAGTACTCTAATCATTCAAGTATCACCTAGAGGGCACAACACATCAATCATCTAACAAATCAAAGCACATTGAGTAGGATGTTGCACGGGAAAAGTGTTTGGAACCCTCAAATTTTAAAAAATCTGGCATAACATTCAAGGTTCCAAAACACTATCCTTTAACCATTAATCACCACAACGCAAACATAATTCCTAGGACATTCTCCCATTAATATTCATCAACGTCTTACATTCACAAACGAGGGAGGGTTCTAGCAATTAAGGTTTCAACCAATCATGAAATTCACTCATACATTTATGCACATTCCCCCACACTTAAGATACACATTGTCCTTAATGAGGAAGTTCTATAAGAAAAGATCGTGAAGGTTACCATCAGGTTTTTGGTTGTGTGTTGGTGGAGGTTCACAAGAGTAGTTCTTTGTATTCCTAGCGGGTTTCACAACAATAAAGCACATTAGAGATAGAGGAAGAGGAATAGGAGTTATAGGTATGATAAATATAATATAAGTACTAATACTACTAGTGCTAAAATAATAAAAGTACGAAAAGTAAAACAAAAATAAAGCGATAATTAGACATTGTTTTCATTAAAATAAGGAAAAAGAAATAAAAAGAAAGATATAACGTAGGCCTTGGATGCCTAGTACTCAATCCTCCTCGGTGGGGTCATTGAGATGGTCATCGTCCTCCGAAACAAGGTGATCGCCATCCAACGGAGGCGACAAAGAGAAATCTTGCACAATCTCGCTTGGGTCCATATGCATTTTCCTCATTATCATGTGAACCGCCACCAAGCGATGACGCCTAGACTTCCTCTCCCATCTCAAAAGAAAACGGACTTCCCTTTGATCCGATCAAAAGGCTTGGACTTTTGCTTGATGAGTATGGTATTTTGCTCTATAAGAGTAGCTATCAGGGATGCGTGGGAGGCAGAGGATGAAGAGGCTGGTTGGGGTCATTGTTGTTGAAGTCCGAGTTGCCTTGGTGTTATATCATTGATGGTCTTCCTACCATTTGTCACTTCTAAAAGCTTCATCTTGGACAAGTGATCCTTGGTGAATACCTGAGTGGAGCGAATGATCGTACAGTTCCACTCCTCCAATGGATTCAGACGAAGATTTCCAGATTCCGGCGAGAGGATTCAGACGAAGATTTCCAGATTCCGACGAGAGGGAAGTGTTCCTACCATTTACTAAGAATAGTCGGAAACAAAGGATTCAGACGAAGATTTCCAGATTCCGGCGAGAGGGAAGTGTGACGACCAAATGGTAATTAGACTTTGTTGCTAGTGAGGGTACAATTACATATATTTTCATTATGTCTATGTTATTTTTGTATGAACCTTTATGATGGATTTTATTTATATGGTTATAGGTAAAAGATTTATTATTTTCCATTTATTTTGTTCAATTAATTTATATTGCAAATATCCCTAAAAACAATTATATTGCAAATGGGTGCCGTAAAATAAATATAGTGGTATGAGCATGTCAGAGTGCATAATGGTTGAATATATATAATACCAAGAATATATAAAATATCATTTACCACATTCATCATTATTTACCACCAGTTACCACCCCTAATTTCATGTCGCAAATATTCACTTGTAGCATTCCATATCTCAATGGATAGGCGTAAATTTTCTACCGTGTGTACATTTCCATTATGATGGTATATCTGAGTGGTAAGGAGTGACATATTTGGTTTAGTATTTCTTTTTTCATAAATTTGTAAATCGAATAAATCACGATAAACTCGTTCCATCCGTGCTAAAAATTCAAAATACAAATTAAAAACGAAAGTGGTAATGACTAGTATGAAATTTTTTTGCCGAAAAATGATTTCATTTTGTAGATGACAAGAAACTTGTTTTATCTATAAAAAAAATTTGAAATTCAAGTTAGAACGAAGACGATAATAGCCGATTAAGAAAACTAGAAAAAAAAGACATTAATTCTCACCCTTTACATTCTGTCTCTTCTAACCCCACTAAAAACTAATAGCCCATATTTGGTTATTGCAAGGGAATATAATCAAGAATTATGTATCCCTACCTTAAACCCATATTATTTGCCTCGAAATATATTCGTTAGAAGCAAATATTTATGTTTCCATAAAGATTTTTATATACAGATATAGTTGCCCCATTTGAATCAATTACAATCAAATGTATCTCACTCTATTTACCAAGGCAAAAAAACATGCTTTTAAAAAAGATGTACCATCAAAAAATTTTGCATCCAATTTTTTCATTAGCCAAACATATTATTTGCATCTACGTTCACATCTAAAAATATTAGAGATAGAGGTGCCGATGTAAATAATGTATTTGTCTCCATAAATATATAGAAGCAAATAAATATAATTCCGAGTCAAATAATCTCTCCCGTAAAGCCAAATTTTCTTGTAGTGAATCACGGTATGTCGGTATCTTCCCTTTACTGCATAAAATACAAATCACTAGTAAAAGTATTACAGGATACCAAACCTCACCATGTTTCTTGATGTTGTAACCCAAAACTGCCTTTTATCTGAACACAAAATTAGTTAATAGTAATAATATTAATAATAATGAAGTTGTTGCGCCAAATTTATGAAAATTCTCACAGACATATTTTGTGTAGGTTGTTGCTACTTCATATTCTATTTTCTCGTTGACTACGAGTCATGTTGCTTTATGGGAGTCTCAACCGAGTGCGCACGCTAGTGCTTGGTTGCGAGCTGTTCCAATTGTCGGGTTGGACCAGACTATGAATGGGAGGACATATTGTAGTGTACTAAATACCGACTAGGTGTCTCGTTGTTTTCAGTAAGTAAGTCATGTTCTGCCTGTTCCCCCGTCTTTGATGGTTATGTCTTCGGGGATCATGTTGTGTCCTGTGTTGGTACGGTTGGCATTAAGCATCAGTATAACCTTATTTGTAACACCTTATTGGACATCTGTTACCGGGATTTCTGTCATTAGGGAGGTTGATATTGGTTTAGTTTATGGGCATCGCGGACCCCTTTGTCCTGCGGATTTGCTGGTTTATTCATGGGACAGGAGGGATGTGTGTGTCGATCTGACTGGGTCTTCACCTTTGACTCAGACTGGGATGACTGGTTTTGTGCTGGGCCGACTTGCTGCTTATGCTAATCAGCGAAAGGTGCTCAGGCTGGTTACGGGCATCACAGTATGAGTTGCTGCTTATGCTGGATACGAAAGACATGGCTTTGCTCAAGCGGATCCATAAATTTTTAGTGTTTCAGAATGCGGATGCTCAGGCGTCCGCGTACATTTAGCCTTAATTTTGTTGTAGCTAAGGGAGTGAGAACCAAATTGTATCTCGCCTGGCCACTAATTTTTTGTGCACTTTTGTTTAATCTCCAATTAACAATTTTGTTAGGAATATTGACTCGATACTGACTTTGAAGAGATAGATGTTGGTCAATATTCCGTAACTTTAGTATGTTACCAAAGAAAAGAATTAAAAAAATTATTAACACTATCAGAAAAATGACTAATATTTTATTACAAAAAATTTGACTAATGATTAGTAATTCAATAGATTTGGCTAATAAATAATAATGCGAAAAAGATTTGTCTAATATTTAGTCATTACCCTAATATGATGATTACGACAATAAAATGATTAATATATACAAAAGAACGTTACATTAATTGAAAGTCTCCTTCTCGAAATGATCTCAGAAAGGTCTTTAACTATTCTATAGGATTCAGTTGGCCGGCCTTCTTAACTTTCTCGAAAATGATCTCAGAAAGTAGCTGAGTATGAGCGAGATAATTTTGACAGTAAAGAACCATTGTTTTCGATGAGATCTTTGAAAAGGAACAGTGGGATGAGCCTTCCCGCAATCGCATTCTCCTGCTGATGCATTGTCTTGTCTGCATTGGTCGATGAGACCTTTGAAGACAGTTTTGTGGACACAATATGCTTTTTCTATGGACGTAGTGCATGCATTTTTTTCCCCCGTTCTTTATTTTTCTTTTAGCAGGCGAGTGGCGACATAATAAAGAGCAATCATGGAGCAATAAGAGCTATAAAAGGAGTGGGTAGGCAATACTAATTTCTCACCCTAAACACACCATACCAAAACAGCTATTAGGGTCACTTGGCAGGAGGAGAGTGTACATAAAGAGCTGAAACAGTGAGAAACAGAGAGTCAATCAAAGAAAAAATGGATTCCGGGTCGAAATTGGCGATGACAGCTTTTCTGCTTCTGGCTATGTTGAGCTTCGGTGTTGACGCAAGACTTCCGGTGAAGAGCATTGTTAGGGGACCGGACTGCGTTGGCAAATCAGAAGATAAAGTATACAACAAGAGAGTGCAACGTCTGGTCGACATTTTGGTAGACGAAACCAAGAATGTGAAAAAAGAGAACTACAACGATTATAGTTACGTTCATAGCTACCCCAACCGTGACATCGGCTCGGTCATTGGCGGCGCCACTTGCGACAGGCAGCTCTGGAACCTGGATTGCTGGTCTTGTCTGGTCACCGCTAAGAACAAACTCAAAGACAATTGCGGCCACACCCATGACGCTAGGATCGAACTCGCAGATTGCTCCATTTGGTACAAAATGATTAACTGACTTCACTCTGTATTATATGCATGTAAATGTGTACCTCTGCATCCCTTCTGTTCTTTAGACTGATCCTGTAGCTTTTTATTTTTCTTCGTGTTTTCCTTATTTTTTCTTTTATTGTCCTTGTTAATGGTTGTGTTTAGGGTCTATCATCTGTTGTTGTCCGCTTCCAATAGTAGTCACGAGCGAAAGCTACAAATACTTGTCTATGTTGCATATTTGTCCTTCAAATCTATATATATAAATATAAATACTCATTACTGTTACCTAAGAACTTGGCTAAGGTGTGGTTGTTTCTATTTTTATTTTTGTGCACTCATCATCTGGATCGTCCTTTTTTTGGATTATGTGTGGTTGTTCCTATTTTACTTTTATGCACTCACAATCTAGGTATCTTAAATATGTGTGCTCATATTATCTACGACATCCAACTTGTTTGTCAAAAAATGTCCTTCTCTGTCTTTTATTGCGTAAATTTTCTTGACATGCTTCTCAAATCATAAATGTCAACAATCTTGACCTATTTTATGAGAATTCTAATGTTGCTATATTTATTTAATAATCATAGTGAATTCAGAATGATGAATTTTATCTTCATAATCAACAAAATTAGTCGATCTTCTCCCCATGCACTTCCTCCTCTTCCTTGAAATCTCATGTCTAGGTTATTGTTTTCATGCATTCTCTAAATCGCTTCTCCATTTAAGAATGACAATAAGTTCGAACCCAAATAAATTGTTTTCTCTAAACTAGCATTGCTCGCCCGTCTTTGTTTTCCTTCACCATAAAATGTTTAAACTCTTTGTTTCATCTACCTTTTCAAATGAACTTCTCTACTTAAGAATCATAATGGAAATCAACATGAGAGTGTTTATCTTCATAGTGACATTGCACAACCATGGATCCTAACATAAAAACTAGATGCGTCATTTTTCCTATATTTATGTGGTTTGTTCTATTAATATATATAAATCTAAGGGCTAATACCACTACAACACCCGAACTATCGCAAAAATGCCACTTGTGTCCTATTGTTTTCAATATTCCATCTGTGTCCTGAACTATGATTCCGTTAGTGTTGACTTTTGTTGACCGTTAGTTTTTAACAGAAAATCCAGTCAGCACTGATGTGGCATCTGACGTGGAATTTTTAATATTAATTTTTTTCCATATAATATTAATAAAATAAGAAAAAGGAAATAATTAAAATATAAAATAAAACAAAAATCCGACCTAATCTCCCCGAATCCCCCTCCATTACTTCCTGCTGCAATCTTCTCCCGAATCTCCCCGAAACCCCGCAATCTTCTCCCCAACAACTAAAAAATGCCACAATCTTCTCCCCTCCGACGAGCCAGTAGCTCGGCGGCATCATCGCTCCTTCCTTTCTTCCCCAACACAGCCGACACGAACGTAGCAAGCTGAAGGGGTTTCGAGGATATGGAGGCGGCGCCATCGATTGGAGGTGGAGGCTGCTACTCTGGCTTCTGGGAAGTCAAACCCTTTGTTGAATCGTAGGAGAGAAGGGCGAGGGTCGTTGGTGGCCGGTGGGAGTTCATAGGGATTTGAGGAGGATGGTCATCGCCATCGATCTGGGAAGGGTTTCCTTGAATCCGACAAATGCACCAACATCAGTTGATTTTGGGGTGGGATTCCATCCGCCCATTGATTTTTGGGCTCACTTGAACGAACCTGTTCTCCCCTCTCGTCGATTTTGGCGTGGGATTCCACCCGCGCGACGGTAGCAGAAACTCCCAGAAGAGGATACAGAGAGATGATGGTGACGAGGTGAAGCGGCGACATCAACTATGAAACCAGATCTGTTTTATTTTTCTTCGGATCCGTCGTAGCTTCTTTTGGCAGAAAGACTGTGTGATTGCATAAAGGGATTCTATTTGCACCCGTCATCGATGTCGATGCTGAGAGAATCGGAGCCCAGAAGTGCAAATCGGAAGTTGCGTCCATGAGGGAGGAGTACGGACGGCGGAGATGGGGTATTGAGCTTGACAGAAAACCAGAGCCCATGACCGCGGAGGGGAGAAGAAGGAGATGATGCGGCGGCTTCATTGCTTGGAAAATGGAAATCGGTATCGTCTTCATTGCTGGGTCGGATTGGGGGAAGAAGGAGATGATGCGGCGACTTCATTAGCTGGAAATCAAAGGTCTTTGAGATTTTTTAGAGAAAGAGAGGGTGAATCGGTAGGGAAGAAGAATGATGGGATTTTTCATTATTTTGTTTTGAAATTTTGGCTTAATAATATAATTGAATTTACAGTTTTTTGAATATAACTCAATTTTTTATTTAATTTGAATTAAAAAAATATGAGATCAGTGACGTGGCATCTATGTGGCAACCACATTTTTTGCCACGTCAACAAAAGTCAACTTCGCGTTGACCACCGTTTGGTCAACCGTTATCTTTAACGGTCAACGAAATTGACAGGATACAAATGACACAAAGTATCATAGTTCAGGATATGAATGGAATATTGGAAACAATAGGACACAAGTGGCATTTTCCGGATAGTTCGGGTGTTGTAGTGGTATTAGCCCTAAATCTAAATACTAATTACGGTTTACTAAGACAGGTTATGTGTTCTCATGTAGTTGGGTTGAGCTGTAGTTTGGCTATTTGGGCTTTTCTATTTGGGGTTCTATTAGTGGGCTATTTTTGCGGTGGACTTTGACAATTTATATTCTATGCCCGTTTCTCTTGATTCGAGAATGGAAGTCTTACATATGAATGATAGAAATAGAGTGAGAGAGAGAATGGAAGTCTTAGACAAAAACTTTCCAAACCTCCACAAACTGAGTTGGATATTTTGATTTGAGAAAGGAACACTGAGATAAATTTAAGATATCACATATTCTTACTAAGAAAATTTATATAGATTTCAAATTAACTTTATTATGGAGCATGACATTATATATGCCATGATTATCTAAATTATAAATTCTAAGATGGTGTATAAGTTTGTTGTATGTATTTCGATGAATCATAACTGCCGATTGTTGTTTCTAACTATATTGGTATTAGTGCATAAAATTTAGAAATTAAAATCTAGATTCTAATTTTTATGGGTTACGGTATAGTACCATTTTCTAATATCCGGTCAAATAAAGACCTGATACCATTTTCTTATTCAAGGTATGCTATATATACCTCCTAATTTACCTTGAATACCATAGTACTTATTAAATATGATTTGTATTGATTAAAAACCATATACGAGTACTTAGCGAGTTAATCTATTATATATAAAAATGTTCACACTTTAAATTATGTGGCCAAATTCATACAATACCATTACTCGGGAGCAGATCGGGTGAGTAACTGATGGGTTAGTAACCCATCAGTAACCCCCTTCTCCTGTCCCCACGTGTCTGTCACTTTTTTATTTAAATTAAATGTGAAAGGGCAATAAGGTAAAATTGCATTTATCCCTATTTATTGCTGACGCAGACTTTTGACCGGACCACATTAGCAGCTCCTTCTCTTTCCTCGAAAAACCTTTAATTTTCATTCCCTTAATCTTTAAAGGATGACTTCTCACTCGTTTTAAATCAGAATTTAATTTTTTTTTTGCACAGTTGGATCAGATTAATTGTGCTCTTCAAAATGATATCCATTTTGATATTTTTTTGACACAAGAAAATTTTTAGTTATTACCAGTCTATACCATATGGTATTGACTGGTAATAACTAAGAGTACCATATGGTATGAATTTGCCACATAAATATATATTTCGTTACCACCCAATACCATATGGTATAGTGTGGTAATACCAATATATATTTCGTTGCCACCCAATACCATATGTATAGTGTGGTAATACCAATATATATTTCGTTACCACCCAATACCATATGGTATAGTGTGATAATACCAATATATATTTCGTTACCACCCAATACCATATGGTATAGTGTGGTATATCAATATATATTACCTAAAAGAAAAAAAAAACAGAAGGAGGGAGAACAAAAACTCGTCTTCTATCTCCTCTGCAATCAAGAACACCAAAATGACAAAAAAAGGAGAAAGATCATAATTGAGGCCAACGATTTGATGAAGAGAAGAAATGCAATGAAAGAGGGAGGTTGTAATTTTTCTTCGTCGATTGCTAAAAAAAATGAAGAATAAGAGAATGGAGCAAATCTAGATCAGGAGAAGAAGATTGGGAGAGAAAAAGGAAAAGAGAAAGAGAAAGAACAGTTGCATACTTGCAGAGAAAAGACTATTTCTCTCTCCTTCATTGAAAAGTCAATTATTAAACGCTGGATAAATTAAAAAAATCAAAAATTTAAAAATGGACATAATTACTCCTCCCTTTCTCCGTGTCCAGGCGAACCGCACGATGAACAGGGTTCCTAGATCTGCGGCTCGAATTTAATACTGACAAGTTAGTAACCAGTGGTTACTCAGTGTATCCCAAGCCCCATTACTCTACTCTCACCTGCAGCGTAGCGCAGGTTTTTCTGTAGTATATGATTAAAGAGATACTTCACGTAATTACCATATTAGTCGATACTGTATCTAAGCGCTTTGTGTCCCCATTAGTTTGAGGATACTTTCACGAAAAAAGAAATTCTTGCATTTCATCTACTTATCAACTTCACGATAACTAAACTTTTATATGAAGGGTGGTTTGGACGTGGAATTTTGGTGTTGGAATTGCGTATAAACCCATAAGACCATTTCCAACAACAAATTAGAGAAATGCTCAAATGTCAAATGGTTTTGCATTTTGGCACTTTCAAATCTTCTCTTTTTGTGATCATCTAGTTTAGTGTTGATTTCATAATTTTAATTACATCGTTTGGAGAATCTTTGTGTATAGGTAGTAATAATTATTTAAGATGAACGTTTCGATATAATGTTTTTCAATTTCGATATAATTTTTTTTTTTGTTAAATATGAGATCATTAACGTAAAAAATAAAATAATTTGTTCCAATGGCCAAAGAGACTTCACTTGTTTATGTGATTAAGTTGTGTCATCAATTGTGCATTCAGTTTAACCAAAACGATGTCTTTAATAATAACTCCTTTGGTCCTCCGGCGTTCTTCAATGTTTGATCCAAACTTCCTTAGGCTACTTTGTACCTTCAAAACCATAAAAACAAATATGTCAGGAAGGCATCAAATATTAAAAAAAACATAACATATGTCTATTAAAGGCTCATTGATCGGGTAAAATACCTCGGGTACCACTAAAGTATGAGAATTGGGGGAGCTATACCACTTAAATAAGAATAAGGCGTCGGGTACCACTAACGTCATTGAATTGTGGATCTGTTTAATATTCTGTGCATCTACGATTAACTATAAATAAACTATTATTTTTAGGTAAAAAGTTTAAAAATAATGAAAAAAGAGAAAAAATAAAAATTTTGTCCGCTTCGGCGCCTCGGTCTCGGTCGTCCACCGTGGAGGTCGCCCTGCAACTTCTTGAATCCAATCACCACGGCAGCTAAAATTTACACTAATTCTTTTCTTTAACAATTATCACGCTCGTAACAGCTAGAAAAAAAAATGGGGCGAGGAGCTCTCTCCTCTCTCATCAAAATCTCTCTCTGGCTTGGCGAATGGGTAACGAAGTAGTTTCTTTCTTGTTTCTCGGCTAGTCTTCGGAATCAACAATCTGGCTGGAGCAAATCAGATACCATTCCCGGAGTTCGCACTAGTAGTCGCACAGACGGCCGGAGCATCCCGCTGAATGAATCATCAGGCTTCGGCGGGAGGAGGAACTTACCTCCTCGCGAAATGGAAAGAGGCGGTAGGAAAAGGAGGCGAGGGTCCTACGGGGGAATTGATCTCGGCCCTCAAAAAAGAGGCAGAAGGCTGCCGCCAAAGGGATGGCGGTTCTGGCTCCCACCTGAAATAGTTTTGGGAGACGAGGAACCGTTGGTTACCCACTCAAGGAGTGATATCAATATAACCCAGATCACCACTCCGGATCTGAAAAAGGGGTGGCGATTCGTTCTCCCACCGGAAGCATCTCTGGGGGAGGAGGAATTGCCGGTTCCCCAGCCGGACAGTGGGAATCACGCAACCCGCGCCACTACATCAAAGATGGAGCGCCCAGGATCCATGAATATTGGCTATTGGCTAGTCTGGGAAGGATCTATTAATCGACCGACTTTGTGCAGACGGGCGACAAGGGCGACAGCGCCACACGGGGGCCTCATCGTCGGCGGAGGCTCCCGCTGGTCACTGATTTCAAAATTTCCAAAATTGCGAAAGAATCGGGGGACAGATCCTAATTCTGTTGTGACTCGATTATGCCTGGATTCTCCGGGGTTCAGGGGAGAGAATTGCTGCAATCCTCTCTCTCCGAGGATCAGGAACGGTTGTATGTGGAAGGGGAGAAAGTATCCTAGTCCCACTACAAATCAAATTCCCAACAGCTACTGGCTAAACGGGATAAACACTAAAGAAACAGCCTTCATTGCGTTTCTCTTTATATATACCCCTCTGCTGCGTTTGTTGTACCACCAATACCGAGCGAGTCTTCGGAAGTGGATTCCTTCAACTGCAGCAGCTGCCTATACGCAAAGCTTGACCGGCCAAAACTCAGGTACGGAGGATTTTGAATGCTCTTCATCTCAGGCCGCTGTTTTGAGCACTGATCACACTGCTGAGGGCTTGTTTGCTAGCTTGCATTACAGAGCCCCAGCTCTTATTGACATGTCCCTGTCGCGGGGTATTCCTGAGGATATTCTTGTTGTTGATACCCGACTAACCTCTGTTTCTCCGTGTCAGGCGCGCGGGATGGTCCACGTAACGGAAGATCAGGTGATCCAGTTTTCCCTGGACGAGGTTCAGTCTACCAGGCTCCGTGCTTCTTGAACTCTCCTGGGACGATTATTCACCGCGGAACAAATCTCAACGCTGGAGATGCGTGAGGCCCTCGTCGATGCTTGGCAGATCAAAGGGCATGTGAAAGTCTCCATGACTAGCCACGGCCTATTCGAAATCATGCTTCCTAATGTCGAGGCAAAAAGCTGGGCTCTGAAGCGATCCCCATGGATTATCAAAGACCGAGTCCTCATCCTCCGTAACTGGGTTCCCTCGATCCCTCGGAAGATTTTTGAGGAGATGTCGATAGCTCCTTTCCGCATCCAGCTATGGGGAGTGCAAAAGGACTGCTGCACCAAGCTCTTTGGCCGCAAGATTGTGGCGGCTGCCATTGGCCAAGTCCTTGAGTCTGACGTCTTTGCTTGTCAGGAGTCGGGGGAGAGATTCATCAAAGTTCGAGTGGTGGTCGATTTTGCTAAACCACTCCGGACCCAATTGATGGCGGCTAGCGAAGATATTGATGGGTTTTGGGTGAGCTTGAAGTATGAGTTTCTCCCTAGTTTCTGCTATCATTGTGGTAGAGTTGGTCACGCTCGCCGAGAATGTACTTTTGATCCACCCAGTGGGAAGGAGCGTTTTGGCCCTCATATGTCGACCAAGAAACTGGGACGAAGGATTTATGATGATGATGAGATTGATAATATGAGGGCAGGTGGTCCTCGGCAAACGGTTTGGATTAATCGCCAAGTCCATGGCGACACCAATGCTGCTCGAACTTACATTCGAGGCCGTGATGAAAGTCGGCAGGGGGCAAGGAAGGCTGGAGGGGCGGCGATTCCCATGGTGGAAAGCAGCTCAGTCCAAAATAATAAAGGGAAACAAACCCGTAGCTCGAAATCGTCACCGAACGTGTCCGCAAGCCCGCGTGGGTTCCCCATTTTGAAGCCGCCTCGGATTCAGATTGGGAAGGGGAAGAATAGGAGGCTGACTCGGAAAGCATCAACGTGGTAGGATGATCGACCACGGAGAACAAAAAGCTGAAGTCAGAAGGGAAGGTAATCCCCTGGAAGATCCAGTCCCGTGTCCTTCCAAAATGAAGGCGAGCAGTTCCGGGATCCTCGGGGAAACACGGCGGCGCCGACTGATACTGGATACGGATTCCGATGATGACGCCCTGGATCTTGATCGGGGCATTCAGAACGATGATGGTGAGACAACTCTGGATATGGGCCTTGGTCTGCGAGTTCCTAAGGCCACTGACCATGGGCCTGCCACGAAAACCGGCCCAGCAGAGGCAGTGAAGGCTGACAGGGGAGATGCGGTGACTGATGGAAAGAGACTTAGGCAGGGTACGGGTTCGGCCCAGTCTATGACCCCCCAGAACCCGAGGCAGGCTCCTGCCCGGCCCGCCAATCGGGGCAAATTGCGGCCCGTCCAGGCAAAGGAGGACCGAGCTGACTTGAAGAAAAGAGCCCCGAGACCAAAACATACTGATGGGCCTATTATGCACAGGCCCATGGAGCTGAGTGAAGGCCAGGGCCGTGGCCATTGTGCAGCGCCTGTTAAAGAGAAGATAAGAGCTCTTGTGGCAGAGAACTCGGATTCAGAGGAGGACGAAAATTGTTTCGAAATTAAAAGAAGAGCCTCAGCCACTAGGCCGGCGACCCCTACTGCTCATACAAAGGGGCGGGTGAGCCAAGTCATGGCCACTTTTGAAGCTGGGCTGGCCATCAACAATGAGACAGAGCCATGCCCTATGAACAAATGGGAGTAGTCAATCCGAGTACGCAAGAGCAGGTTATGATACAAGGAAATGGCTCATATCTGGATGAGTATGGGACCAATTTATCGAACCCAGAGTTTGGGGTGCGCAAGCGTCCGTTGGAGGCGGTTGAGGGTGAAGTGGGAGATATGCCCACACCAAAAAAACAATTTGTTGAAGCTGCTGAGAATAGGGAAAAAGGTGGAGGAAGCCAGCCTAGAATGGCCCCAGTCAGATAAATGAAGCTTTTGGCCTGGAACGTGCGGGGAATTGGGCCATCCCTCACGTTCCAAACGGCTCTTGGGTTGGTTCGTTCGAATAAACCGGATCTCGTGTTTTTCTCCGAAACACGATCGAGCCGGCGTGTTGTCTCCCGTCGTATGAGGGGGTTGGGTTTTGTTCTTTCTAATTGTTATTTTGTTGATGCTATTGATGCATCGGGTGGGTTAGTTGTAGCTTTGTCCCCCGGAGTTGATGCTTCGGAGTTTTATCAGTCGAATTTCTGTATTTGCAATAGAATCAATGAAGTTGAGTTTTCTTATGTTGTGGTTTCCGCCTATATTAGTTGTAATATTGCGATTAGAGCCTCCCAATTGGCTCACCTCCAGGAGCTTTACTCTACGTTCGACCTACCCTATGTGGTAATGGGCGATTTTAACACAACTCTTAATGAGTGTGAGAAGGATGGTGGTAACCCCTGGAATGCTAATCAAGCGCATAGTCTCCGTGAGTTTATTCACGAGCTCGGTCTCCATGACCCTGGGTTCAATGGGGACCAGTTCACCTGGACTAATAAGCGGATGGGTGCTGCTTGTATCCGGGAGCGTCTGGACAGGAGCCTTTGCTCCCAACTTTGGATGAACGGTTCCCGGAGACCTTAGTCAAACATTTCACAGATCAGGGATCGGACCATCGGGCCATTCTTCTCTCTGACAAAGCCTATGCCAGAAATTGCCGGCCTTTGTTCCGGTTTGATGCACGCTGGGCGGATAACCCGGAGGTGCGGGCTATGGTTAATTATGTGTGGAAAGAAGAAGTTCAGGGTACTCCTATGTTCTGCCTATGGGAGCGCCTCAAGAGGTTGCGTCACCTGTTATATGATTGGAGTCGGGCGGGTACTACCAATTCGTTAAGGAACATTCATACTTTGCAGGGTGAAATTGTGAGGATTAAGGAGGCCCATCCGATTGATTGGGAGGCGGTCCGGGATTTGGAAATGGAGTTGAGTCGACAATGGGAGGCGGAGGAGCTGTACTGGCAGCAGAAATCCAGGGTTAACTGGCTGAAGAAGGGTGACCAGAATACGTCTTATTTTCATACAGTGACCAAGACCCGTCGGAAAAAGAATTTTGTGGAAAGGCTCGGGAATGAGGGGGATTGGGTCACTGATGAACCCGGAAAAGCTGGCATGGCGACTGCTTTTTATCAGCATCTCTTCACCACTGAGAACCAAGTGGAAAATATGGCGGAGAGAGTAGCAGCGCTCCCCATTGCCCGAAGCGTTACGCCTGAAATGAATGCCACCCTGACGGCTGAAGTCCTACCTGAAGAGGTACGGAGAATGGTTTTTTCCATGGGATCTAAACGGGCTCCTGGCTCGGATGGGTTCACAGGGAAGTTTTTTAAGGCCTTTTGGGATATTGTGGGTCCATCGGTTATTGAGGCGGTCTGCTCCTTCTTTTCTACAAGCAGGATGCTACGCAGTTTCAACCATACCTGGCTTACGTTGATCCCAAAGGTGGAGAATGTGGAGACCATGAAACAGTTACGGCCGATCAGCTTATGCCAATTTGTCTATAAAGTCATCACTAAGATCATGGCGGCAAGGCTGGCTTGCATCCTCCCTGATATCATTTCCGACGGCCAAAACGCCTTTATTCGGGAGCGGCAAATTGTTGACAACATCCTTCTAGGACATGAGCTAATGCATTACTTGAAAATTAAGACGCGTGGTAAGAAAGGGTTCATGGCCTTGAAGGTTGACATGGAAAAGGCTTATGATAGGGTCGAATGGCCTTTTCTTCTCGCGGTCCTGGATAAGATGGGTTTTAATAATGTCTGGAAGGATTGGATTTATGAGTGTCTCCGTTCGGTTTCGTTCTCGGTTCTCATGAATGGGGCTCCGTCGGGATACTTTGCCCCTACTAGGGGATTACGTCAAGGTGATCCGCTCTCTCCTCTTCTCTTTGTGCTGTGCACGAAGGGGTTCTCGGCCCTTATCCGGAAGGCTATTGCTGATAAGAAGCTTGAGGGAGTAAAGGTGGCCCCCCGGGCCCCTAGGATTTCGCATTTGTTTTTTGCGGATGACTCGTACTAATTTTTACGAGGAACCCTCCAGGAATGCGAGAATCTGATGGTGGTCCTTAAGGAGTATGAGGAATTAAGTGGTCAGAGGGTTAATTTGGCGAAATCTGCTGTTTGCTTCAGCAAGAATATCGTGCAGGAGGATCAGGAATTCCTTGCGGCAGTGCTGGGGGTGGGAGCAGTAGGGGTCCATGATAAGCATCTGGGCTTACCTACCATGATTGCGCGGTCAAAGACGACTACGTTCCGGTTTTTGGAGGATAAGTTGCTGGAGCGCCTCCAGGGTTGGAAGCAGCGTACGTTGTCTTGGGCGGCTAAGGAGACTTTAATCAAATCGATTGCTCTGGCGCTCCCGCTGCACGCTATGTCTTGCTTTAAGCTACCTGCCTCCCTCTGTCGTCTTTTGGACAAATATGTGGCGAGATTCTGGTGGGGGGATGTGGAAGGTCACCCTAAGATTCGGTGGATGTCGTAGCGTAATATGTGCAGGAGTAAGCACGAGGGAGGGATGGGATTTCGGAGGTTTGAGGATTTTAATCAGGCGTTGCTCGCTAAAATTGGTTGGCGCATACTGACTGAGCCAACGTCCCTTCTTGCCCAGGTCTACAAAGGCAAATATTTCCCAAAGGGGTCATTCTTGCAAGCGACGGCCCGCTCTCGACCATCTTGGGGCTGGCAAAGTATTCTGTTTGGGCGTCAATTATTAGAAAAGGATTAAGGTGGCAAATTGGTAATGGTAAATCAGCTTCGATGCTAAATTCCAATTGGATCCCCCAACGCCAATTTGACCCCCCTACATTTAATCCTTTGATCATTCCGGAGGGTGGTGATCCACCCGTGGCGGATGTTATTTGCCAAGGTGAGGGACGGTGGGATGACCAAAAGCTTCGGCAGTGGTTTGATCCGCCCTCGTGTCGGGCCAGTAAAGAGATTCCTCTCCCACGCCAGGATATGGAGGATAAACTAATTTGGCATGGTACGGCGGATGGGTTATTCTCAGTCAAATCGGCTTACCATCTGGCTGTTAATATAGATAAGCGGAGAGAGGGAAGGAAGGCCACGGTGAGTTGGATGGATAAAGTAAGTTGGATCCGATTGTGGACGGCGCATATCCCCCCAAAACTAAAAGTCTTTGTCTGGCAGATTCTTAACCGAATTTTGCCAACTACTGAGGCCCTTATCAGCAGGGGTGTGCCTGTACTCCCTAGATGTCCGGTTTGCTGGGGTAGCCCGGAAACGCTGGAGCATTTATTTCTTGATTGCCCTGTGGCGCGAGCTTTGTGGGATTACTCTGGGCTGGAGTATGTCGGGGAGGGTTTGCCCCGACACACTTTCCCTTTGTTTCTCAAAAAGATGCTCGCCTTGATTGACCAACCCCAGTTGTTCATGGTAGTGGTGGCCATCCTGTGGCGGATTTGGCGCTCTCAAAACTGGGTGGTCATTGAAGGCAAACAGTTTGAGTTTCAGGCCTTAATGCGTCAATTTCATCAGCAATATGAGGAATGGGTGCGCCTCCCTAGGGATATCATTCCCAAGCCACCTGTGCCGGTAGGGGAAGGTATAAGGGTTGGAGGGACTGGGGGAGTCGTTTGTACGTGGGATGCGGCGGTTCGGCCTGGGTCACATTCGGTCGGTGGGATTGTCCTGTTTTCCCATGCTCGTGAGATCCTCCGAGTCAAGGGTGTTCACTTCCCTGGTTTTGGCGATCCGATGACAGTGGAGCTTCTGGTCCTTAGGGAGGCGGTCTCTTGGTGTCTGGCAAATGGCTTCACTAATGTCCTATAGGGTGGGTGTTGTTTTGGAAGAGGTCTTACAGTATTTCCGCATCCATCGGGGTTTGAGGGTTCGATTTGTAGGTCGGCGTAGTAATAGGGTAGCCCATATGGTGGCTAGGAAGGCCCTCTCTTTGTACCCGACCATGGATCGTAGCTTTGATTATCAGGTTGTAACTATCTTTTTCTGATCAATACAAGATTATCTTTTGTCAAAAAAAAAAAAACAATTATCACGCTCGTATTCTGAAATAGAAGAGTGAAATAGAGAAATATCCAAAAATATTGCACCTCAGCGGTAGGGGAAAAGAGGAATTCCAAGTCCTTTGTTCCTCCGCCATCCTACATCTACTAGTGATGGCAACTTTGCCCATACCCATAGGTTTTTTACTAGCCAACCCAATTGGGTTGGGTATGAAATCCAAATAGATGGATATGGGTAGAGTTTGATGGGTTTATACCCATACCCATTTACTTTGGGTTGAGTTGGGTTTATATCAAATGGATATGGATTTGTACCCATGCCCAAATATAAATTACAGTTTGGTACCCAAACTTAATAGGTATGCATATTTAGTACCTAAATTTAATTTTTTTTTGCATATAAGTCCTCAAAATATAGATGGAAAATTACGTTTTGGTACCTAAATTTTTTTGGTGTTACATTTTGGTACCTAAACTTTTCAAGTTTTACAAATAGGTCCAATTTTTGCATGTGTAGTTAAAACACTCTCAAGTAAATGGCTATCCATATCCAACCCATACCCATTTAGATTATGGAAGCAATATTCATACCTTACCCAAACCCATCTATAAACCCCCAAATCCATATGCACTTCACCCATATCCATGGGTCTACTTGGGTTTGGGCATAATATCCATGGGTGGGTAATTTGCTATCCCTAACCTCTACCATTTTCCCATTGGCTTGCCAGAATATCAAACGCTTCTGCGCCAAAAACCCGCAACTCAAAGCCGAATGGCAGAGCTTAGTCGCCCATCAACATGAGTTTGACGCGGTAATTGGATTGTGAAGAAGTTGCAGGGCCAGTGGCCGCGGTGGATGGCGGAGAGGGTTTGGAGACGGAGGCTAGAGGCGGACAGAATTTTTTAATGTTTCGTTTTTTACTTTATTTTCAAAATTTTGATAACAAAATAATATTTTATTTATTGTTAACGGCAGACGGACGGAATATTAAACGGATGCACAATTCTATCACATTAGTGGTACCCAACTCCCTATTCTAATTTAAGTGGTATAACTACTCCAATTCTCATACTTTAGTGGTACCTGAAGTATTTTACCCATCATTGATCAAATAGTTTTGACTTAGATAATAGTAGATAAAAAACTAAAAATGCATTGATAGAAGTAGAAATGTATCAAAAAAATGGGAGTGACAAACATTATAAATAAAGTGTCATCATTATGAGCTTTAATATTTCCCATCTCTATGTGATTCAACGTTTTATGAAATTGGGTGAGTATACCATGGGGTAGACTATCGTAATTAATGCATCATATCTTAATAAAGCATATAGTCAGGGGCGGATACATGGAGGTTTAGGGGTGTCCCGGGACACCCCCTAAAATTTGGAAAAACGATTATCCAACCATCGATAGTAGTTTGTGTATGGGTAAAATAAAATTAGTGATAGTGGGACACCCTTAAAATATGGAAAATGATTATCCAACCTCCTATAGTATTATGCATATGATTACAAATAATATTTAAGTGATAGGGTCTATGTGATTTGAACGTGGGAACACTGCTACTATTAGTAAATATAGTTTCAATTAGACTACAACTCATTTGTAGTTATATTTTAGATCAAAATATAATAGTAAAGGACTATTCTTATTCCCAATTATTTTCAAAACCTAATGATTAAACCCAATTACGGGTTACCCTTGTCTAGTAGGATATGTCACGAGAGATGTGTTGAGCAGTGTATACACCGAATGTATTTTAGCATTCTTTCATAATACGGAACAAGTTTGAAATTTTATTCTAATTTTTACTAGTTGAATATTTTTCATATCTAATAATTATTTGATTTAATTTTAATTTTTAATTGTTTTTGAAGAGGACACCCCTATTTAAAATTTCTGAATCCGCCACTGCATATAGTTAGCCTATAGAAGAAGCCACACTCTAAAGTGTGAGGTTATTCCCCTTTATATCAATTTAATTTGGCTCTCTTTCTATTCGAGGAATGTGGAATGCAGTTCCGAAATTCTTAAGAGGACATAAAGGAAAAAAGGATGATGGTGCATCATCCACACAACAATATAGAAGTTGATTCAACCTCGAGCAGATTCGGAGGAAGCTACTCCACTGAGGAGATCACGTGCCACAACAGTAGGGAAGGCATCATATAGGAGGAAGAGAAGTCCAAATCAAGAAACTTTGCTTCCTAGTACATATTTGCTAGGATTTCCTCCAACAACAGCAGTGGACTACTTTCCTTGGATAACAAAAGAGGCATGAGGCATAGTGAACTAATAAAGGCGCTCATCCATCATTTGATCAACTTCCCACTAGAGACCCAAAGGGAGAGAAGAGTGGAGAAGTGGTGACATGTTCTTGTAGAGTCCCAATGAGAGATTGACTTGGATGATTTCTGCCAGTACCATGGTTGAGGTACGGAGCTGAGGCAGATACTTGAGTATGCCAGTTTATGAACACTCTTAGTATCACAGGAGATCCTATCGACGTCTTAAGTAGAGAATTCCTTGCTACTTTACACTACAACAAATTCGGCCTATTAGGACAATTTTTTTTTTTTGTCATTTTCCTTTTGTCATAATAGGTCCTATAATATGACGAAAATTGTAAATGTCACATTTGGTACTCCTAATGTGACAAAATATCGTTTTGTCAGAATACTTTGTCAGTTAAAGTATATAAAGTGACCAAATTTGTGTGTCACTATATGGTTCGTCAAAATAGGTAACCCACATCGGGTTGTAAGAGACATAAAGTGACAAAATGTCATCGTCAAAGTATCGTTTGTCATATTATGTCTTGATTAATTGTTTACACGACAAATTGGTTTGTCACAATAGAGCACCATAAGCCCTCGCTGATCTGACCAAATGTAATGTTGGTCTTAATATAGTGGTCTCGAGATGTGACAATGGCATTTCGTCATCGTAGCTGTTCCACCAATCGGGCCGGCCACTCTCCGGCGGGATTTCCGTCATCGTAGCTGTTCCACCAATCTCCCCGCCACCACCGCAGTTCAAAGATCCCCTATCTCCGAAACCTAAATTTCTTTACGGATTGGAGAGCAAACTCGCTGGTCTTTCTCCCTCCCTCGTTTCCCATAGCAAACTTGCTGGTCTCAGAAATAGGTAAGCGTCGTCCTTCCCTCCTGTGGCTACTATGTAATGCTAATTTAGCTTAAGACTATTCTGGTGGGTTATCTATCTGAATGAGCTCTTGTGTTTCCTTGTCATTGAATCGGTGGCAGGTGCTGCTTATATCTTCGATCCTTCAACTATCCAGTTGTGCTAATTAGAATAGAGAGAAGGCGCCCCAAGCACTAAGCAAAGGTAAGATTCGATTAATGTCTTCAATTTTTCTGTCATTCAGAGAAATCGTGTAAGTCAACTGGTTCCTAATGGTTTGTCATATACCCTCTACAGATCCTTTTCTAGTTCATCTCACGCTGTGCTTCCATCTTGACCAACTGCCTATAAAGGGAAGGTCAGTTTCTTTACGCACATTGAATGAGTAGAAATTGGATTAAGCGTAAGGATATGTTTTGTGATGAATATCAAAATGGGGTTTCTGAGTTCATAGGGGCTGCCAGCAAACATGTTGATACGCTAGGTAGAACTAGATGCCCTTGTAAAAGGTGCAATAATCGAAACTTCAAGAAGTTGGAGATTGTCGTAGATGATATAACCAGGAATGGCATGGTGGAGACATATACTACATGGATCCATCATGGTGAGTCGTTTGACTTTGGGAGTACTAGACATCAGCCTAGGCAACCTACAGTTGCGCCTGAGACTGAGGGTTTAGAGGATGACATGGCTGATATGTTAGGGGATATGCTGCGTGCTTCTTCTGGAAATGCTCCTGTCATTGAGGGGTCAACAACACCTAATTATTCTAATCTAACAGACCTCAATGATAAATTGGCTCGGCTAATCCGTGATGCCAATTTGCCATTATACCCTGGATGCAAAGACTTTTCTAGATTATCATTTGTTATGAAATTGCTGAACAATAAACTGGTAAACAACAGTACTGATAAAGCCTTCAACATGAATCTGGACCTAGTCAAGAAAGCTTTACCTGTTGGTGAGACCCTTCCTTCTTCCTTCTATGAAGTTAAGTGGTACATGGAAGATCTTGGGTTTGGTTACACCACTATAGATGCATGTCCAAATCATTTTGTACTCTATAGAGGTCCTCTATAATCTGCCAAGTCATGTCCCAATTGCAATGAGTCTAGATACATACCTGGGAAACAAAATAATGTAGCCCAAAAGAAAGCTAGGTATTTCCCACTAAAAGATAGGCTGCAAGGATTGTACATGACTAAGGAGGATGCTAAAGACATGAGGTGGCACAAAGACTTGCGTGTCGATGATGATACGTTAAGGCATCCGGCAGATGGAAAAACTTGGAAACGATTCGATGAGGAACATAGTTGGTTTTCATCGGACCCTAGGAATGTTCGCCTTGCTCTTCTAAGTGATGGGTTCAATCCTTTTGGGAACATGAGCAATAGCTATAGCATGTGGCCTGTCGTGTTAACACCGTACAATCTCCCGCCTTGGAAATGTATGACAGAACCTTATTTTATTCTTGCTGTCCTTATACCTGGAGAGAAATCGCCCGGTAATAACTTACATGTGTACTTAGAGCCCCTAATAGAAATGTTGAGAGAGTTATGGGAGGATGGGGTCAGTACGTATGACGCACACTCAAACGAAACATTTCGTTTACATGCTGCGTTGTTATGGACAATAAACGATTTCCCCGCATATGGCATGCTATCGGGCTGGAGTACGGAGGGGAGATTAGCCTGTCCTATATGTAATAGTGAGACATGCTATGAACGTTTGGATTTTAGTCATAAAGAGTGTTACATGGGGCATCGAAGATGGCTGCCAAGTGACCATAGGTGGAGAAAAAGTCGGAAATTTGATGGGAAGCATGAACTTAGAGGCAAACCAAGAGTGTTGTCTGGAGATCAACTTTTGCAGCAAATAGATAAGGCCTTTCTCTCTGAAGTGGTCGTGAATGATTGTGGGAAAAGGAAAAGGGGAAGTTCTGATGATATTCCACATAACTGGAAAATCAAAGCTTCATTTTGGAGTTTGCCATATTGGAAAACTATAGAGTTGAGGCATAATTTAGATGTTATGCATGTTGAAAAAACATTAGTGAGAATGTGATAGCTACACTACAAAATATCGAGGGTAAGACCAAAGATACAGCCAATGCTGGACGGGATTTGGAAGACATGCGTATTAGGAAAGAGCTACATCTGGTAAGAGACAATGATAAGTATAAAATGCCTCCCGCTTTATACAGCATAAAAACCGCACAACGAAGGCCAATTTGTGACTGGTTGAGGTCGATCAAATTCCCAGATGCTTATGCATCTAATATATCCCGGTGTGTGACTACTGATGGTCGGTCAATCACTGGCATGAAAAGCCATGATCAGCATGTCTTCACTCAACGCCTTCTGCCTGTTGTTGCACAAGGGTTCCTGAGCAAAGAAGTATATAATATATTGTCTCAACTTAGTGAATTCTTTCATGAGTTGTGTTCAAGAACGATATCGAAGTCCACTGTCAGGAAACTCAGTGATAACATTCCAGTTATACTTTGCAACCTGGAAATGTTGTATCCACCAGCTTTCTTCGTCGTGATGATGCATCTGCCTATTCACCTTCCCCGCGAAATTGAGCTCGGGGGACCGGTGCAGTATCGCTGGATGTACCCAATGGAGAGGTACACCCTGAGTCACGCACATTAATTTTTTTCTCCGACTTTTTATATAACGTAGATAACTTTGGTATTATGACATTTTCTTGGTTTTGATTTAACTAGGTTTTTAGGAACTCTTAAATCTTATGTTTCTAATAAGGCCCGTGCCGAGGGATCGATTGCCGAAAGGTATATAGCGAAAGAATGTTCAGATTTTTGTTCTAAATATCTTAAAGGTGTTGAAACCCGAGCAAGTAGGCTAGACAGAAATGATGATGGGTTAGACGATTTGAACTACAAGGGGTTTGATGTTTTCCGCCAGTAAGGTAGATCTATAGGTGCTGCAAACTACGACCCTATAGGGCAGGCTGAGTTCCATAAGATTCAATGGTATGTCTTCACCAATTGTGATGAAATTGAAGAACAATTGAAGTAAGTTCTTCTTCCTTTGTATACTCTGAACCCCATTTATTAGTTTTTTATACCTTTTGTTCTTAACAATTGCGGTTAAAGTATGCATACGGAACAGAGAATGCTGAATTATCCAAACAGTACCCCAACAACCATTGCTGAAAACTTCCCATATTGGTTTAAAACCTTTGTAAGCCCAAATCCCCCCTTTTTCTCTTTTCTTACTCACAAGACCACAATCTATTGATTGCAGCTAGCTACCCATCTTAGTCTATAAGCTTTTGGAAACCCCCTTTTTTATATTTCCATTTGTTTCTCTTCTCTAACTCACAGCAGCCGTGTATTATGTTTTAGGTGTCTGAACAGTTTTTGGCTGGCACGCTTAAAGAGACTGACCATTTATATGTCTTAAGATTAGGGGCTGATGAACGTATTACTAGATATCCTGGACTCATCATTAACGGGGTTCGATACCAAATAAAAATGGCTGATCAAGGGCATCGAACTCAGAATAGTGGTGTCGTTGTTCGGGCTGACCACAATGGTGAGACTATAGATTATTACGGGGTTCTAGTAGACATTATTAAGCTTCAATATTCTGGAGGGCATCGGGTGTTTGTATTCAAGTGCGAGTGGTTCAATGTGGGGGACAAGAAGAATGGAATAAGGATGGATGGACACTTGATGAGCATAAACATGGATAGAAAATAGTGTACGGAGGACCCATATGTATTGGCCAGTCAGGCTAACCAAGTGTTCTACATTGCAGATATTAAGAATGTTGGTGCATGGCATATCGTCCACAAGGTATGTCCAAGAAGTTTGTACGATGTTCCAGAGAAGGAGGAAGCGGGACATGGGGATCCAGTGTATGAAAATCAGCCATACCAACAAGATGTGGACATTTCTGATTTTAATGTCAGTGAAAGCGACTTAGCGGATTTGAGTCGTGATGACGAGGCACCAACAATCGTTACTGAGCCAGTCATACGAGCCATTGATGGACGAGCTGCAGCAGTGGAAGCAAGCGATGAGGAGATAGAGGACGACACTTTAGATGACCATCATTTCACCACGAATGAAACTGAACACCCAGATGGGAATGATCCATCCTTTAGTGACGAGGAAGAAGCATAACAGTACATTAAACCCAGGCGCCCTTTATCTGTTTACAGAATATTTTTTTAATAGATATGTACCGATTTTTTGGGGGCCATAGTTGTTTTTGAACAATTTTTTTGGGCCTTAGTTTCATTTTTACATATTATTGGGTTTATTATATGAAGAATATTGAATATAGCCTTCAAGTTTTATCGATGTTACTTGAGTCTGAAAATGGGGTTTATGTTTTCGTATATGAACCCAGGCAAAACATAAACCCAGATCGTCTCTGGTTCAATGAATTGTAATGTTTGATTGGGTTTCTGGTGCAGATTTGTAGTGTTTGTGTAGGAGGGAGACTGGGTTTAGTTCAAAAATGGTTTATATTGGCTGTCTTCTGAGCCCAAATGATTAAAGGGATCAAAGCCCTTTCATTCTTTTAGTCGGGCCCGTTTTAAATTAGGTAAGCCAAGCCCTTTCCCCTCTTCTTTGTATCTTCCGAAAGGAGAACCCTAGTTCCCTCTTCTTCGAATCTGCCGACAGCCGCTACCTCTCCTATGGCGATTTCTCTCTGAACCTTCCCCGCGAAATTGAGACTCATCATTGCTGTGTAGTGTCTTCTCGTCGCTCTAGTTTTGGGAAGTTGTTTGACAGTCAGGCGCTGGTTTTAGAATCGCCATTCAGGTTTGTCGCGACATGCATGATTCGATTTCTTCTTCGTTTGCTATGCTATGCTCTGTTTTGTAGTGTTTGTAGTGTCGATGCTATGCTCTGTTTATGTTGATGCCCTCGATTCTCCGATTTCTTCTTCGTTTGTGATTTGGTTTGTGTATTAGGGTTTGGATTTCTAATGATTCCCTAGATTTTCCAATTCTCCGATTTGTTGTGTTTGTCGATTTCTAATGATGCCCTCGATAATCGGCATTGCACCCTTGACCTCCTCTCCTCTCGAGGTCCCTCTGCATACTGTTGGGGTTTCCGATTTGTTGTGTTTGTCGATTTGTTTGTGATTTGGTTTGTCGATTGGGGTTTCCGATTCTCCGATTTGTTGGTGTTTATGTTGGTTCCCTCGATTCTCGAGGTCCCTCATTGCTTATTGCTCCAGATTAAGGAACACCCATGTTTGCATCCATAAACTCTTGTACTTGGCAACACTGTATCTTCTGATTTATTGACTGTTGCACTACACTACCTCTCTTGTATCTTAGTTTGGGTTGGGATTACTAATTCACCGTTTGAACATTATCCAATTGCATGCATAATCTTCTTAGCTTTTCCTCTCTCCATCCATATTTCAGTGGGGGTGTACGCTTTCTAGTTTCCAGATTTGATCAAATCTAAACTATTAGTTAGGTCCCATATAATGCTCCTATTAATTTTGATGTTGTTGTGGTTTAGAGGAGTTAAGGCGATTCTTAAGTTTGCAGAACAGAGTGCTTATAGACATTTTAGTCCACTTATGAAATCTTACATGAATCAAACATATTCAATTCAAATCCTTGATTTTTTTTTATATATGTATCATAGAGGTGGTGGAGACTTTTTTTCATTTCAATTCAGAGCAACAATGCAAGATGAAAACATTGGTATTAGAGATTTTGTGTAGTTGACCAACCATGTTGTCATTACTATTTTCTTATATTTCAGGATCTGCTGAAAGAGAGACTACTTTCCCTTTCAAACTTAAATAATGGTATGATGTTGTTTATCGCTGTATTGACGATCTCTCTTATTTCCCTGCATTTCTCTTCTCTTTTGTTTAATCCGTTGTCCCAGATTCCCATCATATATTTTCCCTCTGACATTGATGCAATTTTCGACTCTTTTTCGATTCCTCTGACATTGAGAAATTGTTTCCTTTTTCGATTCCTCTGACTCTTTTTGGAACTTTTGGTTTTGATTTGCTTAGTTGATTTACGTTTATGTAACTAGAATATGACTTCTGGTTTTATCCTTCGGTTTTGCTTTGTTGGTCTTTGCAATTAATAGTTTTTTTCCTTCAATTGAGGTCAGCACCTACTGTGTGTTGCTTTTTGACCATTAAACCTGCCCCTATGTTGTAGGTATGCCGCCACTGAAGAAGAAGAAGGCTGCTACTGACAAGAGGGTGCGGCCCGAACCTGCTCGGTCCACCGAATCTGTAAGCGGGGGGAGTGGACGTCGAGCTGGAGCCTCAGTGAATGAGGATACTCAATGCACAGACACTGTGAATCCAGACGAACCCAATGGCAATGATGATTCGGAGGCAGAAGCATCCAATCATGAGACCGGAGAAGGTAGTAATCCAACTGGATTGGAAGGAGCACCTGCGGCTAAAAAGAGGGGACTGTCCAAAGGGTACGAGATAATGAAGAGAACCGGAATTGGAGGCAAGATAGATGGAATCTACGTAATGGAGAATGGGCAGTCATTCGTAGGTCCTAATGAGAGCTTGTTGAAGACAGAGTTGGGCGTCGTTACACGCCTGATGGCCCCGATAAGGAAGTACTACTGGTCCAAGTTGACTGAAGCAGACAAGCACCCATTATTCAAGAAGCTAGAGGTAATTTCCGAAAACTCCTAGTTTGGCATGAAGTAGGCTAATCTGGAAATTTTTTTGCTGTTGTTTGTTTGTTTAACTTGACTTGGGAAACTTCACTATCTGTTGGTAAATGAAGTATATACTTCTTGTTTATGTAGGATGAATTTGACATAGACACGGCAGAAGCAGATGCAAGGAAGATTATGGAGAAGAGAATGAAGAAGCGGTTCATCAATTACAAGTATGCGATGCACGCTCACTACCTGAAAGACCCTTAGACAGCCAGGACAGACCCTCCAGTGGACATGAACATAGAGGATTGGCATATGCTATGTGATCACTTTGAGAGTGAAAACTTTCTAGTAAGTAACACCTTCTGTTTCATCATCAATTCTTTCATGCGTAACCTTGCCTTACAATAAATGGTTGCTAATGACTTGTATTTGTCATATGCAGAAGCGAAGCCAAATAAATAAAGCCAACAAGAGTAAGCAAGTGTATGCACGCACTTCTGGTGCAAAATCGCTTGATCAAAGAATCTATGAGTTTGTAAGTGTTCTCGAATTCAAAGACTAATTTATACATTAAAAGAATATATGAGTTGGTAAGTGTTCTCAAATTCATAGACTAATTTAACTCTGCCTAATTGTGGAACTTTCCTTGTTTCGTGTAGGAGAAGAAAAAGAAGCAAAAGCAGCAGGAGGAGCAGCCTACTCAAGAAAAGCGGGAAACTGATATGGAGGATGCTGATACCATAGAGGAGGAGCCAATAGATCTCATATTGTATGAGAAGAGGTATCAGCGGGCTGACGGTAGTTGGGTATCGGAGGAACCGCAAAAGAACTATGTGAGTTCATCCTTTTGTGCCTTGTTTGATTTTCACTGAGTTGATACCAAACCATGTGACATATATCATTACCCATTGTTGTTCAATCCTAGTTGGAGATGCAGTCCATGTGGATAGAGGCAAAGGCAGAGGGGAAGCCTATATCAGGCCGTGACATTGTTGAGAAGGTCCTCAAGAAAAAGGTGAAGTATGGACCGAAGGAGAACCCAAGATCAGCAAAGGAGCTTCAACTCCAAGCAGAATTGGAGGCAACAAGGGCTGAAGCGGAAAGAAAAGCCAAGGAGTTTGCTGAGAAGATACAGAGTCAGGAGGAGGAGCTAAAAAGCCAGGCTGAGAAGATACAACTTCAGGAAGAAACGTTAAAGAGCCAGGAGGAGAGGTTTGATACTCAAGCAGAGGAGATGAACCAGATGAAAGCCGCCCAGGACAAGCTACAGCATCAAGTGCTAGTGATTGCTCGCCAATTACCCCGCAAATGAACTCCTAAGTCCAAGGTAACAACATTGCCTTAGTTTGCAGAGGCAGATGAGAATGCAGGCTAGGTGTTTGATGTTTTAAGTATGTTAGTTTATGCTTTTGTGAACAAAGTTATCATGCTTTGTGTTGTGGTGAACAAGGAGTTTCATGGTTGTGTGATGTTGGACTACTTTGAATGTTTGTTTATGGTGAACAAGGACTTAGCGGGACATGGGAATGGTCATGGATGTAATATGGTAGATGTTTTCAATTATATCTCCATGTTCATTTTGCGGATTTAATTTCGCATTATGGAATTTGTTAAGAAGATCAAATGTGACAACAATGGAAAGTTCACATATTATGACAAGTCCATGACGAGCTATATTCGTCATAATAGGAAAAAATGACAAAATATACTCGTCATAATAAGGATTTACGACAAAAGGGCCAAGTCACAATTATAAGATATGAGAAAATGCGTTCGTCATAATATACTGAAATGCCAAAATATATTCGTCGTAATAGGAAAATATGACAAATGATATTTGTCACAACATAATTTATGACAAAATAATTTAGTCACAACAATGTGATGGAAGAGTATAAACCCAGGAATATGCCTTCAATTTATGACAAAACATGTTGACAAACTTTTCCGTTTGTCACATTATAAACATTTCCTGACAAAAACCTGATTTGTCATATTAGGATTTTGACAAATTATGAACCTCTCATGACAAATATTATTCGTCACAAAATACTGTTATGACAAACTATGATCGTCTAATATGACCAACTAATTTCTCAAAAGTATTAATATATGACAAAATTAATGACAAACCATTTTCGTCATATTATCGTTGTTTGTCACAATAGACTAACCAGAACCTCATATGTAACGGAAGTATTTGTGACAAATGTGTTTAAAAACTTGTCACATTTGACCTATCCTGACGGCGATAAAATGACAAAACGTTGTGACAAACGGTTTTGTCATATTAGATCAACTATGACAAAATAGGTATATAATATGACGAAATATCCCCGTCATAACAGGCCGAATTTGTTGTAGGAGCATTAACACCAGCAGGAACTTCTAGACATAGTTGCATCACCTATCAACTGGCAGGAAGGAACTTCACAAATAGTTATTATAGCTTCGCACAGAAGCTAGGGATTCCCCCGTACCAGACCAGAGGACCTTTATTTGAGGCTACAGTTGGAGGATATTGGGAGCAAGGAAACAATGAGGGAAGTTGTCCAAAGATTAGAAGTAGACCTTCTTGACTACTATACAATCAATGAGCAACTTTGGAATGCTTTCGAGCTAGAACAAAGAGAGGAGCTCGATGAGACTCGAGCTTGGAGAAGAGAAACGGAGGCACACCAACAATTTAGACAGGATTGGATGAAAGAGTTTGGTTGGAAGTTTGATAATTTCTTCTCAAGGCAAGGACCAGGAGGTAGTGGACATCAGTAGACCAATTCTATCATTTGTGGATTTTGTTTATCTTTGGTTTGTTTTTTGTTTTTGGTACTAATATGTAGTATTATTAAAGCCGAACCAAACCTGTCGGTCTGAATACTAAAACCGACTCCCGCCAACCTTGTAAGTCAGAATCCCTAAAAGTTGTTACGATTGGAAAGGCCGGTTAGAGAGCGCCCGAAACAGTTAACCGTTCAAATCGATCGACCGATTTTTGGAGCCTGACCGTCTGATGTTAAAAAAAATTAAAACTTAAAATTTTTGGGTTGAAGGTCGTCGCCCTCCTTGTGCTGCCACTATATCGAACTTCTTCGACCTCACCTCCTTAGGCCAGCGACCCAATGACTACTAAGGAGGTAGCTCTTCGTCGTTCCCTGTTCGTCTTTCTTTCTCTTAAAGGCAAGATAGTGGGCGCGAAGGACAAGGAATAAAAGAGGTGAAAGGAAGAATTGGTTGGTGTTCGTCGTTTTCTCATAAGAGGGGTTGGAAAGAAAGAATTGGCTTTGGTGTTCGTCTTTTTCTCGGAAGAGAAGAGGAGGAAAGAGAGAATTGGGGAAAGGAAGAAAAGAGGATGGGAGAGGGTGGCGCCTAAAATGGTGGGTGGGGTAGGTATTTTAAAGGTTATATATATTGTGAAATTACTAAATGATACATGCAAAGTAAATTTCACTTTATATGTCTTCTAATTATGATACTATTGTTTATAAGCTATTTGTTTTTTAATGGTCTAATACCTATTTGATAACTAAATTACGAGTCATTCACATTACCGGGTCATGCTCCGATTCGGTTCTAACAATATTGCTAATATGTATCATAACCACTAGCTTGTATTCATTTTCAATCTTTTCATTTTATTTGTGTGTTTTGAACCATCATATTAAAGCTTCCTATTCAATCAAGGAGTTGAGCTAGCTATTCTCCATAATCCATCCAAGTCTTCTTCATGGAAAACCCGCTTTATTTAGAGTGGGAAAAGCATACGCTTTTATGAAACAATATGCTATGGCTCGAGAGGGGTGCAGAGACAGTATTAGGCCTAAACTGAGAAGTGTTGCACCCCCTTCAAATGAGTGCATGTACATCACAGCTCCTACGATTTAGTTATTACTAAAGCCGAAGTTAATGAGGGTAGTATAGTAAAAAAACTAAAATCTCAGGCTCGAGGATGGAGTTATACGATAAAAAGGCGAAGTTTTCAAATACACATTTGATGGCGGACTTAAAAAGCCACCTACAGAGGCTATACGCCTAATCACTCCGGATAACGCTTGCAATCTTTTTATTACTACTTCGAAATTAGTACTACAAATTAGGTAAACTGTTCCAACTTTCTCCACTGCTCACGATTAATTCGTCCATTGAGGGCAATATCAATTTTAGTGTGGTGGAGTTGTGTGGTATGTGATACTTCATTATGCTTTCAATTTCCAAATATTGAGTCGTCAAATTACAAAATTTTATCCAAGGTTAGTAGTTATTATATGCATGAAAATTTTGAAAAATATCTTAAAGATGTTTTTCATCTAATGACTTTTGGCATTCCCTACAAACATGTTCACTGCTCATCTTAATTTGAAACAATGAATCGAGAGAATATCACTTTATCTAGGGATGATAGTGTAGTGACTATGAAGGATGTGATAGTCAATGTGATATGATCACCATCTTATAAGTTTGAATGCTATGTGATTTAACGCATGCATGGATTTATGATTATGCAAAGGAATCTCATTATTCAAATATTTCCATAGGGATAATTGTATCTTCTATAAAATGTAAAAATCTACCTATGAAGAAATTATTGTATCATGAGGAATGTGCCATGCTTTATTGAGAAATAAAAAGTGCGGGGTAAGACCAACGTGTGAGACATATTTTCATTGTACAAAATCGGGTTTTGATTTAGATAGTAGTGGTTGTTCAGTGGCCTTGTTTGAAGTAAATGTTTGACCCATTGAATTGATAGCTAACTTAAAGATGTGTTTTTAAGGACACAGATAAAACTTTCGGCAACCCTTTAATTTCTTTGACCTCCACACGAATTAAGGTGTAATAGTTAAAAGAAGTAATCTGACAATGCAGAGATAAATAAATTGCTCTAACTCAACTAATAAGTAGGGGTGGCTATACGGTCCGGTCCGGTTAAATTGGCCCAAATTGATCCGGTCCAGTCCGGGTTTTTTGAGAATATAAGGACCGAAGATTGGATTGGATACAGTCCGGTCTTGATCCGGTCCGGTCTTGACCCGGTCCGGTCCCAATTCGGTCTTGATTTTATATTGAGATTGTTGGAATTTGAGTGGCCTAAGGCCTAAAAGGGTGAGGAGTTGGTTAAGTTTTGTACTAAGTGTAAAGGTTTGTGACCGTTTATGCAAATTACTCTTAAGTTATGGGTGTTGAGCTCTCTTATCCGGTCTTTATCCGGTTTTTTACCTCAAATCTAAGCCCAAAGATTGGATTGGATTGTTTACTATCCGGTCCCGGTCCGGTCTCGGTCCGGGTTATACGGTCCGGTTTCCGGTTTTTCATCCGGTCCCGGTCCAAATAGCCAGCCCTACTAATAAGGGTCCAATACTCTAGTAAAGCTCCCTACACAAGAAAAAGACAAAGAAATAGCGATGAGAAAAAATATATCTATATGTGACGGTATGCCAAGGGAAAAGTGCTTAAAGAGTAAGTCAAGTGGTGGTATAAACATTCAACATCTACAACTGCTTTCAAAGGTTTCACTCTAAATGTTTTAGACTCTTATGCATGGTTAGTTGTTTAAGCTTTGGTTAGATTGCATGGTATTCTCAAAAGTTGGTGTTGTTATGCTTCTCTCGTGTTATGGTTGACCTTGTTAGTTCAATTTCGATCCACTACTAAGATAAGGATTGAGTGCATCTTTAGGAGATTTTACTTAATTTTCTATGAATATCATAACTATTTGATCAAAGAGCTAACATTGGCCCTAGATTGTATTTTTGTATCTTTTTATTCCTTTCTTGTACATTTCCGTGCTTTTCATGGTAAAACACAACCTATGATATTTTGAATAAAGAGTTGGAATATTATGGATGATTAAAGGAGCATATTTAGAAAAAAAAAAAAAAAAATCACCCCCAAGACAGCTTGATGCAGGGAAAGTCTTATAGAAGTCTCAAGTCTCAAATAGAGCCCACGAGAAGTCCAATCCCAGAAGGCCACCTGATGGATCTAGGGATAGTAATCAATTTATTAGTTAACGGTATAATCAGTAACCGAACCGGTAACCACCATAAACCGTCGGTACCCGTATGCGGTAGCCAAAACAGTATACTCGGTATATCGAATTCAACCCAGTCAATAATTTCAAAGTAATAGCTACCTTTACCCTAGCGATTTGCTAAACCCTTCCTTGCTCTCTTTCTCTTCTCCCTTCACCACCAGGGTCACCACTGTCTTTCTCTTCTCTCCTTATCTTCTGTTCAATCCAAGTCAAATCTTCCCCATTGAAAGAAATCATATCCTCTGGCCATCTTTCCCCCTTGACAAAAATCATCTCCATTTGAAGTCTTATATTTCCCCTCCGTCAGAAATCTTCTCGTCTCCTTCTCTTCTCCTTCTCTTCTTTCCATTCGAACCATCTTTCCCCTTCATACGGCGGCGCATCATCGTCTCAAATCAAATGTGGTGCAATTTATATTAATACATTGTGGTACGGTTTGAATCGCCTCAATGTCCACCCTAAATTCGTAATGATTTATGAATTTTCTTATAGTGGTTTACAATTTTTGTGTGAAAACTAAGATAGTCAAAATCGCACTTTAAAACTTAAAAACTTACGCATTTACGCTTCTAAGTAAAACTTAGTTTTTATAACTATTGTAGTTAAAAACGCGTTTTAAACCATAAAAAACTTATGATTTTACGCATATAGATCACCAAAATACTTCTGCGTAGAAATGCGATTTTGACTACATTGGTGAAGAATATGCATCGCCACAAATCTTAAAACAAATATTTTACCCAAGAACCGCCACTACACCAAAAATATTTTGTTAGATTCTCCTACTACTATAAAACATTTTCGTTGAGAATCATTACACAAATATGAAAAAATCAGTACTACAAATTTGGAAATAAAATCAAGATCCGACATCTCATCACTACCACCGAAGCGATCGTGTTTTGTTGAATTCGCAGCAATCCACGTGAGATCAATGCTTGATTGTTATATTATCGATCCCATGGCCTTTCTCGTGATATGGTTACAGACTACTACTTACTCGCGCACGTAGCCTCTCTCATGACAACCAACATGGCATGTACTTCTCATGTCATTGCATGCCCTCCACCAGAGGGCTGTATCACTTTTGACTCATGTGCATGCTCGCGAAGGACTTAGTGGCTTGGATTGAAAATCAAAATCTATTAGGCTCAGCTAAATAACATGCATTAATGGTTAGAATTAATCTGACATTATAAGAGCATTAACTACCTTAAAAATCATCAATGTGATAGAAGATAATTTTGTGTGGTAAACAAATACTTGTCCAATCACTAGTCATGGTATTTTCCGGGTTAATTAGAAACAACCAATCGCAGTATCTTCCCTTGACTACATACAAATATAAATCACTAATCGTATAGGCGGCGCCAGGATTACGGTTCGGGGAGGCTGGAATTTTTATTTTGTTACTTCAAAATGGTGATAATATTAAGAAAAAATATTTTAAGGGGTCGTTTGGAGAACGGGATTTAGGGCGTGGATTCATTAAATCCGTAGATTTTGTATTAAGTTATGTTTTTTGTTGCTTTTTGTATTGTGGATTTTAGTTTTAGAGATTTCAAATCTCTAAAATCTATGGATATCAAATCTCTCATAATTAGAGATATTCTGTACCTTGATTCGTGAGATTTTTTTTTACCAAAACGATAGCTTGCATTAAACCAGAACATATAGTTACACCAACCTTGACTCCCTCAAGAGCCAAGCACAAAAATCAAACCCAGAACAACTATTGGGAAACAAAGAAAGGGCCTTCTTAGCCACCAGATGGGCTACCCTATTGCTATCCCTCCTCACAAACCGAAATCGAAGATTTGGAGAAGCCAACCACCGGCATCGAATCTCCTCAAAAAGTATCCCACCGCGAACATCATCCACCACCCCTGCATAAATTTTGTCAAACACGACCTTGGCATCACCTTCAAATGTAACTGCATCACGCCCCATGGCAAGGCACCGATCAACTGCCTCACGTAGAGCCCAGAGTTTGGCCACCCCTGGGTCATCTTCTCCATCGAACAGAACCCCCTTGGCCAGAACAACCATCATTGATACATCTCGTAAGACCATGCCAGCGGCCGCATGAGACCCGGTACACATTGCTGCATCAACCGAGCAAACCAACCTCGACGACACCCCTTCACCGGGCACCCCTAGTGACTCCGACCCCTAGCCCTCACGACTCCACTCTCTTCCTCGAACGTACCTTGGGACTCCCATTCCGCCACCTGCGCTTGGAACTGTCTACTCAATGCCCCAAACAACATTTGGACGCCCTCAAAAGATGACAAATTCCTGCTCTTCCATATTTGCCAAAGTAAACAAACAATGTGAACGACACGTCCCGGAGAATCATCCCGTGCAAATAGTCGTCTAAGAACAATATCTAGGTTTAGCCTGGGGATACCATCAGCACCCCTATCTAAACCAGCTGAATCCCACAACGCCATCGTAACCGGGCATTCTAAGAATAAATGTTCCAGCATGTCCTCCTCAGCCAAGCAAACCGAGCAACGGGCAAACACCGAAATATCCCGACTCCGAAGACCCTCCATGGTAGGTATGATTCGATTCAGCACTTGCCAAAGAAAAAACCGCATCTTTGGTTGGATGGGAAAAGCCCATATTTTCATCAAAATGCCAAGTCCATGTGAGATGCCTCAGCCTTCCCTTGAGAGCACAGGCGATCCAACCTATCGACCAGACGATAGCGCGAATTCACCGAGTAAACCCCATCAGGTTCATGGAACCAAACTATTTTATCCCCCATTGGAATCTTAGGTAACGGGATTGCTCGGATCGCACGACAGGTCCTCTCGGAAAAATTTCCCTGAAGACACCCGTCACACCAATCCCCCTTCTCCGGGTCAATCAGTCTGGATACGAGAGCCTCCCCCAGCGGGGTCACCCCTACAAGCAATTCTGGCACCTCTGGATGGATACGAGGAATCCATTGAGTCGATCGTATTTGAACAGACTCCAAATTACGAACCTGCCAGGAAAGCCCTGCCCGCAACAGAGAGCAGCCATGCAGCACACTCCTCCTGTCCCAAGAAGGTCATAAACCTGGTTTAGCAGTGATCAACAACCCATTATGGAAATACTTTCCCCTATAAATCCGAGCTAACAGAGACTCCGGCTCCATCAGGATCCACCACGCCACTTTCGCCAACAAAGCTTGGTTAAAGATCTCAAAGCGACGAAACCCAAGCCCACCCTCATGCTTACTCCGGCAGAGCCACCGCCAAGACATCCATCGCATATTGGATTTACCTTCCAAATAACCCCACAAAAAATGGGCCATGTGCTTGTCAAGTCTCCGACATAACGTTATTGGGAGCTCAAAACATGACATTACATGGACCGACAATGCCGTGACCATCGATTTAAGAAGGGTCTCCTTCCCCGCCCACGAAAGATGCCGAAGCTTCCAACCCTTCAGTCGGCTAAGCAGCGCTCCTCCACGTACCGAAAAGTATCCGCCTTTGATCTCGGAATAAGCGTTGGCAACCCCAGATATTTATCCTTCACACCAACGACCCCGACCCCCAATCTCTCTGCCATCACTCGACCCTCCTCCGCATCTATATTCCGACTAAAGCACAACGTCGATTTCTGCAAATTCACCTTTTGACCACTGAGCTCTGTGTATTCCCTCAAAACTGCAAGAAGGGCAGAGCACTCTCTATGCGATCCTCGGAGGAACAAGTAGGAGTCATCAGCGAAGAAAAGATGAGACACACGAGGTGCATATGGATTCACCCTAATCCCCTGCAGCCATTTATTCGCGATGCCTTGCCGGAGAAGAGCCGCCAGTCCCTCCATACAAAGTACAAAGAGTAATGGAGACAAAGGATCTCCCTGCACAGTCCCCTCGTCGGTTTGAAGTACACATGAGGTTTACCATTCATCATAACCGAGAATGACGGAGTCAAAATACACTCCTCGATCCACTTGATCCATGTCTCCCCAAAACCCAATTTTTTCAAGACCGCCAGCAAGAAAGGCAATTCAACCCTGTCATAGGCCTTTTTTCCATATCAACCTTTAGGGCCATATACCCTTTCTTACCCTTGGTCTTGATATTAAGGTAGTGCATAATTTCGTGTCCAATAAGAATATTATCGACGATCTGACGGCCTATAGTGAATGCGGTCTATTCCGAAGAGACAATCCGCGGTAACAGGACTGCCATTCGATTCGCCATAATCTTCGAGATAATCTTATAGACAAACTGATACAAGCTAATCGGCCTTAATTGCCTCATGTTCTCCACCACATCCACTTTCGGGATCAAGATGAGCCACGTATGGTTGAAGCTCCGCAAGATTTATACGCACATTCCGGAAGAATGCACGTACTGCCACAACCATCGATTCACCCACAATCCCCCAAAAGGATTTGAAGAACTTACCCGTAAATCCATTAGCCCCCCAGAGCCTGCGTAGCGCGCATAGCAAAGACCGTACGTCTAATCTCATCTGCCGACACCACCGTCGTAAGCTCCTAATTCATTTCGTCCATCACCAATCTCTCCAATGGCAACTGCTCAATGCACTGTTCGAAATTACTTCGTTGAATCTCTGACGAGAAGAGGTGAGAATAATAACCCACCTCCACTGAGGCTTTCTCCCCATCCTTCGTCGCCCACGACCCATCATCTTTCTGCAGCCGCTCCATAAAGTTTTTCTTACGTCTGGCCCTCGTCATAGCGTGAAAGTACGAGGAGTTACACTCCCCTTTTTTAGCCACCGAACCCTTGATTTATGCTGCCAAAACACCTCCTCCTCCGCCCATTTGCGCGTCAGATCAGCCTCCAAGACATTGGTCCGATCCCAATCCGTCGGCATTTCCTCTTTCAAAGCCGCAATTTTAGATTGGAGAATCCTAATCTGACGGGCCGCATTCGACATCCCTGCCTTGTTCCATTGCACCAAACGATGTCTTAACTTCTTTAAACGACACCAGAGTTGGTACATGGCCGAACCTTGCACATTTTCTGCCCAAATTTCTTCAACCATCAGGCAGACCTCTAGATTTGATGCCCATCGAGCATCAAATCTAAAGATAAAATCCCGTTCTTTAATAAATGGACGATCCGCAATAATCAGTGCATGATGATCGGACCCCACGTTCGTCCCATGCTCCACAACCGTATCCGGAAATTGCTCCATCCAAGTCGCTGACCCTAGAGCGCGGTCGAGTCGTTCGTGGATAGAGGCTATCCCCTTACGGCGATTAGACCACGTGTACGGATTCCCACGAAACCCCAGGTCCTGAATACCCAAAGCATCAATAAATCGACGAAACTCGATGGCTTGCGACGGGTTCCACGCATTACCGCCCAATCTTTCTTCCGACGAAAGAATGACATTAAAGTCACCAACCGCTATAAAGGGATGCGATAGACCAGAGCAGTACTCCCGCAGTAAATCCAGTAAACAAACACGACACCATACTGCATATCATTATTCGACACCAAATAAGAAATAAAGAAATAACAACAGAAAAGGACCGACATAGGCACTCCTGCTCCCCACCCCATCGCTAATCCTCCTGATGAATCAACGGCGTCAACAAGAAAAACCTAGTCCGCTAAGACGACGGGAGACGACTCTACGACGCAATCTAGTTTCCAAAAAAATACAATATCATGATTATTAGCCCAGACAACCCCTAAAATAGATTGGAACGTCAGAGAAGGCCCAATTCCCCGAATGTTCCACGCCACCAGTCTCATTTGGCCGACTGGGGTCACTCTCGGTTGGCTACCTCCACCGTATCTGCAATCGTATCAACACCACCTTCCTCGACCGGTTCTGGGCAGGTCTTCTTCAAAGGCGCTGGGTTCTCCTCCAGTGTCATGAATTCTTCCGCCGCCCACTTCTTGTCCATTCCCTCCTCTAGCTCGGGAGCCTTCATTTGGAATAAGAATTTTCGAACCCCTTCCTCCGTAACCAGCAGTTATTTGACTCCCTTTGTAGCCGCCTTGACCCGGACCTCAACGTCCATTTTGTTCTGCGCCTCAAGTTTGGACACGAGGTCCTTCACAGTCGCACCCTTCTAATCTCCACCCACTGTTTGTTTCAAGCTCCCTCGCCATCCCTTGCTTTTCTTCCCCTCCAAAGAACCCTTCTTAGCCTGCTCAGCCTTCTCCTTTCCCTTCTGCCTCCCCCCCCTCCTTCTCCCCGCCACCACCAAATGTGCCCCTAGTAGGACGATCACCATTGCCCCCTCTCGTAGCACCCAATTCAGCACCTCTACCAGCAGCCTTCTTGTTGTGCTCACCAGTCCTACCTATCGTCCCTTTCATCCTCCTCCCAGCTTCTTACCCTATCTTCTTAACCTCAGCAGCAGCTCCCCCCTGTCGCCTTTGAGAAGAAGACAAGGGCAGCGCTAAAACAATGCGCCTAGTGCCCGTTTCCTGTCCCCAGTCCTTTCCCACCGCACGCCTCTGATCCCCATCACTAGCAGCCTCCTTGCCACCATGGGTAGTTGGGTTAGCCCACACCGAAGAAGGCATTCCCAACCCATGAGACGAGGTCAGAGCCGCCTCATTGATTCGATGACCTCATTCATCCGTCGTCATCTCTGGTCCAAAGTGTTCCTCCCCCTGCGGAGCCGGATAGCCACAGTTCGCAGCCATATGTCCTAGTCTACTGCAATGGTAGCAGAATAGGGGCAAATGCTCGTAGACTAAGGTCGCCCAGAATATGCCAGCAACCGGGTTTGAGGCATACACCTGGGACCGCAGAGGTTTAGTGACATTGATCATCACTCGGACTTTGATGAATGAAGTAGCCAGGCATCCCCTTATGTCCATAGAGCCTTGTCTCCATCGGTTCTCTGAACTAGCCTTAAGCTATCCTCAAACTGAAAGCTGTATTTCTGTCATGCGAAGGAACCCCCCACATTTGCACCCAGAATGGTGCAAAGGAGAAGGATTCCACCATCGATTTCGATATTGGATCCCAAGGCTGAAGCTACAACACCCTTTCTTTCATTGGCCATGGGGTACGCTGGAGTACCCAATCCATTACTTTCTCGTCCTCGAACAAGAACTGAAGCAGCCCCTGTTCAGCTTCTAACACAGTGACTTTGCAGTTTCACATCCCCTTGACGATCCGTTGGATGGTATTCAGGCTCGGCGGAGTCTCCATGAATAGCTTCCCCAGCAGGCTGAGTTTGGCCCGTTTCATGCTTTCCGCCACATCTTCCATTTCAAAATTGACAACTTGATCAATGTCCATCGGAGCAGCTTCCATTCTTCCTTTGCGTTCGTTCCCCTAGTACTGTCGTTCAAAGACAACAAAGCACCACACAAAAGTTCAGAAGCAAATATAAGGAAGAGACCAAACCATTCATAAACAAAGGATTACCCGTTCCATAGTTAGGGATTTACCTCCACACGTAGGTGAATTCAGATTTTTTGAATCTTGAATCCCACTCGCACCAGAGCTAGCGTATTGTGAGTTCTGGCAGAGTCGATTCGCCGTTGTTAAATAGACCCACCACGGGGCAAGACTCGGGACATTACCCTCGATCGAATCACGATTCGAGTTTATCAAGGGAAGGTTTCGCATAATCTCCAGATTATTTCGTATCTGGAGGTAGCGCTCCAGATAATTACCACCATCAGATGCCTCCAAGGCCCAAAAATATTTCTCCGGACTCCAATATAGGGTTTTACCCGGTAGTAGACTCTTATCCCTTAGCGGGATTCCTTTCGATTTCACAATCCCAAGCCGCCGACTCCATTTCTCCACGAAATCGATTACGCAGTGAGCACTAATCCAATCCGTCCATCTTAACAGAGTCGTAAACCCCCTGGGTTCTGCCGTAGAAACCCTAGCAGGGCTGAGAAATCTCAATCGCTCGAAGAACACGAAGAGAGAGAATAGAGCATCCACAATTTTTTTTTTAATTAGATGTAATGAGCCAGGAAACTCCGGTCTAGCTTATTGATTCAAGTGCTTTATCTTTTCCTCTTCCTTTTATTTATTTATCATATTAAATATATTTATCAATAAATTTTTTAATATTGCTCCGACCACTCTAATTTTTTATTAAGAATAATCATGTTATTTAATATAAATTTTATTTTCATTGAATGTTAACAATGACAGTTACCAAACAACAAATATTTTAAAATCTATTTTCAACAATCCGAAAAATTAGAATCTTTAGATTGTTGACAATCCATAGATTTAAACTCAAGTTCTACAAACGACCCCTATATATTATTATAACCACATTTTTAATTTTTAAAATAACTCAACATGGTCTTTAAAATTGAAATTTGAAGAATTTAATTCTAATTTTTAGTACGAGATATTTTTTATTATGTTAATTTGAAACGAAGATAAATTAAGGAAAGATATTTTTAATATTATTTTAACCGTGTATTTTTATTATTAGATTAACTCAAAAGTAGTCTTCAAAATTGAATTTGAAAAATTTAATCTAATTTTATAGTACCAAATTTAAGAAACCAAAATATACAAATTGAGAACTTATGAAAGTCAAAAGCACTAATTACTCAGCCATATAAAATTTTAAATTTGAAACTACAAAACTGAAATCATATTGAAATTAGCGGAAATAAAAGAACCATAAGATGAGAACTTCATGAAAGTTACTAAAACTGATAAGAAAAAGTAAAATGTCAGCTGCAATCACTTATTAAAATTGAAAAGAAAAATTGCAATACCAGCTGCATGCAGTGAGTTTCAAACTCTAAAGTCTGCAACCTGAAGGATTAAGGGTAAATGCCACATTTATTTACTGAAATTAATAAATCGTGTTATGTTTAGTCACTAGAAAAAATTAATATCAATTTTTGCTAAACATGACATGATTTAGCAATCTCAGTGGCCAAATGCTCTATATTTATGCTAAATTTTCAAATACCGATATTTTTTTATGAGTAACTTTCAAATTTTTCTGGCCCTAGTAGACCATGTGTAGCACCGTCCCTAAACGTATTATCGGGATACCAAACCTCACCATGTTTCTTGATGCTGTAAATCACAACTGATTTTATCTGAACACAAAATTAGTTAATAGCATTAATAGTAATGATGATAAAGTATTCAACGAAAAAAAAAATGATGATAAAGAGACAAAAGAACGTTACATTAAATGAAAGTCTCCTCGGAAATATCTCAGAAAGTCTAAACTATTTTATAGGATTTGGTTTGCCGGTCTCTTAGAGTATATGTGTACGAGCGAGAGAATGTTTACAGTAAAGAACCATTGTTTTCGATGAGATCCTTGAAGAGGAGCAGTGGGATGCATTCTCCTGCTGATGCATTGTCTTTTCTGCATAGGTCGATGAGTCTTTGAAGACAGTTTTGTGGACGCAATATTCTTTTTCTTTGGACGCAGTGCATGAATTGTTTTCTTCTTTGTTTTTCTTTTAGCAGGCGTGTGGGGACATAAAAAGGATCGATCGAGGGAGTAACAAGAGCTATAAAAGGAGTGGGTAGGCAATACAAATTTCTCACCCTAAACACACCATACCAAAACAGCTATTAGGGTCACTTGGGAGGAGGAGAATGTACATAAAGAGCTGAAACAGTGAGAAATAGAGAGTGAATCAAAGAAAAAATGGATTCCGGGTCGAAATTGGCGATGGCAGCGTTTCTGCTTCTGGCTACGTTGAGCTTCGGTGTTGACGCAAGACTTCCGGTGAAGAGCATTGTCAGGGGACCGGACTGCGTTGGCACATCAGAAGATAAAGTATACAACACCAGAGTGGGACGTCTCGTCGACATTCTGGTGGACGAGACCAAAAATGTGAAAAAGGAGAATTACAACGATTATAGTTATGTTCACAGTTACCCCAACCGTGATGCTGGCTCTGTCATTGGCGGCGCCACTTGCGATAGGCAGCTTTGGAAACTGGATTGTTGGTCGTGTCTGGTCACTGCCAAGAACAAACTAAAAGACAATTGCGGCCACACCCATGACGCTAGGATCGAACTCGCGGATTGCTCTATTTGGTACAAAATGATTAACTGACTTCACTCTGTATTATATGTATGTAAATGTGCACTCTACCTCCCTCTTGTTCTTCAAACTGATCTTGTAGCTTTGTATTTTTCCTCGTAATTTCCTCATATTTTTCTTTTATTGTTGTTGTTATTGGTCGTGTTTAGGGTCTAACGTCTGTTGTTGTCCGCTTCCAATAGCAGTCAAGAGCGAAAACTACAAATACTTGTCTATGTTGCATATTTGTCCTTCAAATTAATATATATAAATCTAAATACTAATTACTGTTTACTAAGACCGTTTATGTGTTCTCATGTAGTTGGGTTGGGCTGTAGTTTGGTGATTTGGGCTTCTCTATTTGGAGTTCTATTTGTTTGTAGGCTATTTTTGCGGTGGACTTTGACAGTTTATCTTCTCTGCCCTTCTCTCTTGATTTGAGAATAGAAGTCTTACATAGGATAGAAATAGAGTGAGAAAGAGAGAATGGAAGTTTTAGACAAAAACTTTTCAAACCTCCACAAACTGAGTTGGATGTTTTGATTTGAGAAAGGAACGTTGAGATAAATTTAAGATATCACGTATTCTTATTAAGAAAATTTATATAGATTTCAAATTAACTTTATTATGGAGCATGACATTATACCATGATTGTTAATGAGTGAGCTTTAGATTCTAATTATCTAAAATATAAATTCTAAGATGGTGTATAAGTTTGTTGTATGTATTTTGATGAATCATAACTGTCGATTGTTGTTTCTAACTAAATTGGTATTAGTGCATAAATTTAGAAATTAAAATTTAGATTCTAATTTTTAAGGGTTATGGTATAGTACCAGTTTCTAATATCCGGTCAAATAAAGACCTGATAACATTTTCTTATTCAAGATATGTGGTATGTACCTCCAGATTTACCTTCAATACCATAGTACTTATTAAATATGATTTGTATTGATTAAAAAACCAGATATGAGTACTTAGCGAGTTAACCTATTATCTATAAAGATGTTCACACTTTAAATTATGTGGCAAAATCCATACAATAACATTTTGGGTGTGCCTACAGTGACATGCATGTCACGGTGACTTGCACTTTCCGCTCGACCTCAGTTAGGATTAGGTTGACCTCATTTAGAATTCGGTCGACCTCATATAGGATCCGGTCGACCTCATATAGGATCAGGTCGACCTAATCTGTTTTTCAGTGTAAAAACAGTTCATGGTGCCTACTTTGGATATTCATATCATACAATTGGCTAGATGGAAATTGAAGACTAATGACTTGTTTGGAAGCTGGAGTGTCCCTCTACATATTGAAGTGATTGAGAGCTCGATAGGAAGTCCAGAAGACTATTTTTGAACCTCATCAAAAGGCTATGCCAAAACTGGGAAACTGCCTAGAAATGGCTAAGTCTGAAAACGTGTTTGTGAAGCCTATTTTGGAGCTCAATTCGAGAAGCATGAATGCGAGTCGAGTCCAGGAGCCTCTACCACGTCAAATTAGGTATGTTTTTATACAAATTCAAGGCATTAGATGAAAGATTAGATATATGTAAGGCTTCAAACAAAAGGGTCGAAGTTGCTACGAAGACTGTTTTTCTGGCAGACTTCGAGCACAAGCAAACTGCCAGAAAAACAGCCTTCATAGCAACTTCGAGCCTTTTGTTTGAAGCCTTAAAGATATTCAATCTTTCATCCAATGTCTTGCCTTTGTATAAAAAAATACCTAATTTAACATGGTAGAGGTCCCTCGACTTGACTCGCATCCATGCTTATCAAATTGAGCTTCAAAGTAGGCTTGACAAACACATTGCCAGACTTAGCCATTTTCAGGCAGTTTCCCAGTTTTGGCATAGCCTTTTGGTCAGGTTCAAAAATGGTCTTCTGGACTTTCTATTGAGCACGCAAGTACTTTAATGTGTAGAGGGACACTTCAGCTTCAAAACAAGCCTTTAATCTCAAATTTCCATTTAGCCAATTGTAAAATATGAATCTCCAAAGTAGGCACCATGAAACTGTTTTTACACTGAAACAACAGATTAGGTCGACCTGATCCTATATGAGGTCGACAAAAAAGTGCATGTCACCGTGACATGCATGTCACCGTAGCAAAGTCCTAACATTTTTTATAAGACTTTTTTATAAACCCATATAATACCATTACTCTCCTCTCACCCGCAACTTAGCGCGGGTTTTTCTGTAGTATATGTGACTCGCACGAAACTACACCACAATTAAACCCCAATTAGAGCCCAAGTTTTTAAACTCTAATCGGGTGCAATATAGGGCAAGTATTTAGATATCGACCACGGACGGTCCGTCTATCCCGACTCCCATTGTTGAAATCAATATCTAAGAACTAAACTTTGGTTTAAAAGGTTTGCTAATTGGAGTAAAAGAAAACAAAGGTGATTGGGTTTGAAAACTCTTTTTTGGGAAAGTCACTCGGGTTTCGGTTCCCCCTAACCACTAAAATGCTATGTGGATTGGAACGATTGCCTTGGGTACGTTAATCGTGAACCCCAGAGGAATGCATATGTGGTCGGAGACCACAGTCTCAATTGATAAACAGAGGTGAGGATGAAAGGCCGTGTCACTCGACCCTCTCTATTTAGACAATCGGCAATTGACTTACTCCCTCACTCAACTCTAAGGTCGGACGGTTTAACCACGAATAATCAACTTGTTTAATTAATATTGAGGGTTGCTCTAAGTCAACCTAGTTTAGGTGGCTTAGAAAGTGGAAGGAAAACCAACTGGATTGAGTCTCCCTTGAAAGGGGGATTTTCCTCTCTAAACTAGGCTAAGGTGACAAATTAGACTACTAGCACCTAAATGCACAAACTTAGGGGTGCTAAGCACAAAACATGCACAACCCCTAAGTTGCTAAGCACAAGCATGCACAATCATGGTGAATAATGCCTCAAACATTGAATTGAACAATACCCAATAACAATCATCCAAACCACATACAAGAAAACTACATGGTAGAGTTAGGGTTTCACTACACCCAAGTGAAAGGAGGTCTACTCCATAATAGAAGTGGGAAGAACAAAAGGGAAAAAGGTGGAAACCATCTTTGGGGATACGTCCTCTCTTCTTGACCCTTGAGTTGAGCTTTCTTTGGGGAAATCTTCCCAAAAATCTGCCTTGAAGCCAAACCCTAACCTTCTTCTTCCCTTAGGTTATGTTTCTCTCACTAGAATGCGGAATAAGGTGTTTCTCACAATAGTGGGCTCTCATCCTCTTTACTCCTTTCAGCTCAGCTTTTAAATCCGAGAAGAGCTGAGTTCACGGCCTGAGTTCACGGTCGTGAACTATCAAACGCGTCCGTTACCTCAAGTCGTGCACCAAAACGCTCCGCATCGCTCACGTCCGTTCACTGGCAACTGCTTGTGTTCACGGTCTTAGTGATCGTGAACTCACCTTACGTCGATAACCTTCACATTGACTCTGGACGCCTCCCGATTCACGGTCGACTCCCCTTCTTCACGGTCTTGCATTATCGTGAACTCCTTCAGTTAACCGTGAACTGGCGCCTTTTCACCTCTTCTCCCGGTTTTCGATCCTTTTCACCAATCTTTAGACCCCGAGGCTGGTTTCACCTGTTAAATCCTGAAACACACTCAAACACGAAGAACCTAGCGTAAAACCGACCTTTAAGGAGCGAATTTGTCACAAACATCTAAGTAAAACGGGGGCAAAACATGTGCAATTATACCCGAATCAATCCCCCACACTTAGGCGTTTGATCGTCCCCAAGAAACCATTTCATGCACATGGTAATATTTCAACCTACACAAATGCTTTGGGGACAACTCAAAGGACATGAAGCGAGAGTTCTCGATGTTTATTGACAATCAACACATAAACCGTTGCAATACCAAAATCCACCATAAACAACATTCAAAGCCACCAAAATGGGCAAACGAAAAGTTCTCAACTTATTCATGGATAAATGCAAGCCTCAACACAACCACTTATTGACCACAACCAACCATGCATGGAATTCAAGTTCGAGGAACAAATGGAAAGGCAACGAAGGTCCTCACCGGGGTATGAAATGGTAAGTAAAACAAGAATGGATCACTCACTCTCAAGACCAGTGGGGTCGGGACCTTTTTGGTGTAAAAGATGTGCACAATCGTAACCTCTCGGCCCTATTGTCTCAATACCACGGAGGTAACCTCTAAACGCTAGAGTTCACGGGATGGTTGTCACCACTAGCTCGTCCGGAGGTCTTAGATACGGGTTCAGATGACTGGCGATTGGCTTGGACATGGGGAAAAGGCTTTTTGGGTGGTGGCAATCATGAAGTGAGGTTCTACATCTTCAAACTAAACCTCAAGGGTCTATGTTTTCGACTAAAACTCTTCTCTTCAATCAAAGGCCACTAGCATCGACCAAAACCCTTATCTCTCCCTTCCAACTATCACCCATTATGAACTACCTTGAAGCACTCTCTCCCGGTCAACTCTTGCTAGTTCTTTAAGGTTTGGTAGTGAACGAGTTCTAAACAATGTGGGGGTTTGACTGTTTCGATGGCTTGGGTGCCAAGAAACCCCTCCTAAAGCATGTACTTTGGTTTTTCGTGGCACTCTCTACTTTATTTACCCCATTTTATTACCTCTTTTTTGTTTTTCTTTTATTTTCTTTCTCTTTTTTTTCTTTTTGAGGGGGGTATTAGAGAGTAAAAACACTTGTCACCTAAACATTTATCGACCAATGCTCTCTTTTTGAGGAACTAACTCCAACACTACACTCCATTTTGCATTCCTAGCAAGAACCACACACAAACCTCCTATGTAGAACCTATATGGAAACTCAATGGTAAGAAATCCGAGACACACGGGCGACTCATGTTTGGAAACGAAGAAAGGATTTGGGGGTCGTTCTACTAACACCTTTAAGCTCACACGAACGAAGCTCCTAAATTGAGAACGACCCACAGAGTCACAAGGCTCAAAGGGGTTGACTAAGGGATGATGCATTTCAGGACAATCAACTCTTGGGCACGGTCTCATCCTATGCCTCCATCATACTTGCTAGTGACAACTGTGATGCTACACACCATGGTAAGAGGGAACTATCACACCGAAAGTAACGAACGGCTCAAAGCTCACAGGCTACCTAGTTACCCAACCATCTATTCCAATTCACAAACACGATGCATGGCAATTGTAAACAACAAGTGATCAAGTCAAGGCATCCATTCATTTATGCACACTTGAGAACTAAACTTTTACCCTATCATAATGAACTTCTCAGTCGTTATCATAGGATATACTCGATCACATGCAAAAATTCAAGATCAATGCCACAAACACGAGAATTTCCCAGCATCCAGCCACTTTGAACATGCAAACGTTGCTTGGAGCCCTCAAATTTTTGAAATTTGGGCATACAAAAGGCTCCAAGCAACACCTCACTCACACAAGCATACTAGTAGACAACTCCCTACACTTAAACTCGGCATTGCCCTCAATGGCGTAAGAAAGGAGTAGATTGATGTTACCGCTTGGGCTTGGTGAGTGAATGTAGGAATCGAACCGGGGTAAGATAATTTGAGCTTCAAGGGGAGACAACAAAAAACACACACAACCGCGATACGAATCACTCGAGGCGAGGTTATTACAAGCACAATACATAGTAGTAGTTCAAACTTCCTAACCTTCGATGGGTTGCCTCCCAACAAGCGCTTCTTTAACGTCTTAATCTTGACGGTTGGAGATCAATCACGACTTCAAACGTGATGCTAGAGAGCGGATCCACCACACTCTCTGGGCGAGGCTTGTAGCCTCCCATCTTAGGCTCGTTGAGTTGGCCCTCTTGGTTGGCCAACATTGTTTCGGCCTCCCCCGTCTTCCGGGTCAAACCTCCCTTCATCCTTCATCTCCAAGAATTCAATCTTGGTCCTTTGGGCTTAGGACTCTTCTTAACTTCCTGCTCAACATCATCAAAGACATCACAAGTAACGGTGGGGTTTTCCTTGAGAGGCTTTCCTCCACTATCATTCACATCATTGGAAACTACCCCCTTCACTTCATCACTCCTCACACTAGGATCAATTTCAAGCTTGATTCTCTCCTTACCATCCCTCAAAATTAGGTTTCCTTCATTAACGTCTATCAATGCCTTGGCGGTTGCAAGAAAGGGACGACCGAGGATGAGGGGCATATCCGAGTCCTCACTTATGCCGACAATCACGAAATCGGTCGGATAGCAAAACGTGCCCACTCTCACCATCATGTCCTCCACTATACCTCGCGAGCTAATGACCGAACGGTCGGGTAAGGTGATGCTAAGCTTAGAGGTCTTAAGTTCACCTACTTCTAACTTTTTGAAAAGCTTGTAGGGCATCACATTCACACTAGCTCATAGGTCCGCCAAGGCATTGTCTATATGGTGATCACCAATATCAAGAGGGATAGTAAAGCTACCTGGGTCGGACCGCTTTTTGGGCAAGCGATCGAGGAGGAAAGCCGAGCACTCCTCGCCAAGAGTCACGTTGGCGAGGCCTTCAAGCCTTGGCTTCTTAATGAGGAATCCTTTGAGGTACTTGGCATATCTTGGCATTTGCGCCATGGCTTCGAGGAACGGGATGTTTAGGTGGAGATTGCGTAGCATTTACATGAACCCTCCACACTCCTTGTCCAACCTCTCCTTTTATATTATTGTGGGCTAAGGAAGAGGTGGCACATATCCATCCTCCGTCAATGCTTTCCTTGCCGCCTTCCTCTCATTCCTCGTGGGATTCTTCTCTCCCTTTTTCGGGTACGTTTCTTCCATGTTAGAATCCTCATTCTCCACCACTTCATTAGTGGCAACTTTCGGAACCACCTTCACACTTCTCACTTGAAAGTGCATTCACCCCAGCTTGATTGGGATTCGCCACGGTTTGGGAAGGCAAGGCTCCCTTGGTCTCTCAGTGAGGAAACCGGCAACGTTGCCGATTTGCACTTCCAAGCTTTGAAGGCTCACTTGATGGCTTCGAAGACCCGCCTCAACTGAGGTAAACTTTGTGGTCGCCACATCCATAAATTGCTCTATCTTCTCAAACTTTTGGCTACTCGTACTCACAAAGGTGTTCACTAGGTCCTCAAGCTTGGATAACTTGTCGGGTTTAAGTTGTTGTTGAAACCCTAGGTCACCTTGTGGTTGGTACGGTTGTTGAAAGTTTGAGCCTTGGAGTTGGAGCCTTTGTTGGATGAAGGTTGGCCGAGGTTGGAAGTTCCCCGTGGGGCCTTGGAAACCCGGGGGCCTTGGATTAGCCGGTGATGCCCAAGCAAAGTTGGGGTGGTTCCTCCATACGGGTTTCTAAGTATTGCTATATGGGTTGTTGACCCTAGCATTTGACATAAAGTTGACTTGCTCCTCCGCAGTGGTTGCCTCCTTCATTGTTTGGCACTCCGTCATCTCGTGGCTAGTACTCGAGCACCAGTCGCACGACATTACCGCCCGTTTTCCTTGCCCTTTATCATCAAGCATAACCTCAAGAAACTTATCCAACTTTGCCTCAAGCGGAGCACTCTCTCCCATGCTTCTCACTCCCCTTTCATGGCTTCTTCTTCCACTTCTAGTGAACCCCCAATCATACCCCTTAAGGGCCATGTCTTCTTGGATCTCGGTTATTTGGGGTGGATCCATATTCATCAACTTCGCCTGACACAAGGAGTCAATGATGATCTTATCTTCTTGCATTAGGCCTCTGTAGAAGGTTTCAATCCGAAACTGTTCTTCAAACCCGTGGTGAGGGCCTTGAAGAAAGTAACCGGAGTACCTCTCCCAAGCATCCCTCATGGTTTCATCCTCTTCTTGCTCGAAATGTGTAATCTTCTTTCTCCACTATGCCGTCTTTGAAGGAGGGCAATAACAAGCCATAAACTTGTTGAGGAGGTCATCCCATTAGGTGATAGACCGAGGTGGGCGGTTGTTTAGCCACCTAAGTGCCTTCTCCGAGAGTGAGTATGGGAAAATCCTTAGTTGCAAAACTTCGGCCGGAACACCATTAATTTTCAAGCTCCCCGTGAGATCCAATAATCTCTGCACGTGCTCTCTTGGTGACTCGCTTTCATGGCCATGGAAGAGAGCATTACTTTGTATCGTAGTCACTAGAGCCGGCTTGATCTTGAAATTGTTTGCCGCCACCGGAGGATGTCGGATCAGTGATTGAATGTCCACCGTCCTTGGGGCCATATAGTAACCCCACTGTCCTCGGGGCTCCTTCTTATTCCACCGCCTCATTCATATGGTGGGCTTGAGCGCCTCCTTCTTGCTTTTGGTTCCTCGCCATTTCATCTTCAACGACGGGTTCAACTTCGAATTCTTCAACTCCTTCTCCACTAACATCGGGACTTGTTGTCCCCCTTTTTCACTCCTTCTCCTTGCCTTGGCTAGCTCTCTATCCCTTGCTAGGAGTCGGAGAGTTTGGTTTATGTCCTCTTCAAGTGGTAGCAAGGGAGCCGGGTTGCTCCAGGTCATGCACCTCCTACACACAATCGGAAAACACCAAGTCTAGCACAAGCAAAGAACACACACACACACACTTGCAAAACAGGAAATTAAAAGCTAGATTAACAACCAACAAATTTTTCAGAATAACATACCATTGTCCCTGGAAACGGCGCCAAAAACTTGACCCGCACGAAACTACACCACAATTAAACCCCAATTAGAGCCTTAGTTTTTAAACTCTATTCGGGTGCAGTATAGGGAAAGTATTTAGATATCGACCCGGGCCGGTCCGTCTATCCCTGCTTCCATTGTTGAAATCATTATCTAGCAACTAAACTTTAGTTTAAAAGGTTTGCTAATTGAAGTAAAAGAAAACAAAGGTGATTAGGTTTGAAAACTCCTTTTTGGGAAAGTCACTCGGGTTTCGCTTCCCCCTAACCGCTACCATGTTATGTGGATCGTGAACCACAGAGAAATGCATATGTGGTCGGAGAACATAGTCTCAATTGATGAACCGAGGTGAGGATGAAAGGCCGTGTCACTCGACGCTCTCTGTTTAGACAATCGGTAATTGACTTACTCCCACGCTCAACTCTAAGGTCGGACGGTTTATCCACGATTAATCGACTTGTTTAATTCAATATTGAGGGTTGCCCTAACTCAACCAAGTTTAGCTGGCTTAGAAAGCGGAAGGAAAAGCAACTCGATTGAGTCTCCCTTGAAAGGGGGATTTTCCTCTCTAAACTAGGCTAAGGTGGCAAATTAGACTACTAGCACCTAAATGCACAAACTTAGGGGCGCTAAGCACAATTATGCACAATCCCTAGGATGCTAAGCAGAAAACATGCACAACCCCTAAGTTTCTAAGCACAAGCATGCACAATCATGGTGAATAATGCCTAACATTGAATTGATCAATACACAATAACAATCATCCAAACCACATACAAGAAAACTACATGGTAGAGTTAGGGTTTCACTACACCCAAGTGCAAGGAGGTCTACTCCATGGTAGAAGTGGTAAGATCAAAATGAAAAAAAGGTGGAAACCATCTTTGGGGATGCCACCTATCTTCTTGACCCTTGAGTTGAGCTTTCCTTGGGGAAATCTTCCCAACAATCTGCCTTGAAGACAAACCCTAACCTTTCTTCTTCCCTTTGGTTCTGTTTCTCTCACTAGAATGCTGAAGAAGGTGTTTCTCACAAAATTGGGCTCTCCTCCTCTCTCCTCCTTTTAGTTCGGCTTTTAAACCCGAGAAGAACTGAGTTCATGATCGTGAACCATCAAACGCATCCGTGAACTCAAGTAGTGCGCCAAAACGCTCCGCATCGCTCACGTCCGTTCACGGGGAACTGCTTGTGTTCACGGTCTTAGTGACCGTGAACTCACCTTGCTTCAGTAACCTTCACATTTGCTCTGGACTCCTCGGGATACACGGTCAACTCCCCTTCTTCACGGTCTTGCATGACCGTGAACTCCTTCAGTTAACCGTGAACTGGCGCTTTTTCACCTCTTCTCCCGGTTTTTTATTCTTTTTGCCAATCTTTCGACTTCGAGGCTGGTTTCACCTATTAAATCATGAAACACACTCAAACACGAAGAACCTAGCGTAAAACCGACCTTTAAGGAGCAAATTTGGCACAAACATCTAAGTAAAACGGGACAAAACATGTTCAATTAGGCCCAAATCAAATATGGTTGAAGAGATACTTAACGGAATGACCATATTAGTCGATATTGTATCTAAGCGCTTTGGGTCCCCATTAGTTTGAGGATACTTTCACGAAAAAACAAATTCTTGCATTTCATCTACTTATCAACTTCATGATAACTAAACTTTTATATGAGGGTGGTTTGTACGTGGAATTTTGGTGTCGGAATTGCGTATAAACCCCATAAGACCATTTGCGTATCAAATGGTTTGGCATTTTGGCATTTTAAAAGTGGATTTTGCTCCAACAAGCAATGTCAAATCTTCTCTTTTTGTGATAATCTAGTTTAGTATTGCTTTCATAATTTTAATCACATAGTTTAGAGAATCTTTGTGTACAAGTAGTAATAATTATTTAAGATGAACGTTTCGATATATTTTTTATTTAATTTTGATGTAAAAAATTTATCGATAAATATGATATCATTAATGTAAAAAATACAATAATTTGTTCCAATGACCAAAGACACTTCACTTGCTTGTCAGATTGAGTTGTGTCATAAATTGTGCATTCAGTTTAACCAAAACGATGTCTTTATAACTCTTTTGGTCCTCCGGCGTTCTTCAATGTTTGATCCAAACTTCCTTAGGCTACTTTGTACATTCAAAATCATAAAAACAAATATGCCAAGAAGACATCAAATAGTACAAAAATATATCATATGTCTATTAAAGGCTTATTGATCGGGTAAAATACCTTGGGTACCATTAAAGTATGAGAATTGGGAGAGCTATACCACTTAAGTAAGAATAGGGCGTTAGGTACCGCTAATGCCATTTTATTGGTCATCCGTTTAATATTTTGTCCATCTTCCGTTAACTATAAATTAAATGTTATTTTTTGGTAAGAAATTTAAAAAGGGAAAAACAAAAATTTTGTCCGCTTCGGCCTCGAACTCCATCGTCCACCGCGGAGGTCGCCCTGCAACTTCCTCAATCAAATCACCACGATATTAGTGAATGGTATATGATCCACGATTAAACATCTCTCAACAAATCGAGTTATTGGGCCCAACTGGTTCTTCACATGGTATCAGAGCCTTATGCGACCGAAAGGTCTTGTGTTCGAATCTCGATGTCCCCCGTTTGTGAAGAACATGGTATCGTGTATTCAGACCTGTGCAAACGAAAGCCCTTATGAGGTGATTAGCTTTCATTTGAGGAGGTATGTTAGTGAATGGAATATGATCCACGATTAAACCTCTCCCAACAACTCGATTTATTGGGATCAACTGGTTCTTGACACACGACCACTAACATTTGCACTAATTCTTTTCTTTAACAATCATCACACTCGTATTCTGAAATAGAAGAGTGAAATGGAGAAATATCCAAAAATATTGCACCTCACCGGTAGGGGAAAAGAGGAATTCCAAGTCCTTTGTTCCTCCACCTTCCTTCCTCTACCATTCTCCCATTGGCTTGACAGAATATCAAACGCTCCCGCGCCAAAAACCTGCTACTCAAAGCCAAATGGCAGAGCTCAGTCGCCCATCAACATGAGTTTGACGCGGTAATTGGATCGTGAAGAAGTTGCAAGGCCAATGGCCGCGGTGAACGGCAGAGAGGGTTTGGAGACGGAGGCTAGAAGCGGACGGAATTTTTTATTGTTTCGTTTTTTACTTTATTTTTAAAAATTTGACAAAAATTAATATTTTATTTATTGTTAACGGTAGACAGATGGAATACTAAACGTATGTACAATTCTATGACATTAGTAGTACTCAACCCCCTGTTCTAATTTAAGTGGTATAACTACTCCAATTCTCATACTTTAGTGGTACCCGAGGTATTTTACCTCTATGATATTAGTAGTACTCAACCTCCTATTCAAATTTAAGTGGTATAACTACTCCAATTCTCATACTTTAGTGGCACCCGAGGTATTTTACCTCTCATTGATCAAATAGTTTTGATTTAGATAATACTAGAGAAAAGACTAAAAATGCATTGATAGAAGAGGAAAATGTATCAAGAATGGGAGTGACAAACATTATAAATAAAGTGTCATCATTATGAGCTTTAATATTTCCCATCTCTATGTGATTCAACGTTTTATGAAATTGGGTGAGTATACCATGGGGTAGACTATCGTAATTAATGCATCATATCTTAATAAAGCATATAGTTAGCCTATAGAAGAAGCCACACTCTAAAGTGTGAGGTTATTCCCCTTTATATCAATTTAATTTTGCTCTCTTTCTATTCGAGGAATGTGGAATGCAGTTCCGAAATTCTTAAGAAGACATAAGGGAAAGAAGGATGATGGTGCATCATCCACACAACAATATAGAAGGTTGATTCAACCTCGAGCAGATTCGGAGGAAGCTACTCCACTGAGGAGATCACGTGCCACAACAGTAGGGAAGCCATCATATAGGAGGAAGAGAAGTCCAAGTCAAGAAACTTTGCTTCCTAGTACATATTTGCTAGGATTTTGTGAGAACCACGCTTCTAGGGATTCTCGATACTGATCTTCGGCACTCGTGATAATTAGGGATTTGTGGGTTGAGAGAAAGAATTAGGGATTTAGATGAGATAGAATAGAATTGAGAATCGGCCGAGGCCTTGGACTAGGATGAGATGAGAAATTAGGAGTTGAGAGGAGAGTTTAGGGTTTAGGAGACTTTGCTTAATATTGTTCTTGATTGATTATGACGTAAACCCAAAGTACATATTTATAGGAAATAAACTCAAAACCTAATAATTAACCCTAGAATATTCGGCTATACCTAGCCGCCAACTCCACCCAACTAATACTAATACTAATAATAATGAAACACTAAGAAACGTGTTTCTCACAATCCACCCTCCTTGAAAGCGACCTTGTCCTCAAGGTTGCAGTCACTTTCATCTCCTTGACCCTCCGCTTCCTTCGTTTCCAGTCGCGCTCCAACTTACGAAGGAAGTCATCTTCAACAACTTTCACTTCCCTCGACTTTTCTCGAACAACGCGACCCATGCCACGTTCTCCATAACCGAACAATTCGCCTTCTTCCTTTTTGATATCCACAAAATAAAAGTCGGAGAATAGTCCTTCCTTGTGCTTGTACTCTTCAAGGAAATGCTCCATAATTTCCCCTATGAACTTGGTGGGAAAAACAACCCAACTTTCTCCTCCTTTATCTTGGCCAACAATTGGTTGCAATAAAGAGGTAGAGCCTAACCCAATATTAAACCTCTTTATCTTTCTTCCAACTTCATTTGGGCTTGGCTCATTTGAAAGCCCACTGACCAACACAAGAACTCCATCTAAGGCTAAGTCCCTTAAGTGACAGCCCATCATAGGCTCAAGCCCTTCCTGATTCGGCCCACAGCCATGCAAGAGACTGCATACTAGCCCACCTTCGCATGGCCAAGGCTTGGATAGAGCCCATCCTCTCTCCACCATCCTAAAATCTCCTCCACGAGTTGGGCTGAAAGCCTCCAGCTCTTTCGGCCCAATTGCTAGCCCGTTGTCCAATCGGGTCGGCTCATTCGATAACCCTGCTTCCAGACCTTCTCGATCAATTGAGAGCCCAACGAGCCTAAGTCCTGGCCCGTTAGAGTTGGCCCGATCCGCAAGGCCCAAAGGGGTGAGCTGCTGCCTTATTGTTCCTTGGCCCAATGGCAGCCTAGGGTTGGAGCGAAGAGGGAATCTGCCGCCCTCCTTCTCCAGCAGCGTTCTCTCCGGCGCCTCCCCTCCCGACGGCGACACACCCAGCAAACCCCACGGAGAGCCGCGCGCGTCCGGCCACGTCTTCTTCTCCGAACGTGCCTCATCGTCGGTCTTCTCCTTTTCCGGCGAAGTTTTCTTCGTCGGCGGCAAACAAGCTGCTGTCGCCGGGACTTGAGCTGCCGCCCAGCTTGCCTTCTCTTTCTTCCCGGCCATCGTCGATCGCGCGCCCAGATTTGCTGGCATTGATTGCGGCACTAGAGGAACGTTTCGCACTGCTGGCGAAGAAATCCGACGAGCCTGCGCTGCTTCTCATCGTCGCACCCCACCGCCGCTGCACTCCTTCTCCGCCGACTTTCTCTTTGGCGACGAATGGGGATTGCCATCGATCGAGAAAGAGAGAGTGTCGTCGCCCTCATTCTCGTTCGATTTCTCTTCCAGTTGCGAGATCGTTAGGCGGCTAGAAGGCCATTTTGATCCGACGCCCTTCGTCTCCACCCTTGTCACCGTCTTGATCGATGTCACAGCTAGGTCCGCCGTCATGACCCGCGCCGTAGCGCCGATCTCTTGTTTCGCCGCATGATCCGTCGAGCAGATTCCCAGACTCCTGGCCTGCACCGCAGCAGGCGTGGTAGTTGGCGATCTGTCGTTACGCTCGCTGGGTTCTCCGGGTCCTTTTGACACGACTGAGGGAAGGATGGAGGCAGCGTTGACACCCGCTCTCTTCCCTTGTCCGCCAGCTACCCCTGGGTCAGGATTAATCTCGATTTCCTCCCGGCTAACAACGTTCGCCGAGAGAGAGACAGGGGCTGCTCTCGTACTCTTATTTTTCCGAAACTTCCAGTTCGCTCCCCAACTTTGTTTTGATCTTCTCCCTGCAATTTCAGACTTGTGTTGTTCTTCAAGGAAAAACACCATCTCTTTGCTTGGAAAGACAGCAGGGGGAACAAAATTGCCTTCTTCATGGATCACAGCAGTGCTAATCACGTCGGCGGTCTTGTCCCGTTCCATGGGCTCCTTCACAGATATTGTTGGAGGTGATGGCACTTCTTTCGTTGTCGGCTCCACCACCGGGGACTCATCAATCGTCGGCTTCATCTCCACCGGTGGGGGAATGACCACCAATGATGGTGATGTCCAAGGGAAGGCTGTTGCTGCAACCATTTTCTCGGCCACTGTTGTTGGTTCCTTCGATGCGGCGGCTGCCACTTTGGGAGGAGCAGTCCGCCCGGCGTTCCCGGACAGCAACGAAGACGAGGTGGCCTCGTTCTTTGGCGCGGCGGCTGCTGCTTTGGTTGGAGCAGCTCGCACGATGTTCCCGGATAGTGGCAAGGACGAGGTAATCCCGTTCCGAGTCACTTCTTCCAGTTTCAACTTCAAAAGCTTTGTAAGTCTTTTGACGGAGAGCTCTTCGAGGTTGGTCAAATCCATGGTACGAGTGCCACAACCGGGCTCTGATACCAATTGTGAGAACCACGCTTCTAGGGATTCTCGATACTGATCTTCGGCACTCGTGATAATTAGGGATTTGTGGGTTGAGAGAAAGAATTAGGGATTTAGATGAGATAGAATAGAATTGAGAATCGGCCGAGGCCTTGGACTAGGATGAGATGAGAAATTAGGAGTTGAGAGGAGAGTTTAGAGTTTAGGAGACTTTGCTTAATATTGTTCTTGATTGATTATGACGTAAACCCAAAGTACATATTTATAGGAAATAAACTCAAAACCTAATAATTAACCCTAGAATATTAGGCTATACCTAGCCGCCAACTCCACCCAACTAATACTAATACTAATAATAATGAAACACTAAGAAACGTGTTTCTCACAGATTTCCTCCAACAACAGCAGTGGACTACTTTCCTTGGATAACAAAAGAGAAAAGAGACATAGTGAACTAATGCACCAGGTGCCAAAGGTGATAGAAACTTATGAAAATTTTGAGATTCTCGAGCCAATAAAGGCGCTCATCCATCATTTGATCAACTTCCCACTAGAGACCCAAAGGGAGAGAAGAGTGGAGAAGTGGTGACATGTTCTTGTAGAGTCCCAATGAGAGATTGACTTTGATGATTTCTGCCAGTGCCATGGTTGGGGTACGGAGCTGAGGCAGATACTTGAGTAAGCCAGTTTATGAACACTCTTAGCATCAGAGGAGATCCTATCGACATCTTAACTAGAGAATTCCTTGCTACTTTAGCATTAACACCAGCAGGAACCTCTAGCCATAGTTGCATCACCTATCAACTGTCAGGAAGGAACTTCACAAATAGTTATTATAGCTTAGCTCAGAAGCTAGGGATTCCCCGTACCAGACCAGAGAACCTATCTTTGAGGCTACATTTGGAGGCTATTGGGAGCAAGGACAACAACGAGGGATCTTCACAGCTTTGTGGAGAAGGATCACAAGAAACACGACAACATAGTTTATTCATGGATATGCTATGCCTATTGCCATCCGCTATCAATTCTGAGCTTCATGCATTACTTCAGTTGAACCAGTTTTCATACGAGGCATAGAGGCGATGGAGGCAAGGCCTCCACCAACAATATGATACTCTATCATGCCCTGGAGGATTGGTGGTTTCATCCAATATGGCTAGTAGTGGACTACCTTAGTAAGTCCAGAAGGAGCTACATTCGAACCATTGCCCAGTACATAGATGATCACAGGAAAAAGTTTGCTTTTGTTCTCTATGACACTATGTGGACTCACGAGAAGATTTTCAGACAGCCAGCTTATAGCATTAGAGTTTAGAGGCTAACAGGAGTAGGAGTCCACCTCGCCAAAGAAGATTGTCCTAGACATGGTACACAGGTGAGAGAAAGAAAGCCAGTAGTGCACATTTCATATGATTCAAGAGCGACAAAGACAAGAAGCTAGTCCATCTTCCTCACCGCCACCACCACCACAATATCAGGATTATGGATCTGAGATAGCATACTTGAGAGAAGTCGTCCAGAGATTAGAAGTAGACCTTCATGACTACTAGACAATCAGTGAGCAAGTTTGGAATGCTTTCGGGCTAGATCAAAGAGAGGAACTCGAGGAGACTCGAGCTTGGAGAAGAGAGACAGAGGCACACCAACAATAGAGTAAGGATTGGATGAAAGAGTTTGGATGGAAGTTTGATAATTTCTTCTCAAGGCAAGGACCAGGAGGTAGTGGACATCAGTAGACCAATTCTATCATTTGTGGATTTTGTTTATCTTTGGTTTGTTTTTATTTTTGGTACAAATATGTAGTATTATTAAAGCCAAACCAAACTGGTAGGTCTGAACTGTAAAACCTGAAACAACCCGATCCTTTTTGAAAACCAAACCATAACTCAAACCGCAAACTGGTTACTGATCTGGAGCAACCCAAAATAGGTATACAAGTCAAAATAAAAAATCAACAACGACAATGTTAAGATTCTTTAGTGAAATGCCCTAAACACTTGGGCGACCTCAATCCAAAGCAACAAAACATAAAACACAATCCTTGAGTTTCCCAGTATACTCATTAAGACATGAAAATAAAGACATACATAATGGAAGGTCCCATCTCGTTACCCAGATCTTGCTGACATCTTCAAGATTTTCGCGACTACTCTCCTCGGGTAACCTCCTCCTGATGGATACGCCCTCTTCCCCTATCTACACGTGGTGAGTGAGAAGGGGGCAGCCTAAGCAAACTTTACTAACACATTATTAGAATTTCCTTCCTAGCACGAAAGTCATTCTCGCTTTCTGCTCTTAAGTAATCGTGCTTTATACTCTTACAAACTCATTTTTCTACTAGTTATAGATGCTCTCTACTTCTATCTTGAACTCTTAGAAGTTCACTACTTCTAACCTTAACTTAGATACTTATACTAGCGTTCACCATGATATGTATCGCCGTCCGGTGTCCCTATCTTAAAGGCAATGGTACAGCATTACGTATCGCCGTCCAGTCCATGCCCGACCAACTACTGCGTTACGTATCGCCGTCCAGTAGTTACCCGACCATCTACTGCGTCCAGTAATGGCCCAACCGCCTGTGGGTTCATTTTACCATTAACAAACTATTACAATCATACATCCATACATTCATACAGAGCACAACGCGTGCCTCCACCTTGAGAAGGCGGTGGAATGCCTCACACACATATCGTGCATTACTCAAAAATCAGCTAAATAATAACTTGAACGAAAAGTATAAACTGAAAGACCTACGACAGAGATTTTACCCCCTTTACACTCACCTAAAAATGATGACATCTCGATTCCTTCCTCGAAGAAATCTCTCCTTAGCCGGATTATCATGGGAAACTCCCTTTTTATTCACCAAAACACCCTCTCCTGAAAATCCCAACCTCAAACCTCATTCCAAAGATCCCTTAACCTCCTTTAAACATTTCTTTAGAAGTAATCCCTTCAAAACCGACCATTTATCCTAATTAATTTCTTCATGGAAGAATTTTCACCTAACTTGAACCTTCTTAAAAATTTGGATAATACTTTTCCCATGTCAATCATGAGAACATAAACCATGGAAAATTATCAAACCCATAAAAATTCCTCAACATGGTTCTTTTTATATTAATGTCAACATTCGATGAATTTCTAAAAATAGTAATACGTCTTCAAAAATCGCAAATTAAATCACAGCCATCTCCTAGACCTGACCCAATTTATAAAATTATAAAACAAAAAAAAAACCATCTTCAGAAGCTCGAAACAATTAAAACTAGTTAATCATGTTTTTGGAAATTCCCTGCAGCTTTAGTGACCACCCAAAATCTGTCACTAAAACCCTATAAAGTTTGTCGCAAAAAACCCATAATTGCACCCTCATGAAAAATCACCAAATCGATCGATCTAACTCGAAGTGATCGAGTTCCCTTACTTATAGAACGTGCCCAGGTTCAGACTCAACGACCTTGGACGTCGATTTCCTCGTCAATCAATGTTTCGAAGCTTCAAGCGTCCCCATAAAACACCACAGCTCCGGGACTTGTCCGGGACAAGCAGACGACGACTGGAGGTAACCGAAGGCAATGGGACGGCGCTTCCTTCTTTCCTCTTCGCGGTGGCTTCGATTACTCTCTCGCTAGGGAAATAATTCTCGGCTGTTAGGGTGGGGAAAAGTTGGGGTAATTGGGGAAAAGTTGGGATGTGAAAAATTGAGGGCCACTCGTAGGGATGGCAATTGGTCGGATATGGTGCGGATAACCTATATCCACTACCCGCAACTTATGCCCGCGGATTTTTCCCATCATCGCCCTGCTAAGCCAAATGGGCAAAAAATCTGGACCAAGCCCAAGCCCATCCGGATTTCGGTGAATCCACGGGTCACGGGCTACCAGCCAACATATAACAAAAACCATCCTCGAGATCAAACCAACGTACTGAATGAAGTAAAATTAAACTGAAAGCAAGACCTTTAGGACATTCAACCTGTAACCAAGAACTTGCAAACCCATGACTTTTCTAAGAAGTGAAACCTTTTTATTTCAGCTAATAATAATAAATCCGAGCTAACACAGAAAACAAAGAATCCCATGATGTTCTCATACCAGCTAAGCAAAGCATAGCAACATTTCAACAAAGCAAAACAATAGTTTATCTTCCAGTAGTAGACATATAACAAAAACCATCCTCGAGATCAAACCAACGTACTGAATGAAGTAAAATTAAACTGAAAGCAAGACTTTTAGGACATTCAACTTGTAACCAAGAGCTTGCAAACCCATGAGTTGTCTAAGAAGTGAAACCTGTTTATGCCATCTAATAATAATAAATCCGAGCTAACACAGAAAACAAAGCAATCCATGATGTTCTCAGACCAGCTAAGCAAAGCATAGCAACATTCCAACAAAGCAAAACAATAGTTCATCTTCCAGTAGCAGGCCAACAACAAAACAGCAGCAGAACAGCAGAGCAGATCAGCAGCAGAACAACATCAGAACATCAGCAGAACTACAGAGCAGAACAACAAACCATCATTCACCATTCATTCCACAAACCTAGAGCTAGTCCAGCAGGCTGCTGACAGCAGCTACATCATCCTCATCTCCTTTCTGTTTCGATTGACTTCCATCTCCATCTATTACAAAACAATATGGTTAGAAAAGAGCAGAAACCTAAATTAATGAACAAGTTATAGCTATACAAAGAAACTAGATACCTGTGCACTCTTCCACCGAGGCATCTTCCATTGCCATAGCTGAGAAAACCCCCTCCAGAGCTTTTAATTCCGAGTCAGACACTACAAGGCAGGGAAAGCAAGAAGTAATTTATTAGTTTACAAAGTAAGAAATGCAAAACACAGCAAAATAATAGAATTGATCTAAAACAGTCACCTTTGCTATCATCATGAATCCATGACCTTAATATCATCATGGCTTCCACTGTTTTGGGATCATGCCTACTCCGATGGGGTCCAGAAGCCTCCCACCAGAAGTAAAGGCAGATTCAGAAGCAACACTTGTAACAGGGACAACAAGTAAATCCCTTGCAATGTCTTGCAAAATGGGATACTTGGCACCATTGAATTTCCACCAACCAAGCAAATCAAAATCTGGTGTTCTAGGATGAACATCCTCAACTAAATAGTGATCTAACTTAGTGGTTACTACCGTTGTTCTGGTTTTTTTCCTTTGGCTCACATATAGATCAAAATCCATATCTGTGGCCGAAGAAGAAGGATGAGAAGTAAAAGAAACATAAGTGTTTTTAGAGGATTTCCTCTGATAATCGGCAACCAAGTCAGCAATAACATCTCTGACCCTATCAATCACAAGGTCAGTACTTGAAATACCAAATTTGGTAGCATAGTATCCAACCAAATCCAATTTGTACCACAGATCCATCACAATAGCCATGACCAGTAGCAAATGTATATCATCCCAGTATTTGGTAAACTTATCCCACATGTTCGCAGCCATAGAAACGATCATCGGATTAAGATCAACTAACCACTCCATCAAACGCAACCTCAAGTCACAAACTTTAGCAAAAAACAGATTGGCTGTAGGATAGTTTGAACCAGAAAATATAGCAGTTATGTCCTTGAAAACCTCAAGTTTTCCACACAAAATTTTAGCAAACTCCCACTGCTCGTGGCTTGTCAGAAAGTTGTATTGAGGTTCCCTTCTTTTCATAACAGAGAACACACCCTTATACGGGATAGCTGCAGAAAGCATCTCAAATGTAGAATTTCACTGAGTGGGACAATCCAACACCAATTTCCTAGTAACAGACCGCTTTAGTTGCTGAGAAGTCCCATGGAAAATTTCAAATCTCCTAGGTGTGCATGTCCAAAATACCACACTCTCCCTGATGTTCTCAATTCCATCCTAAAGAACATCTAGGCCATCCCTCACAATCATATTAAGGATGTGAGCAGAGCACCTCATATTATGAAGTGTCCCATCCCTAATCAGATTAGATAGGACCAGCCTTTGTTTAACGAGATTGATCATGGAAACATTGGTAGTACAATTGTCAAGAGTAATTGTCGACAATGTACTATCAATGTTCCATGATTCGAGGCATTTAACAAGCTTTGCAGCCAACCTCTCGCTAGTGTGTGGGGCAGGGAGATAACCAAACATAATTAGATGGTTTCTAAGCTTCCAAAAATTGTCTATGTAATGGCCAGTGACAACCATGTAAGCTATTTTTTGGTTTGTTGCAATCCACAGGTCTGTGGTGATAGCTATCCTCCCTCTGTTTTGCTCCATAACCTTTCGAATTTTAAACTTCTCTAAATCATATATAGTCACGATGTCCTTTTTTATGGTATTTTGGGTTGGGACTTTGAAGAGAGGCTTCTAGGTGCAGCAAAACCTTTTGAAGTAAAGGTGGTCAACAATAGAAAGGGGATACTCATGCACCAAGATCATGCCGCTGACACGCCAAAACACAACACCAAACTGCGACCAAGTGTAATCGCAGTCCGGGAATGCAGTAACAGGCAAGTTATATTATCAACCCTGGGTCTAGATCTATTGCTTACTCCGTGATTCTCTATTATCTAGCAAACTAGTTCGAGTGATTGTTGTTTAAAAGCAAAAGCAGTAAGAAAGCAGTAAACTGTTCGGTTTTCTAAGGCAGGTAAGAGTCACTCGGGAATGAGTCCCCCTAGCCCCTTAGTTAGGATCAATTGCAATTCCCTGGGTTGATTTACTGTTGATTAGACTGCGGAAGATCCGACAGTAGCTTGGAATCTCTTAAGCTGACCAAGCCCTCTCAGTCTAACTACCCGGCAGACGACTAATCTTCACCGGGATAGAAAGCTGAGGCTATGAACACAGAACTCCACTACTGGCGCCAAGAACACCAGTACAAAGCAGTAAACTGGCTAACTCTCGTATAGCCAATCTCCTACTATCGAATGAAGAGGCTCTAACAACCTAATCAGATTCTATCTATCTCAGGTTGAAGCAGAAATTGAGACAAGCTGATCAGACTCAAATCAATTCATTAAACATGCGTCATTCGATTAAAATCAAACAGTAATATCATCCCAAGTCATTACAATCAAATCCCTAACACAAGGAACTAGGGTTCTTCATACCCAAGTGAGAGAAAGGTTCTACTCCATAGAGAGAGAAGGGAAAACAGAAATCAGAGTGGTCATACTCATAAAGATGAGGAAAATCTGCTCTGGGATGTCAATCTTCACTCCTAGGGATGCAATCTGGGCTTCAATGATGAGAAATCCACTCCAAAATAGCTCCTAGGGTTTGTTCTTCGCACTTTCTCTCTCTAAAACTCTGTTTTTGCCCAGAAAATCGAATTCCCCTTCCTTGGCTCGAATCTGCCTCCAAAAACCCGACTCTGGGCGAATTACGGGCAGAATTACGGCCGTAATCACTTACTGCCCGTAATTCGCACCAAAACGCACGTTTCACTTAAGCTGCAGGAGGAGGAGATACGCCCGTAATTTCCCAATTACCGCCAGTAATTTGGGAATTACGGCCGTAATTCTTGGGGTCTTGCCCGTAATTTTACCACCGAGAAGAATTGCTGGGGAGAAGCCTCGGCCAATTAATTACGGGCATGCCCTGGCCAATTACGGCCGTAATTTGGCAGGGGCTGCCCGTAATTCTGTCTCCGCTCCTGTTCAAAGCTTCGTTTCTCCCTCGTCCGGACTCCAAATCAGTCGCCGTTTGAACCCAGACGCTCGTAGTCTCGTCCTCTTTCTTTTCATGACAAGCTTGCATGATTCTTTGTCCATAAAGTGAGGTAGAAATCCATTCTTCTTCAGGTCATACCCGAGTTTCTTCTCCCGAATCGTCAATTGATCTCTGATTGACTTGAAACTTGCGCCTATGCTTCACTTTATGTGCTAGGACCTGAAATGTGACAAAGGAACACAACCTAGCGTAAAATAGGCCAAGAAACAATCAATTCAAGCCAAAATGGGCAGGAAACCAGAGTGAAAACACGTGCAAATACGATGCTATCAAATTCCCCCACACTTAACTGTTTGCTTGTCCCCAAGCAAACCAAGTACTACACAAGGTAAGCTCACATATTTCAGTCAACCAACATTGGGGACAAGTCATAAAGGCACAGAACTCGTGAATCAAACTGGTTTTCAAACACCAACACATGAACAACTTTAATAACAACCTGGACAACCACCACAAAGGACATTCGAGTGCATCAAATCGAGTAAAGGAAGAGTCTTCCTTCTGTTCACCAACCAACCCAGACTTGACTCAACCACTCACTCAAAATAGTCAACTCATGCATCCAACTCAAGACATCAGAACAGAGACCGAGCGATCTAGGTCCTCACCAGGGTACAAGAGTATAAAGAATATGAAAATGAATCACTCACTCTTGACCAGTGGGGTCAGGACAATTTAATGCGAAAAATGCGCATGCTATTTCTCTCAATCCCTAACATCTCTTCACCATGATGGCAGCCTCTAAATGCTAGAGTTCACATATGGGGTGTCACCACTAACTAATCAGGAGGTCTTAGACACAGGTTCAAATGACTGGCTAGGTCTTGGACATGGGGAAAAGGCCTTTTAGGTGGTGGAAGTATTCATAGCAAAAGGTTCCACATTTTCCAAACACACAATCACAGTCAAACAAACCGGTATTTTCTTTCTGCTATTCTGCATTACTCAATATCTTAAGATCACAAGAGCGAAGGAGGCATAAACATCAGCATTTCCAAGCCAGACTGCTAAGAAACACTACTTAATGGGCATTATTCAGATTTTTGGTAGTGGCTCTCTTTTGCTTTCAATTTTTCTTTGTTTTTCTTTCATTTTTCTTTTCATTTCTTAAGAGAGCCACCACTCCTGCACAAATTTCAAACACCTGCCCAACGTTTACGCACTACCTCCAACACTCACATAGACTTTAGCAGAAACAGCAGAGAATATGTAACAACCACTCTGTGGAACCTTCTAAAAGATGCAACAAGGGTGATTTCTCATTATAGACCAAAAGAAAGGATAACACACGGCTCAAAGGGGCTGACTAGGGGATATGACACATCAGGACAGTCATTTTTGGGCGTGGGCTAATCCTATGCCCCCATCATCTTAGCTAGTGACAACGTGAATGCTACACATCATGGAAGAGGGATCTATCGCACAAGAAAGAAACGAGCAGGCTCAAATCTCACATGGCTACCTATATGCTCTATCTCACATTCTGATACCCTGAACTACACGCATAAACGACTGTTAAGAACAAGTAATCAGATCAAGTCACAGTTGGTAAGCAAACAGTTGAAAAACTGGACCCCTACATCGCTCTACTGCACATCTCAGTCCTTATTATAGGTTGTCCTAGTCGCAAACAAGTTGTCATGCATTAATCCGAAAACCAATCAATTCATCCATCAAAACACAGTGCCAATATGATCAAACAGCAGTACTTGGAGCCCTCAAATCGTAAGATTCGGACAGCGGACTAGGCTCCAAGCACCCATATATACGTTCCAATAAATACAAAGAACCCCCCCACACTTAAATGCGACAGTGTCCTCAATGGAGCGAAGGGAAGGGGAACGATGTTACCGTGAAACAGTGGTCAGGAACATTGACTGGATGGCGGACCAATCAAAAGCAGAGGACTGGACAAGGACCAGTCCGGTGGGCTCAGAGCTAGAACCAACAGAACACACACATTGGGTGAAATAAACCATAGTTCCAAGTCAAAAATCCACACAACGGGAACAAGAAATAAAAACAAACACAATCTGGAGTCTAAATCTGGAAAGAAAGACAAAGGCCGAGCGGGTTTTTAAAGTTTCGGGGGTAATTACGGGCACGATTACGGCCGTAATTTCCCCTTGGTATGCCCGTAATTTCTATGCCGAGAGCATATTGCCCATGTGAATTAATTACGGGCAGGGGGTCGAAGAATTACGACCGTAATTTAGCCCCCCGTGCCCGTAATTTTTATGTCGAGGGCCCTTTTTCACCTGTTTTTGAGCTGCAAATTCGAACATCCAAACCCAAACGTGCCCCGGTTCAAAAAAATAGACCACCATAGACCAAAATAGACCATCCGGGGCACGAGAAACATTCTAGAAAGACTCCAGACAGACTCAATGACTCTAAAACGACACAAATTAGAAAAGAAAAAGGATAAAAATGCAAACCGTGGTGGGGTTGCCTCCCCACAAGCGCTTCTTTACCGTCTTTTAGCTGGACGCCAGTATGGATGCTCAGGGAAGTGTAGGATCAGGTGCCTTCAAGAGCGGATCCACATCGCTCTTGAGGTACAGCTTCAAATGGTGGCCATGCACGCGACGAATGTGGCCACCTGCATTTGCCAGCTCGACTTGGCCATCCGGTAGGATGCAAGCGAGTGAATACTCGGATGGCCAAGGTGGGGGCGGGACCAGCTCATAGTGGTCTCCGGCTTTCTTTCGAGCAGGCTTAGCTGCCTGCAGTTTCGGCCGCCATTCCTCCTTGATCTGTTCTTTGGGTGACGGGGTGGTCCGGAGTGGCGGCGAAGGTGGGGGAGGCGGATCCTTCAAAATAGGCAGAACAGGAGGATACACGACAGACTCGTGCTCCTGGTGAGATACAGCATGCAGAGGTAACGAAGCAGGTATAGTGTTAGCAACTGAAAACGTTATTCGCTCCTCGCCATCCCTCAAAACTAAGGTCCCATCATGCACATCTATGAGAGCCTTGGCGGTGGCCAGGAAAGGCCTTCCCAGTATAAGAGGCACTTCTGTGTCCTCACTGATGTCCAGGATAACAAAATCCACAGGATATGTGAATTTGCCAACCTTGACCAGAAGGTCTTCCACTATACCCCTAGGATGCACTACCGATCTGTCAGCTAATTGAAGGGTCATCCTAGTAGCACGGGGTTCACCTAGGCCTAGTTTCATGAACAATTTGTATGGAATAACATTGATACTAGCACCTAAATCCGCCAAGGACTTCTCTACATGCAATTTACCAATAGAGCACGGGATAGTGAAACTACCTGGGTCCTTTTTCTTCTGCGGAAGCTTGTTCTGCAGAATAGCCGAGCACTCCTCGCTGAGCTCCACAGTGGCCAGCTCACTCAGCTTCTGCTTCTTTGAGAGAAGCTCTTTCAGAAACTTCGCATACTTTGGCATTTGCGATAGTGCCTCCAGGAAGGGCACTTGGACATTCAGCTTCTTAAGCATGGCCATGAAGTTTTCGAACTCTGTCTCCAGCCTGTCTTTGTGCAACCGAGTAGGGAAAGGGAGTTTAGGGACATACTCCTTCACTACTGGTTGCGGTTTAGGTGCAGGCACCTCAACCTCCTTCTCTACTTCCTGTTCAACCGCTGGAGATGCTGCAACAGGGCTTTCTCTCTCCGGTTCCCGAGCAGGGGGATCAACAGTCATCTTGCCACCCCTGGTCATGATGGCATTGCAGCGCTCATTCGGGGTCGGCGGGTGAGGAATGGTCTGCGCTGGTAGAGTACCAGGAGCCCTTTGAGCCACTGCCTGGGCCACACTCCCCAGCTGGGTCTGGATATCCTGCAAAACAGCTTGTGTATTCCTTTGACCAGCTTCCAGAGCCAGGAGTTGACCCGAGGCCTTCTCCATGAACTGCTCAAAGGTGTTGAATTTCTGAGCACTAACACTGGCGAGAGAACCCACCAAGTCCCGCAGTTCAGCCATCTGATCATTCTGCACTGGGGCAGCAGGGGCTGCACCTGGCTGCTGGAATTGCCCCTGTCTGGGCTGATATGGTGGCCTCTGGAAGCCCAGTGGTCCCTGTGGAGCTGGTGGTCTGGGATTTGGCCCAGCCCAGGAGAAGTTAGGATGCTGGCGCCACCCCTCATTGTACGTGTTGCTGTAGGGGTCATTGCGCCTGCCATTGTTGATGAAGTTCACCTGATCCTGGGGTGTGGTCGATTCCTTCATCGCCTGGCAGTCTTCCACCATATGATGGGTGCTCTCGCACCACTGGCAGAGCATCGCCTGCTGCTGTCCGGTCCCTGGAATCATCCCGGAACGATCAATAGCTGAGACCAGCTTCGATACTACCTGCACCAAATCAGATGACTGGGTGCCCACAGCATGCACACCCCGGCCTGGTGCTCTCCTCGATCTCCTGGCAGTGCCCCAATCATAACCATTCTCCGCCATCTCTTCAAAGAGTTGATTCAGCTGTGGCGGGGTTTTGGTCAGCATGTTCCCGCCACAAACCGAATCGATCAGCTGCTTGTCCTCCGGGAAGAGGGCGTGATAGAAGGTGCCCACCTTGAACGCATCGTTGAAACCATGATTGGGACACCTGAGGAAAAGGCTGTTGTACCTCTCCCATGCATCCCTGATGGTCTCATCCTCATCCTGAGCAAAATGTGTAATTTGCTTCTGCAGGTCAGCTGTCTTGGATGGAGGATGGTAGCGGGTGAGGAACTTGTCCGCCAGGTTGGCGAACGTGGTGATGGAGCCCGGAGGTCGAGTGTCTAGCCACTCCTTGGCTTGCCCCTCCAGAGTGAATGGGAAGTACCTCAGCTGGATGGCATCTGCTGGTACCCCATTGATCTTGATTCCATCAATGAGCTCGTGGAATCGCCTGAGATGTGATCGAGGGCACTCTCCCTCCTTACCACGGAACACTACTGAACCGCGCAGCATGGTGATCACGGAGGTGCTCACCTCAAAGTTGTTGGCTGCGACCTGAGGGTGTTGAATGGGGGACCTCATGTCCGCAGCCCTAGCGGTCCAGTAGGATCCCATGGTCTGCTCCCCGGGGATCACATTGTTGTTCTGCGGATCACCCATCTCTCCTTCTTCTTATTCTCCGATCTGTAGCTGTGACAGCGCCTTCTCCGCAGCCAGTCGCGCCTTTAGAGCCCGCTTGAAGTTCCTGCAAGTTCGTTCAAGCTCCTGGTCTAATGGTAGTAGATCTCCCGACTGGCTACGGGTCATGCACTACCTGCACACAATCAGCAGAAGCAACCCGTGAATGCACACAGGTGGAAGAGATAAAATGCAGTAAATAAAAGCTAGAGTAACAAATTCTCACGTTTCCCCAATAATCTAGAGGGTCCCCGGCAACGGCGCCAAAAACTTGACACGCCAAAACACAACACCAAACTGCGACCAAGTGTAATCGCAGTCCGGGAATGCAGTAACAGGCAAGTTATATTATCAACCCGGGGTCTAGATCTACTGCTTACTCCGTGATTCTCTATTATCTAGCAAACTAGTTCGAGTGATTGTTGTTTAAAAGCAAAAGCAGTAAGAAAGCAGTAAACTGTTCGGTTTTCTAAGGCAGGTAAGAGTCACTCGGGAATGAGTCCCCCTAGCCCCTTAGTTAGGTTCAATTGCAATTCCCTGGGTTGATTTACTGTTGATTAGACTGCGGAAGATCCGACAGTAGTTTGGAATCTCTTAAGCTGACCAAGCCCTCTCAGTCTAACTACCCGGCAGACGACTAATCTTCACCGGGATAGAAAGCTGAGGCTATGAACACAGAACTCCACTACTGGCGCCAAGAACACCAATACAAAGCAGTAAACTGGCTAACTCTCGTATAGCCAATCTCCTACTATCGAATGAAGAGGCTCTAACAACCTAATCAGATTCTATCTATCTCAGGTTGAAGCAGAAATTGAGACAAGTTGATCAGACTCAAATCAATTCATTAAACATGCGTCATTCGATTAAAATCAAACAGTAATATCATCCCAAGTCATTACAATCAAATCCCTAACACAAGGAACTAGGGTTCTTCATACCCAAGTGAGAGAAAGGTTCTACTCCATAGAGAGAGAAGGGAAAACAGAAATCAGAGTGGTCATACTCATAAAGATGAGGAAAATCTGCTCTGGGATGTCAATCTTCACTCCTAGGGATGCAATCTGGGCTTCAATGATGAGAAATCCACTCCAAAATAGCTCCTAGGGTTTGTTCTTCGCTCTTTCTCTCTCTAAAACTCTGTTTTTGCCCAGAAAATCGAATTCCCCTTCCTTGGCTCGAATCTGCCTCCAAAAACCCGACTCTGGGCGAATTACGGGCCGAATTACGGCCGTAATCACTTACTGCCCGTAATTCGCACCAAAACGCACGTTTCACTTAAGCTGCAGGAGGAGGAGATACGCCCGTAATTTCCCAATTACCGCCAGTAATTTGGGAATTACGGCCGTAATTCTTGGGGTCTTGCCCGTAATTTTACCACCGAGAAGAATTGCTGGGGAGAAGCCTCGGCCAATTAATTACGGGCATGCCCTGGCCAATTACGGCCGTAATTTGTCAGGGGCTGCCCGTAATTCTGTCTCCGCTCCTGTTCAAAGTTTCGTTTCTCCCTCGTCCGGACTCCAAATCAGTCGCCGTTTGAACCCAGACGCCCGTAGTCTCGTCCTCTTTCTTTTAATGACAAGCTTGCATGATTCTTTGTCCATAAAGTGAGGTAGAAATCCATTCTTCTTCAGGTCATACCCGAGTTTCTTCTCCCGAATGGTCAATTGATCTCTGATTGACTTGAAACTTGCGCCTATGCTTCACTTTATGTGCTAGGACCTGAAATACGACAAAACAACACAACCTAGCGTAAAATAGGCCAAGGAACAATCAATTCGAGACAAAATGGGCAGGAAACCAGAGTGAAAACACGTGCAAATATGATGCTATCAATTGTTCTAGAGAAGGATACGTCCCTCTAGGCAATTGACTCAAGAGGGCCTTGTTCCTTTAGTCGAGACTCAAGGTCTAGTCAAGGATTCTCCGCATTGTGAATGAAAGTGAAACAAGTTAGAGATCAATCAATCGTTAATCTGGCTAGTGGCTAGGGGGAATCATAACCTAAGTGAGTTCCCAACCTGTAATTAGATTAACTTTAACTGTAGTTTGCTAGAGTAGTTTTAGTTCTTTCATCTTAATCTGTTTTGCTAGATAATGAACTGAAGCTGAGTAATAGTAACTCTAGAGGACCCGTGGATTCGATATTTATTACTTGAGCCACTATACTGCAGTCCCTTTCATTGGTTACACTTGGCCATTGTTAGGAGTTGTGTCATAGCGAGTCAAGTTTTTGGCGCCGTTGCACGGTCGACCCTTATTAGTCGAGCAAGAGCAATTTCTGTACATCTGGCGCTCGCCAGAGTACTTCTTTTAACTCCTTTCCCTCAACTCGTTGTGGAGGGTCAATGAAATTAAGGGGGGTCGGAAGCTCTTCCGTGCCCTTAAAAAACACATCCTCGAGTAGGGCAAACCGTTCAACGGGTGAAAAATTTTACTTGTACTAGAGACAACTTAGCTTCACCTTGTAGGAGTACCCACTAAGGATCACTAAAATCTCTTCCAAAACCCAATTTGTGCAATGAACGGTGCCACACACGTTAGGCTTACCCCATGTTTTAAGATTTCAATGATTTCGACATGGAGGACCAACTGCTTCCCATTTTCTATATGAGCACCCTGTTCGATACACGAGTCCAAAACACAATCCACATAGAGTCACCATTACCACATAAATTCAACGGTCCTAGCTCCACTAATTCACAAAATCAACTGACACAGCAGAGAGCTAGATAGGAAAAATCTTATACTTCAACATCCTCCATAGTGCTACACTACCTCCCTAGGTTGCACATTATTACAGAGACTGTCAATTCAAAGCATACTGAGCAGGCAATTTGCAAGGAAACACGTACTTGGAGCCCTCAAATTTAAAAATTTGGACAGTGGACTAGGCTCCAAGCACACAAACAACCAACCATTCACCCGCATACATAATCGAACATCCCCCCACACTTAAGCACGACATTGTCCTCAATGGAGGAAAGATAAGGAGGGTAGAACGAAGTTACCAGATCAAGGGTGAATGGCGGTGGACGAGGCAGGTGGTGCATTCCATGAGGAGAGAGTAGTCGAAAGACAAACACCACACAATCTCACAAAGGTCGAGTTATGGACTCTAAAATCAAAGAACAGAACTGACTCAACCGAAGAGAAATAGGGAAAAAAATGCAAACCGACTGGTTGGGTTGCCTCCCAACAAGCGCTTCTTTCACGTCGTGAGCCGGACGATGGCTCTTAAGTTTCGGTCCACCCCAAAATCTCCTTGAAGTTGAGGTTCTCATCTATGAGGTGGAGTCTCAAGTCACAAGCAGGTGGTGTGGCAGGTGATGAAGGCTCGTGCACTTGATGCAGATGAAGTCTCCACCCTCGAGACCTCTTCTTCTCTTCTCTCGTCTCATTGCCCCAAACTAGATAAGACAGCATCGATTGGCCACCACCGCGTCCACCAAGAGGGACCGATGTCGAAGTGGCCTTGGTCTGGCAAAGAGACACTGCAAATGGGTCCTTGCCAAGCAGCTCCTCGAAGTTTGGTGGGGATATTACCTGCAACTCATGGCCGGTGCAAGCCTCTTCCACCTTAACTCCGTCATCAGCCTGGACGCCAATTGCTCCTTCAACCTCCCTTACTTCATGTGGTATCACCCCTGGGAAATGATCAAGAACTCCTTCTGCTTCACTTTTGTCATCCTCCACAACTTCTTTCTGCACCCTTTCTCTCTCTTCTTCTTCTAGCACGGATTGGAGAGCAAGTTGCCAAACAATTTCTTTCATGAGATCTTCTTGCATCTCCTCACTCATGCCCACCTCTTCAAAGCTCAGTGTGGGATGTGGGAAAGGGTGGTCGGCTACGACAGGACATTCCTGATCATGATCATCACGGGAGCTCTCCGTGACAACTTCTGTGTGCTCCACAATGTCCTTGTAGCCTTCTTCTTCCTCGTCCTCTTCTAGTATGGTAGCAGACGGGTGATCTTGAGCAAGTTGTGAGCAAACTTGCTCCACCCACTCTGTTTGCTTCGCTGAGCGTTGAACAGCCTCCTCCATATCATGGAGAAATGAGGGATCGGAAGAGGAAAGGGCTTGGATTTGAAGATCCATCCTGCGATTGCGTCTCTCGGAGTCCCGAACGAACTGCTCCAAGAGAAGCCTCAGTTCATAGTTTGGATCTGGCTGTGGAGTGTAGCATGGCTCTGCAGAATGGCCCGTGAAGGCCGCCATGGGTAAGCCTAACGTGTGTGGCACCGTTCATTGCACAAAATCGGGTTTTGGAAGAGATTTTAGTGATCCTTAGTGGGGTACTCCTACAAGGTGAAGCTAAGTTGTCTCTAGTACAAGTAAAATTTTCACCCGTTGAACGGTTTGCCTACTCGAGGATGTGTTTTTAAGGGCACGGATAGAGCTTCCGACCCCCCTTAATTTCATTGACCCTCCACACGAGTTGAGGGAAAGGAGTTAAAAGAAGTACTCTGGCGAGCGCCAGATGTACAGAAATTGCTCTTACTCGACTAATAAGGGTCGACCGTGCAAAAGACTGCAGTTGGAACCCCACCAAATGAAAGAAAAAAAAATGTAAATGAAAGTGAGAAAAAGGGGTTCCAACGGTGAAATGAAGTGAAAGAGCACCCCGGTACAACGAGTCCTTGGTTGTGAATGGTGTGAGTCCCTTTATCCATGAACTGACTGTCTTACTTCTACTTTTTCTCATGATCCTGGCTTGAGTCTAGTACTCGCATTGAGAGAGATAGGGAACGTCTTAGAAGACCAGTTGACCTCGTAAGCTGCTTTATGATCTAGAAAGTCCTCTACCGACGATCGGGGTTGTTTGTTGCTATAGAGGTCTGGAGAGCATCATTGGTTTGAGTTAGGTTTGCTTGGGGACAAGCAAACGGTTAAGTGTGGGGGGATTTGATGACTCGTATTTTGCACATGTTTTCCCCCTGTGTTTCTTGATCGTTTGAGCTTTAATTATCACATCTTTGGCCTATTTTACGCTAGGTTGTGTTCCTTTGTCATATTTCAAGTCCTAGCACATAAAGTGAAGCATAGGCACAAGTCTCAAGTCAATCAGAGATCAATTGGCGATTAGGGAGAAGAAACTCGGGCATGACCTGAAGAAGAATGGATTTCTACCCCACTTTATGGACAAAGAATCGTGCAAGCTTGTCATGAAAAGAAAGAGGACGAGACTACAAGCGTCTGGGATCAAACGGCGACTGATTCGGAGTCCGGACGAGGGAGAAACGAAGCATTGAATATAGGGGAACATGTTCGGCAGTAAAAACACGGGCGCGCATAAATCAAAACACGGCCGTGCCCATATTTAGGCATGACCGTGTTTTGACCGACGCGCCCGAGCGTGTTTTTAACACGGGGCAAAACACGGGCGGTCAAAAGCAAAGCACGGCCGTGCCCGCGACCGTGTTTTGCCCAGAATCGGGTTTTTTAACCCAAATTCGAGCCAAAGGAGAGGGAGAGCTGGGTTTTGGATCCCAAACACGCAAGGGACGAACCAAAGAGAGAGAGGGCGATTTGAGGGCATTCTTGGAGTGGAATTGGAGGATTTCTTTGCCTTGGAAGCTCGAGGAACAAGCCCGGACTTGAAGACTGATCATCTGAAGATTCTTACTGCAGTCTCTCTCTTCTCTATGGAGTAACTTCCCTTCACTTAGGTTTTGAGGAACCCTAGCCATGTTTGTTTGATTGGATGATTGTATGAGTACTCTTACTTGATAATCTTGAGTTCATATTCAATCTATGCATGTTTCATGATTCAATTCTGCTTTAGGTCGAGATTATTGATTTCTGCTTTGGATCCTATGAGAGCGAATACCTGATTAGGTCAATAGAGCACCATAGATTTGATAGTAGTGGAATCGATTGCTTAGTCGAGGGTTGATTCACTGCTTTGTATCGATTGAGAACCTCATTCGATAGAGGGAGTCTAGTTCAGAACGCCTTGATCGATTGTTCTAGAGAAGGATACGTCCCTCTAGGCAATTGACTCAAGAGGGCCTTGTTCCTTTAGTCGAGACTCAGGTCTAGTCAAGGATTCTCCGCATTGTGAATGAAAGTGAAACAAGTTAGAGATCATCAATCGTTAATCTGGCTAGTGGCTAGGGGGAATCATACCTAAGTGAGTTCCCAACCTGTAATTAGATTAACTTTAACTGTAGTTTGCTAGAGTAGTGTTTAGTTCTTTCATCTTAATCTGTTTGCTAGATAATGAAACTGAAGCTGAGTAATAGTAACTCTAGAGACCCGTGGATTCGATATTTATTACTTGAGCCACTATACTACAGTCCCTTTCATTGGTTACACTTGGCCATTGTTAGGAGTTGTGTCATAGCGAGTCAGTGGGTGAATCTCGTGCTTATTTGGCATCGATCTTGAATTGTTGCATGTAATCGAGTGCATCCTATTATGATGACAGAGAGTGCATTATGGTTGTGCAGAAGCTTAGTTCTCATGTGTGCTTAAATGAATGGATGTATTGACTTCGTTACTCCTTGATTACAATTACCATACATTGAAGTTTTTGAAATTGAAATAGATGATTGGGCGGCTAGGTAGCAATGTGAGATTTGTGTTGATCGTATTTTTCATGTGTGATAGATCCCTCTCGCCATGGTGTGTAACATTCACCGTTGTCACTAGTGAATATGATGGAGGCATAGGATTAGTCCACGCCCAAAAGTTGATTGTCCCGAAACATTTTATCCCCTAGTCAACCCCTTTGAGCCGTGTGACTTTGGGGGTAGTTTTAATGCTAGGAGTTCGTGCTTTTTGAGCTTAATTATGTTTGAAAGAATGAACCCCCATCCTTTCTTCGTGTCAAAATGTGAGTCATCCTTGTGTCTCGGAGTTCCCGCATTTGAGCTCCATTGAGGTTCTAAATAGGTGGTTTTGCACGGTTCTTGCTAGAAATGAGAAGGTAGTGTTGGAGAAAAGTTCTTAATGGAGAGCATTGTTCGTTTAAGGATAGGTGGCATGCGTTGCACTCTCTAGTACCCCCCTCGAGGAAAAAAAAAAAGAAAAAGAGAAAAAAAGAAAGAAATAGCAAAAGAAAGGAAAGAAAAAGAAGTAATAAAACGGGGTAAATAAAAGTAAAGAGTGACCACAAAAGTCTAAGTGTATGTTGTAGAAAGGGTTTCTTGGCACTCAAGCCATTGAAACACTTAAATTGTTTGATGACCTTCTTCAATACTAGGTTTGAATTATGGTTTTTGGCCGATGCTAGTGGTCGTCGATTGTAGGAAAGGTTCTTAGTCAAAACCATAGAACCTTTGGATTTTATGTTGAATATGTAGGACCTCATGCCATGTTAGCCACCACCCAAAAATCCTTTTCCCCATGACCAAGACAATAGTCAGTCATTTGAACCCGTGTCTAAGACCTCCGTACAAGCTAGTGATGACAACCGTCCCGTGAACTCTAGCATTTAGAGGTTGCCGCCTTAGTGGAGAGACGATAGGGCTGAGTGTTGATGATTGTGCACATCTTTTGCACCAAAAAGGTCATGACCCCACTGGTATAGAATTAGTGATTCATTCTTGTTTTGCATGTTCATATCTTACCCCGGTGAGGACCTATGTTGCCCCGTCGTTTGTTCCTTGGACTTGAGTTCTATGCATGGTTAGTTGTGGTTGGTGAGTGTACATGGGCACCGGGCGGTGCCGCCCACGGGTTATCATGACACGACACGGTTATAACACAGCACGAGCACGAGCACGAAATAAATGGGCTGGTCCGGCACGAGCACGAATAATTTATGGGCCGTGCCGAGCCTAAACTTCATGGGCACGGGCACGACACGGTATATAAGTGGGCCGTGTCGTGCCTAATATTTTCGAGACTTTATTGAGTATAAGAACGGACATGGCACGAAAATAATATTTATTTGATAGAAAATAAATAGGGCAATGTCTATTTTTTACCCAAACCTTTTTCAGATTCTTTTATTTTAACCAAACCTATAGAAATTCTATTTATTATCCAAACGTATTATAATTTATCAAAGTCTGGGCATTCATTCTGTTACCGTTACTTATTTCGTCCATGTGAGGAGTGTGATTATGTTTTGTTTTTGTATAATCTTTTTATTAAAAATAGTAAATGATGGTATTCTGACCGCCACGTAGGAATTCAACTCATTATGGTCATACTTAGTCAGCATTACTAACAGAAAAGTTGACGGAGAGTTAATGTTTGGATAATTTTTAGGAATTCAATAGGTTTGGTTAAAATAAAAGAATCTGAAAAAAGTTTGGGCAAAAAATAGACATTGCCCAAATAAATATAAAAAGAATTAGGACTTTGCTACGGTGACATGCATGTCACGGTGACATGCACTTTTCGGTCGACCTCATATAGGATCAGGTCGACCTAATCAGTTGTTTCAGTGTAAAAACAGTTTCATGGTGCCTACTTTGGAGATTCATATCTTACAATTGGCTAGATGGAAATTGGAGATTAAAGGCTTGTTTTGAAGCTGAAGTGTCCCTCTACACATTAAAGTACTTGGGAGCTCAATAGAAAGTCCAGAAGACCATTTTTGAACATGACCAAAAGGCTATGCCAAAACTGGGAAACTGCCTGAAAATGGCTAAGTCTGGCAACGTGTTTGTCAAGCCTACTTTGGAGCTCAATTTGAGAAGCATGGATGCGAGTCAAGTCCAGGGGCCTCTACCACGTTAAATTACGTATTTTTTTATACAAAGGCAAGACATTGAATGAAAGATTGAATATATTTAAGGCTTCAAACAAAAGGCTCGAAGTTGCTACGAAGGCTGTTTTTTTGGCAGCTTGATTGTGCTCGAAGTCTGTCAGAAAAACAGCCTTCGTAGCAACTTCGACCCTTTTGTTTGAAGCCTTAAAGATATCCAATCTTTCATCCAATTCCTTGAATTTGTATAAAAACATACTTAATTTAACGTGGTAGAGGCTCCTGGACTCGACTCGCATTCATGCTTCTCGAATTGAGCTAAAAAATAGGCTTCACAAACACGTTTCCAGACTTAGCCATTTCTAGGCAGTTTCCCAGTTTTGGCATAGCCTTTTGATGAGGTTCAAAAATGGTCTTCTGGACTTCCTATCGAGCTCTCAATCACTTCAATATGTAGAGGGACACTCCAACTTCAAAACAAGTCATTAGTCTTCAATTTCCATCTAGCCAATTGTATGATATGAATATCCAAAGTAGGCACCATGAACTGTTTTTACACTGAAACAACATATTAGGTCGACCGGATCCTATATGAGGTCGACCGAATCCTAAATGAGGTCGACCGGATCCTATATGAGGTCGACCGAATCCTAAATGAGGTCGACCTAATCCTATATGAGGTCGACCGAATTCTAAATGAGGTCGACCTAATCCTAACTGAGGTCGACCGGAAAGTGCAAGTCACCGTGACATGCATGTCACCGTAGGCACAAAGAATTATAGGTTCAAATATTACAAAACACAAGTAGAAAAATAATTGTTTTTTTTTGTTAGAAGTGTCATAAAGATAGGTTATATTGCATGGTTGGTCACTGAGAGTGACTAAACGTGAACAGTTTCAGTGAACTGAAGTACCACCAATGGATTTAAATATTTCGAGTGACAAAAATTGAACGCCTTTTGTAATCTCAGTGACCAACCATGCAATTAACCCCATAAAGATATATACGTAATTACTAACATAAGTAAAAATGGACAAAGAATTAAACAAAGCCAAATCACACTCGCTATACTTCCAATTTTCTTTTCCCCCTTATTTGTTACTTTTCTCAAACATTATCGGTTAATACTATCTTCCCCCGTCCAATTTTCACCTTCTTTTTCATTCTCTCTTTTGCTTTCGTCCTTTTCATTAAACACGAATACGAGCATGGCACGAGCACGACACAAGCACGAATAGGCACGACAAGATTCGAACCGTGCCCGGGCCTGGGCCAGGCCTAGCAAAGTTAACAAATGGGCTTGCATGGCACGACACAAAAACTGACGGGCCGTGCCAAGCACGACACGAAATAAATGGGCCCGAAGTGTGCCCGTGTCGTGCCGGCCCAAGCACGGCCCAACACCCATGTATATTGGTTAGTAGTCCGGTCGAGACTTGCATTGATTTGTGAACAAGGTGTAAACTTTTCATTTGCCCATTCTTGATGCAATCGAATGTCGTTTGTGGTGGATGCCAGTATTGTTTGAGGCGGTTTATGTGTTGAGGCCCAATAGTCATTGAGATTCAGCCCTTGGTACCTTTTGATTTGTCCTCAAGTTATTTTGTTAGGTTGAGATATCACCTAGGTTGAAAATGGTTTGTTTGGGGACAAGCAGACGTCTAAATGTGGGGGAGTGATTCGGCCTCATTTGTACATCTTTTTACCCCGGTTTCCTTAGTCGTTTGAGGAATTTTACTCTGGGAGGTTTGGTTTTACGTCTGGTTTTGCTTTGTTTCGGTGTTTTTCATACTATGGCAGATGGACCAACCCTTGAGTCGAAAGTTGTACGAAAGGGAGAGAAATCAAGTCAAAGGGGGGAAGCAGCAGCAGATCACGGTTGGCGCTATGTGTTCACGGTCTAAGGAGCCGCTAGCCGTGAACCGCCAGGAATCCAGAGCTTAAATCATTTTCACTGGACTCAAGTCAGTTCACGGTAGTAAGACCAAGAACTCATGACGTTGCCCAATAACTGGACTTTGTGATGCAAAGCGTTTTGACTTGAGATCACGGTCCGTGCTTTCAGTTCATGGTTGTGAATTGAGACCGTGATCTAATCCCGATCTGGGTATAATAGGAGGTTGAGCTGAAGGAGAATAGGGAGAGAGACCTAGTCTGAGAAACTTCTTCTTCTTCAGATTTCTGGAGTGAGAAAGTGACGAACCAAAGAATAGGAGAAGCTAGGGTTTCATCTTCAAGCAAGGATCTGAGAATTCCTCTGCCAAAGGAGGATCTCTTCAACATGACTAGCATCTTATTGATGGTTTTCCTTCTTCTCTCTTGTGTTTTCCCTTCTCCTAGCATGGAGTAGTCCTTTCTTTCGCTTGGATGTTTGTAAACCCTAGCTACATTTATGTGAATGCTTGTATGGATTGAATGATTTGTGTGTGGATGTGTTTAATGTGAATGTGGAGCTATTTTCATGAATGATTATGTAGTGCGAAAGCGTATCAATCTATTTGTCATTCTTTGAAAGAGGCTTGTAAAGCTAGGTTTTCTTAGGCAATCCATTGTCTCCTATCTAGGTTAATGTAGGGCAACCCTCTTTGTTCGTATTAGCACCTAAGGTTTAGTTGTGAGTGGCCGTCCGAACTCCGATTCGAGGTTGAAGTCTTGGCTTAGTCAATAGGTCGAGAGAGTCACGTTGGTGGCTTGAATCAAATTCCCTCGACCTAGAGTCCGAGAGAGTGGCGTTTGGCTACTTGTTGCACTTCCCTATGGTTTACAACCACCTAACCACACATGACCATTCGATCCGACAAGTCATAATTGTTAGCTAGGGGGAGCAAACCCAGGGTGAAGCCTTCTCAATTAGTGTCAAATCCATTTACTTTTTCAAATGTTTTAGCTATAGATCGTTGTTTTCACCATAAAACCAATCGCTAGATAATGTTACAAACAATCGAAGTAGCGGTACATGCATCGAACTGGGTCGACATTTAAACTTACTTGTCCTATATTGCACCCAATTGAGGTTTATACTTGGGACTTAATTGGGAGTTTTATTGTGGTATTCGGGACGAGTCACTTATTATGCACGAATTTTTCCATTACATGACAAAGGAAGCGGATAAGAAAGGAACTATGCTCCTCAAGGTGGACTTGACAAAATCATACTATAGAAATGACTGGGAGTTCCTTCAGGAGACTCTAGAAGTTTGGTAGACTCCAAATTCCTGCGTCAACATCATAATGCAGTGTGTCACTTCGGTTAGGGGTGGGCATTCGGTCGGTTCGGTTCAAACCGAACCGAAATGATATATGCCGATTTTCCGAAGCTTCCCACACCCCAACCGAATTCGAACCGAAATATATTTCGGTTCGGTTTGGTCGAACCGAAATATATCTCGGTTCGGCTCGGTTTGGTCGAACCGAAATATATCTCGGTTCGGCTCGGTTTTTTGCCATAAACCGAAAACTTCCCACACATATATTCTGCCATCCCCACTTCCCCCTCTCTCTTTCTCCACCCAACAAACAAAGCCTCACTCTCTCTCTCATTCTTCTTCTTTTCTTTTTTTTACAGATCTCTCTCTCCCCCCAACAAACAAAGCATCACTCTCTCTCTCTCATTCTTCTTCTTCTTCTTTACAGGAGATCTCTCTCCCCCAATTTCTTCCTAATCTCTGACCCTCTCAATGTCCACCTTCCTTTACTTCCCCATCCCACCACTGCCATGAAACCACAACCCCATTTTCGCCCATCTCCATCTCCAACCAGTAGATCAAAAGAAACTCAGTCGCACTGTCGCAAATCTCCCTCTATGCTTCCTGATTTGATCTAAGGTAAGTCATTTTTGGATTGCATGTCAGTTTTAGGGATCTGATTTTGACTTAGGAGATGTTCAGGAATCTTACCCATCACTTGTTTTTTATTTTGAATCCTTTTGAGATTCTGACCTTTGTTTTATTTTTTGGTGTGGCTGAGGAGAAAGAGGGTTGTGGCGATGCCGATCTGCTTAGAAGAGGACTACAGGTGGTGACGTGGTGTGGAGTTGGAGACGGACGTGCGGGCGACGGGATCCGAGAAGCAAAACAAGAGAGGAAGAAGTAAGAAGAGCGACAGATCGAGATATGAATCATCTCAAATCTGATGTCCAAGGCCAAGGGGGAAGAAGACTGTTTTTTATTTTTTATTTATTTTCCTTTTCCTAGGGTTATTTGGTAGATCTGGAAGAAGGGGAGATAGAGAGAACGAGAGGGCTAGATCGAGTATTTTTTATGCGGGTGGGCTGGACTTGGGAAGTATTTTTATTGGGCTGTGGGAGACTCAGAATGGGCTTGGGAACACAGGCCATTGGACTAATTTGTTTAAATTCGGAAACTCGGTTCGGAATTCGGAAACTCGGTTCGGTTGAGATGGGTCTGGTTTTCGAATTATGGTTATTTCCCTTCCGAATTCCGAACCGAATAACACTACTTCGGTTTCAGTTCGGTTTAAACTCGGTTCGGTCCGGTCCGGTTCGGGTTTACCGAACCAGATGCCCACCCCTAACTTCGGTGGATATACAAATTCTCTGGAACGATGGAGAAACTGAATCATTCACACCCACCAAAGGACTTCGACAGGGATGACCCCTTTCTCCATATATATACCCTTTATGTTGAAAGACTTAGCAATACCATATGAAAGTTAAGGATAAGCCATGGAAGCCTATCGTATTGTCTGTTGGAGGTCATCCTTTTTCTCACTCCCCCCCCCCCCCGGTAGATGACTTAGCTTTTTTACCGATGTGAATGTTGAGCAAGCTGAGTGTATTTTAAACTTCATTGGTAGCTTCTGCGAGGCTTCTGGAGAGTTAGTTAGCAAAGACAAATCATGGGTGTTGGCCTCAGTTCAGCTATGATCTATGAGTCTTAATCTAGTCTATATGGTTAAGCTTGTTTGTCATATCTTTAACAACGAGAATGACTTGTGGGTTCATGTTATGCAATATTTCCATCACAAGAAAGGGGAAATTAATGCTACAAAAACCATTAACCACTCAAATCTTTGGAGAGCCATCTTGAAGGCGATGCCATTCATAAGGAGAGGGTTAAATTGGAGAATAAGAGACAAAGAGAGAAAATTTGTAAAAGTTGGTTGAAGCGGTGGGGCCTTGCTCCGTGGACATTGCTAGTATCATCAAGGGATGGGCCATCGGAAACCAACACTACTCTTACAAGATGTCGTTCAAGAAAGTCCTCTTCCATGCTTTTGCTTGGGAGATTTGGAAGGAGAGGAATGCTAGAACCTTCAAAGACGAGCACAAGACTTGGCAGGCTGTGTTCCATAAAATCTACAAATCGCTCCTTAGCTGGGTCAGCACAGCTGGTGTCCTTAGTGATCAACACCGATTGGATTGGTTGTCCCTGGTGCATAGTTTGTGCCCTATTTCGGTTCCCGCGGGTTTTAGCAGGGCTCTCGTGATCCCATTATCTTCTTTGGATTGATATTGCGAGCTTGCTTCTTTTTTCCGTTTGGTCTTCTCTTTTCTTCCCCTGTTTCGGGGTGTTAATGTTCTTGTGTATCTGTTTCTCCTTTTGCTCGGCTGTCAGGCCCATTTTGTTCTTGCGTATGTTTTTCAGGGATCAAGTCTTTTGATCCGCTTTCGTATTCCCCTTGTACCCTTGTACTTTTCTTTCCTTAATTTTATCTCCCCATTATAAAAAAACTTGGAGCATAAGAGATGGAAAAACTACCTTGAAGGCAGTGCTCGAAGATTTTTCCCAACATGACTTGTCTGAAGAGGAGAAACACTCGATTGTGGCTAAATGGGTTACTAGTGAAGGTGAATGAGATTAGAAGAAGTTTAAGGTTTTCTTGCCTATGAAGTTTTGGTTCAATTGCAGGTATGGAGGTCCGAAACCATGATCATGGCGAAGACCGAACTACCTAGGGCATAGAAAGATGGGAGATTTAGGGAGACCTCTTGAAGGCTATGCCATTCATGAGGAGAGGGTTAACTTGGAGCATAAGAGATGGAAATGCCACCTTGAAGGCCGTGCTTGAAGACTTTGGCCTCGTTGACTTGTCTGAAGAGAAAGGTTCATTTAGTTGCTTGGGAAACTAATTGTAAACCTGAGTCAATGAAGTCTTGGCCTCAGCTCAGCTATGAGTTCTTAATCTAGGCTATAAGGTTAAGCTTGTTTGGCATATCCTTAACAATGAGAATGACTTGTGTGTTCATGTTATGCAAGGGAAATATTTCCACCACAAGGAAGGGAAAATAAGTGCTATGAAAATCATTAACCACTGAAATCTTTGGAGAGCCATCTTGAAGGCTATGCCATTCACGAGGAGAGGCTTAACTTGGAGCATAAGAGATTGAAAAGGCCACCTTGAAGGTTGTGCTCAAAGACTTTGCCCTCCTTGAGTTGTCTGAAGAGGAAAAGCACTCGATTGTGGCTAAATGCGTTACTGGTGAAGGTAATGAGATTGGGAGAGGTTTAAGATTTCTTGCCTATGAAGTTTTGATTCAATTGTAGGTATGGAGGTCCAAAACACCTATTTTGGCGAAGATCAAACTACCTGGGGAGTCGAAAAGGATGGGAGACTTATGAAGCCATCTTGAAGGCTATGCCATTCATGAGGATAGTGTTAACTTGGAGGATAAAAGATGGATAGGCCACCTTGAATGCTATGCTCGAAGACTTTGCCCTCCTTGACTTGTCTGAAGAGGAGAATCGCTTAATTCTGGTTGAATTGGGAGAGGCTTAAGGTTTTCTTGCCTATGAAGTTTTGGTTCAATTGCAAGTATGGAGGTCCAAAACCATTATCTTGGCGAAGATTGAACTACCTGGGGCGTCGAAAAGGATGGGAGATTTAGAGAGCCATCTTGAAGGCAATGCCATTCACGAGGAGTGGGTTAACTAGAAGCATAGGAAATGGAAAGGTTGCCTTGAAGGCTGTGCTCGAATACTTTGCCCTCCTTGACTTGTCTGAAGAGGAATATCACTCAATTGTGTTCGAACAGTTTACTAGTTAAGTTGAATGATATGGGGAGAGACCTTTTCTTGCCTATGAAGTTTTGGTTCAATTATAGGTATGGAGGTTCAAAACCATGATCTTGACAAAGACCGAACTATATGGGGGGTCGAAAAGGATGTGAGATTTAGGTTAAGGTCGGCATACAACCTTGTGGCGGGCGAGATGGTGGAAGAACTGATCTAGGAATGAACATAATTGAATGGGACGACCCTTATAGAGTTATACTCTTCCTTTGGCTGGTTTCACATAACCCCTTGCTTACAAATGCAAAAAGGAAAAGTTGGAAGATCACAAACAAAGGGGATTGCAACCACTGCTCAGGGGAGACAGAAACGGTGGAACACATACTCAGGAATTGCAAAAATATCAAGGGTTTCTTGAGTTATTAGTGATACATGGTGAAAGGTCGTGATGCCAGGCTCGACTTTCAAACTTGGTCCAAATAATAGCAATGTAGGCGATACGAGTACTCTGAGGTTGGGTTGATTAGTAGAGCCGAAGCATGACTTAACATTCATAAGCATGCCATATTAAGCCCTAGCCTGAGCTTCAAAATTTGTAAAAAAGTCAAGGTGATTAAGGAGATTGGTTGGACTCCTCCAAGATAAGGGTGTATCCAAGTGCAAACCGATGCTATGATTATTGGCGAGGCAGGTTTGACTGCTGCAGAACAATTAATCGAGGACTGATTTGGTAAGTGCTTGGATGTGTTCTCATGCAATTTGGGAGCGTGCTCTATTACAAGCGCAAAGCTCAAAGGGGCTACTATTCTTTTCGAGAGGGCTTGACTCTAAGAGATCAAAGTAGTTGAGTTGAACCTAGTTTCAAAGATGACAATCAACATCATCAAAAATATAGAAAGACAATGACAACTCCTAGAGTTTGCTTGCCACGAAAATTGGGAATCTTTTTGAATGAATTAGCAGGTTGTAGTGACTCAATGTGTGCGATCCCAACTTGGAACAATGGTTGTTGCACTATGTTATGGGAATTACCATTGTACCATCTATTAATATTATGGACTAGGACATCTTTCGTCCGGCTTTCTAAAATGAAACAAAGAAAGATAATGAACCTCGGTCTCGAGAATAAAAAGGGAGCCGATTGATTTTTATGATACGACAACTCGACAAGCACAAACCAGCTAGAGAAAAAAAAATGATGAATTACACAAGGATGAGCCAATGGAAGAGATGGAAATGAGATCAAGAAATAAAGACCCACTCTTCCAAATTTGGGTGCACATTATGTTACAAAGATAACATACATTTTCTATGCAGTACGCACCATAGTTGGAGGCTGATTTAGGAGGAAAGGAAATGTTCAGCGACAATTCTCCGTTGGATCTTGCCACTGGCGGTCTTGGGGACGTCGTCGGTGATGAACACCTTCTTCGGGACCTTGAAAGCAGCGAGGTTTTTCTTGCAGAAGCTCTGCACTTCTGCCTCGTCGATCTTCGAGCCTTCTCTTGGGATGATAGCACAGTTGATCTGTTGGTTGACAAAAGAGCAGACTGATGCATTAGCTCGACGTAATAGTCTACTTACTAGCAAATGTCAATCAATTGGGAAAGGTGGGGGGTTGTTTTACCTCTTCGCCGTACTTTTCATCAGGGACCGCGAAACAGACAGCTTGAGCGATGTCTGGATGAGATAGAAGAACCGAGTCCACTTCAATTGGAGATATCTTCTCCCCTGTTAATCACAGCAGTATATGATGATGATTTAGACAGTACTGTGGAGATGCAGAATCAGTTCTCTAAAGACAATACAATTGAAGTACAATGTTAAATCCTGTCAAGCGTCAATCATGGGGAGCTTAGTTTAGTCGCATAAAGGAAAACATCAGTACAAGCATGCCAACCCAGCATTTAACTAAGCCAGTTTGGCCAAACTTTCTGAAAGCATCTTGCATATGGGGCCAAGAAACCTTTCTTTGTCAGCATCAACTAGAAGTAGAGGGAGCATGAGGTGGTAAACTCTACTTTCCTGTGAACCAGCCTAAAAGTATCCGTTTTTGGTGTACTAGACTATGAATCACCCAACCGCTGCTTAGTGGCTTATAAAGGAATGACATTTAGAGCAAGACGGAAATAATTGAGGAAGACCCAACTCACAGTTGTTGATTAGAAGTCATGACCTTCTTTAGGAAGTTAAAAGTAAGCAATTAATCAAAAGGGAATGGAGGTTACCTCCACGGTTGACAAGCTCCTTAATCCTTCCCACAAGATGCAAATACCCATCGGAATCGAAGTATCCAAGATCTCCAGTATGGAACCACCCAAAAAGAAATCCGCTCTTGTTAGCATCAGGATTGTTCTTGTACCCCTTGGTCACATTAGGACCCCTGATACAGACCTCACCATTCGAGTTGGGACCTTGGATTTCACCAATTTCATTCAGGATCGCCATCTCTTGTCCCACTGGTTTCCCAACCGATCCGGGCTTGTGTGGCCCATCTTCCGGCAAAGGGTTCGACGACATCAAATGTGTTGCCTCAGTCATTGCATACGCCTCCAGAACCGGCGCCCCAAACGCCTCCTCGAGCCGAGCCATGATCGCCGGGGCGAGGGAGGCGCTGCAGCTCCGAATGAAACGAAGCTTGGGGTAAACCGGTTCCGGGGTACTAACATGACGGTCGAGGATGATCTGGTGGATGGTGGGAACTGCTGTGTACCAAGTGGCATTGTACTTGAGCATGTCTTGCCAGAATGTTGAAGCCGAGAATCTTCCTGCAGCTGGAAGAGTGACGGCAGCTCCGGCTGCTAATGAGCTCAGTAGCGCAGCTAACAAGCCGTGGACATGGAACAATGGCAGGACAATCACCGTCGAGTCGGATTCGGTGAGTTTGTAGACTGATTTGATGTTCTGAACTGAAGAGGCTAAATTGAGCTGAGTCAATGGCACGCCCTTGGGGCGGCTGGTGGTTCCAGAGGTGTGAAGGAAGAGCGCCCCGTCGGAGGGCTCGTTAACTACCTGGTCCAGCGAGTTGGGTCCCGACTCGGACGGAGGAAGAGAGAGAGCGAGCTCGGAATCTTGTACGGAAAGAGCGGCGGTGGCGTGGCGAATTTGGAGCTTCAAAGCGGCGGATTCGGCTGCCGCGTTCCCGTCGCGAGAAGTGAGCAATAGCTTGGATTCCGAGTCGGATAGGTAGAACTCGAATTCCTCCGCCGTGTAGGCGGCGTTGAGCGGCGCCGCTGTTGCTCTGGCGCGAATCACGGCCAGAAACATCACAACGAACTGCACAATCATATCACAAGAAAAAAACAAAAAATGAATACCTAAGAAACAGCCAATTCTTCTCACAGATTCTTTCTCTGGCATTTTCTCAGCAACCAAACAGGCAAGTTCAAAATCCCCAAATCTGCAACTTCTTCCTATCCAGAATCCAACTAAATTCGCAACCGCAAAGCGAACAGAGCAGAGGCGGAAATTAGAACAGGTAATACCTCGACGGTGTTGGGGAAAGTGAGCGCGACAACGTCACCGGGCTTGATGCCGGCGGAGGTGAGGCGAGCGGCGGCGCGTTCTACGAGTTCATCGAGGCGAGCGTGGGTGAGGTCGAAAAAGCCGGAAACGGAGAGGGCGCGGCGGTCGGGGAATTCGTTGACGACGTGCTTCAGCAGTCCGGTGAGTGTTTGAGTCGCCATTTTTGTGGAAGAAGAAAAAAAAAAAAAAAAAGGGACACCGAGCTGAAGGGGAAGAAAGAAGAAGCCAAATTGAAATGAAGGATTGGTCATTGGGAAACTCAAATTGACGATTTATAAATCATCACTTTTCAAAAACTATTTGGATGGTGTCTGGTGGAGGGCTGATCTGTCTGCCACGCGGCAGTGTTTCATGCCTCGTGATGCTTATGTCTGCTGAGACTAATAAGGTTTATGGTACAGTTATTCTCTTAATCGTAATCTTAATTAGGCCCTAATGACAATCAGCTCTATTTTGATATATATGCCCTTTCAGATTCCAGAAGGCCAACATTTTTGCTGATACTTGCTTGCCTTTAGGATTCAACACTGTATGCAAATCACAAGCTTACCCTTTGAGGTAATTCCTAACCATCGTTAATTGTCAATAATTTGAACATATATTCACGAGAAAAAGCAAGTTATAGAATAACTCGTTGTGACGTATCTAATTAGAAGCATGCGACTAACAATTACAGATGATATTTTAGTAGTGTCAAATTCATTTTCTATTATCACGCCTCAACAAATGCTTGTTTGTGTTGTGTTCTTGTCAGTTTACAAGGAATCAAGGCATATTCCAAGCTACAGTCTCATCATGGTACACGCATACTGCAACTACTAACACATGCTGTCGTCTTATTGTTAAAATAAATTAGCCACCAACTAATTTGATACTACTAAAATATCATCAACTACAACTAGTGTCACATGTTTGTGTTGTGTTCTTGGCATAAACTAACCACCAACTCTTGCTGATGTTGATTATCTCAAATTCTTAATATACTATGATTTAGTATATTTAGCTAATCCCTAAAATAAGTTTGATTACTAGGTTATCTAATGAAATTGACACTGATGGTATATAATTATATAAAATTTAAATCTTATATAGGTGATATGATAATTCGAAACACTACAAAGTCTTTATAGTGAAGCATAGCGGCCATAATAGATTGGATCCTCATTGCTGCTGCTTCTTTGTATTCCTTCGTTCGCTGATACTCTAATTAAACATCGTAATTCTATCAATATAATTAATATCTCCCACTCGTAATTCGTAAATCGCATAACGTGCTTAATAAGCTTCATCACTCCGTTGATGGATAAACTAATAGCTTGGTAGTGGTGAGATAGGCTCCGGGGCGAAACTGTCTGTCTCCCGCCTCAGTGGTGGCGGTTGCTCCGGTACCGGCGGCGATGCCGGTGCCACCATGTACCTCATCGCCTGAATTGGGCCCGGCGCAATAAGAAGGCCGCCTGAGCTCTTAATATCGGCCGTCAATTCCCTCCGCCCTTTCCATTCTTGGGCCGCGCATAGCTTCGGTAGGGAAACCCCTGCGACAAATAATCAAAGCGAGTCAGGCCCACAAAATAAGCCCATTAAAGATCCATTTCAGCCGATAGGCCAAGAGGCAACATCTATTTAGTAGTGGTACCTTCACCGGCGGCGAGGTTGAAGTAAAGGTCGACGACGTTGGGGCAAGCATCGTAGCACTGAGTAGAGCAGAGGTGGCGTGTGAGTCCAGGCTTGAGGAGGGTATCCGACGAGATCCCCAGAGATTTCCTCTCCAACCCGCAGGATTTAATGCAATCATCCGTCTCCACCCAGTTCTTCAGCTTGTCGGCCTCGATCTCCGACGTCCGGCAGTTGTACTCCTCCTGCCCTCCCCTCTTCACGCGCTTCTCCAGCACGCACCGCTTTCCCGTCGACGAGACAGCGTACGCGCACGCGCCTTGCTCCAGTTTCTCGCATGTTATGATCGTTTCTTCCCCTGCAGCAAAACCGCATCGACAAGACAATTGAAAATCCTCTTAAACGACACGGAATCTTCTTCCGACGAGAAAAGGGTAAAAAGTAAGGGGTAGGGGGTAATTTGTTGCATTTTTTTTTACCGTGGGTGGGATGGAGGCAGGTGAGAGCCAAAGCAAGAGACAGAGTTGCCAGGACTTGGAAGCCTAATCCTGAAGCCATAAGGACTGATCAATGGCGGGTGGAGAGAACTTATATACAGTAATGGTTTGTTTGTTTTGGTGGGGAGGGTTGGGGTTGGCAATTTATAGTAAGCGTCAATTGGAAAATGGTGGACAAGGGGCAAAGACTGGTTGTATTGTTCAGAAGTCAAGTGGAGTGTCTTTTGGTTGTCCCATATTTCCACATTAGTTTTCCCTTTTCGTTTGTGAAGGTAATGAATGCATGAAAGTTTCCATGGAATGTGATGGAAATGAATAAATAATATTTGACAATGTTTTGTGGAAGCAATTTTTGTAAAGATGTAATGCGACAGATATGAAATATAGAAGTATAATGATAATGGAAGAATACGACCAAATGAGAGAATCAAGGATTTCATGGCATGGTATATGAATTTCATAATTTGTGAAATGTGAATTCATGGCGTCCACTTTCATTCCACTTTTTGAGCAAACGAACAGAGAATATGGGACAACGACGAGGATACCCCAATCAAAACATCTTTGCTATCCAAATGGGAGGAGAAGAAGCATCCCATAGCCTTCCTATGTTCGCCGGGTAGTTGGAGGAAGTCGTGCAGCTCCCCTCCTCCAAGTTGAGCCTTCGGCTGTTGTGGCGTTGGTGGTGGAGGTGAAGAATGGTTGATGTGCCTGTCCTTGATTGGTTTGGCATTGTCGTTGGGGGGAGGATGCTTCAAGTTGGCATTAGAGGATGCTGGTTGGGTGGTTTCGTTTAGCTCGACCCATTCCTACAAACACCAACTCACACATTTAGTCTTTAGTAAATGAGAGGGAAAAGACAAAGTTGGTTCTAAAACTCAACACAGTCAGCTCAACTCATGAAATATGCAACTTTTTAGTTTTTTACTCAACTAAAAAAAAGACTCAGTTGGTTCTAATACTCATCCTAGACATCATACAAGAGTGGACAATTATGCTGCTGAACATCATATTAGTGAGTGGGGAAGTGGGAGAATATCAAGTAAACTCATCCTAACCATGCCCTATCATGATATTGCATAGTCAATTATCCTCCGATTACGAAACCCTGTTCTATCGTTCATCAGATATTGAGTCTATACAATGATATTAGTTAACATTGACCAATTAGCTTCACCAAATATCTGACAGTACACTTGTTGCCAAACACATTTCAATAAATAGTAAGCATTGAGTGTCTTCATTGTGATCAATTCATGATAATCTATGGTTGGGCCAAGTATTGAGATATGTGGGCCCTAAGGCCCATGGATACTAAAGCCCACAAAACAAGCGGGCTAGACCCAAATAAGAGATCACAAGCCCTAGGGGAGATCTTTGACTCGACACTAGGTGACCGCCCGACAGTGAGGCACGTAAGCTTGGCAAGACCGCCAGACATAAAGGTCCAACGACCTTCTGACCTATTTTGTACGAAGACTGACAAGGATTTGTACTAGCAACACATTTAATGAAACCAGAGGCGTCCCAGAATGCCCGACAAGCCATTAAATACCCAAACCTCGACCAGAGTTATTACAAATACCCCTGAAGGACAACATTTATGTTAACTTCCAAGTTCCAACTACTACTCTCTCTCTTGTTTACACATGATCACTTTCTCTCACTAACTTTGGTATCAGAGGAGGTCCCAGGATTCCCTAAAAAACTTTCTTGCAGGGTTCACGCGACTGCCCCCCACGATCAAAGATCATTCATAACTCGTGAGTCTCACAAACCGTCTGGTACTAATCAAGCCCTAACATTTTGGCGCCCACTGTGGGGCACACGACTTCGTTACAGAAAGGATGGGGGATGAGTTTGAAACCCTTCTCAAAGGAATGGTCGAGAACAACACCCTCAGGGTCTCTCTCCGAGAATCAAAGATGAAACGACACTAGAGGATGTGGTCAAAAGTCAAGGCCAACAAATCGCAAGCATGCAGGGCAATCTCGTCCAAATCCTCCAGCTCCTGAAGGCAAAAGAAGACCCCGCTGAAGGGTTGAAGGGGAGAATGCGGGAAGAGAAATAGAAGACCATCCACGTCCCTGACAGCCTTGCTTAGATAGAGGGCGGGGGACTCGAGGTGGAAGACGCCTACCTCAACTTTCTTGAGGAGCACCTGTGGTCAACCTTCGGAAAACAAAAAAGTCCGAACGTCCTTCAAAATCCTCTATCGAAAGAGTTGTTCAAGACCCCGATTCCCCCTAACTTTTCATCTCTAGGACTACCCACATACAATGGGACCCCACATACCATCTTTGTGCGCTTATGCTAAATATGCAGCTCATCAATGCGTCAGATTCAGACTTGTGTCGTGCGTTCCCAGTCACATTCAGCGGCCAATACCGAACGTGGTACACCTCCCTCCCGGAAGGGATAATTGAGAATTTTGAGCAATTCGCGATGCTGTTCTTGAAGAAATTTGCGTCTTAGCGATGTCGCAAACTCATCGTCTCGGTCCTTATAAATTGCATACAGAGAAAACAGGGAACCCTTGACTAGGGATTGCAATGGGTAGGGTCGGGTGCGGGTTTACCCTATACCAACTCCTAACCCGTCGGGTAGAGCCTTCTAAAATACCCGACCAAATAACCACCGGGTATGAAAATTATATAACCATATCCTACCCACCGGGTAACCACGGATATTCGGGTAACCATGGGTACGAATCCTAACCTATGAACTTATACACATATATGCCCCTACATACTGTTGTCCATTAAAAATTCTCAATACTTGTAACTGTTCTAGCTTCAACAATCCACACAAATAAAAACAGCAAACACATAATAATTGTTCTTGCTTCGACAATCCACACAAACATAATAATCGTCTACATCTTCATCATCAATAATGGTAGCTAAACTCAATTTCTCAAGATAAACTAAATTTCTCAAGGGAAATTGACCCTTTGGTTAGCGGGGCGGGTATAACGGGGCAGATATTATTGATTACCATACCCGTATCCTACCCTTTATTTTGAAACCGGGTATTACCCGTACCGGCCCCTTAACCCGTCAAAGTGGGTAATTACCCTCGTTGACCGGTGACGGTCGGGTAGGGTACCCATGGTTACGGGTTGGATTGACATCCCTACCCTTGACGGAATTCTACGACCGATGGAACGCAATCACATGCGAGATATAAGGCATCTCCCCGGTGGTAGCTGCGAGCAATATCACAATGTCCACGAACATCACTGAGTTCATAAGAACCGTCATAAAAAAGGAATCCATCCTCTCCTCGTGGACAGAGTTGGATCAGGTGGTGCGGAGAGCGATATTGCTCGAGGAAGCATTGGCTGCTGATGATAGAAGTCGACAAGGATACCCTCAGATTGATACTCATGCGAGGAGTCGCTCAACGCAAAAGACCCTTCCCGGAGTGAAAGGCGTATCAAAACAGATACTCAAAGCGTGACAACAGAAGGTATGTATTTCCTACTGACTGAGAGTGAGGAAGGGAGAAAAGAAGAGGTGGAAAGAAATGGGAGGCGCCTCTCGGTCAGGAGCAGCAATATGGAAAAAAGTAGTGCAACTGGCCCAAAATCACCACCCATGACACCGCAGAGTGTAAGGAGTTCAAAGCTAGCCTCAAGTATCTGACGCTGGGAGACCTCCGCAGTCGTTTAGAGACACGAAGACCGCACATGGACCAATACCAAGAAAAACGAGAAGGATCTCGAAGTACTTGTGTGTTCCCTTATCTTTAAAGATTGATGGAAATATGCATTGTTCTTATCACCCTCTGAGACTACTTGGATCCTTGCTTTTTGTCTAAAAAACCCTCTTCAGCCTTCTGATAAAGCAGACAGTCAACTGTAAGCTTTGCTTCCTGCTCAAGTAAGTCAGAGGAAGGGTTAAAGAAAGCTAGCTCTTGTACTTCTCTTAAGTCCTTCTCAGCCTCTCTAGCCCTTTGAGCAATGTTGTCAGAACCGAACCGGACTATGACCCGGTAATGTGAACGGCTCACACTTTATTGGTTTAACCGGTATTTGACTGTTAAAAAACCGGTACCTTATATAAACAATAATATCATAAGTAGAAGACAAATAAGATAGCAATTTAATAATTTAATAACTACAATAAAATTTACCAAGTACCATTTAGTAATATTACATATTATATATATTTACAAAAAAAAAATCCTAACCAACCCCATCCCAAAGACCGCCGCACCTTCTTCACCTTCACTCTCTCTCAAAAACAATAATCTCTTTACACTTTTCTAATTTTCATCCTTCTCTTTTTCTACTATTCTTCTTCACAAAACCCTACCCCCCACCCTGCCGCCACCACATCCAGCCTCACCGCCTCCTGTGGCAAATCTCTGACAGGAAGCGCACAATAGGTCCACCGTCTTCGTCGCGCCCACCGCCATCACCTTATTCTTCTTCACAAAATCCTACCCCCCACCCTTCCTCCACCTCGCTCACCGCGTTCTCAGATCCGCCACCATGTCCAAAGGACGACCATCTCGACCATCTTCGCGGTATTCACCTATGCGATCTCGATTTGATAGATGAATGGAGCAGCGAAGTCGACAACAATCCGAGCCTTACCACTCCAGTCGCCTCACCTCCCGTCAATTTTTTTCATTTTTTTTCCAGTGGATGGCCAAAAATAAAAAAAACCGGTAAGACGTTTCGGGCCGGTCTGGCCTCCGGGTGCCGATTTTGATGGTCCGACCTATTGGCTCGAGTCGGCTTTAATAACACTGCCTTAGAGAAATATCCGAATAGAACTCATTGTTGATTTGTTTAAGCTTCTTCTTCAGCATCCTCAACTACAGGCATACTCTGTCACGGGTGTACACATGTTGGGTGGTTCGAGTTTGGTCATTTTAGTCACCCGACCCATATACTACGGTTTAGGGCTGTCATTTCGGTTGCCGGTTAGAGGCTAACCGGCCGGTCAAACCGTTAACCACCGATTAGCGGCTAACCGAAAACCAAAAAAACAGAGGGGCGGTCGGTTGACGGAAGGGATCAGTGGTCAAGCGGTTAGCCGAGAAACCGAAGCTGGTTAACCGGCTAACCGACGCTAACCGACCGAGATGAAACGACGTCATTTTGCCTACTCTTAAATACACCAACTCCCTCCCAACCCTAGCACTGCTGGCCTTCGTTCTCCCTCAACCCTCACACACTCTGCCGACTGCCTCTGCCCGCCGCCTCGCCTCGACGACCTCCTCCTCCCCGGCGCCTCGCTGCGCCTCGCCGCCCGTCACCCGCCTCGCCGCCTCCACAGTCAAGGTCATGGAGAATCAAATCGGCACCCCCCGCCGCGGCGCCGCCTCCCCTGCGCCCCGCCGCCTCCACGCCTCGGCACCCCCCGCCGCCTCCCCTGCGCCCCGCCGCCTCCTCCACTGCTCGGCGCCAGGCATAATAAGGAAAGAGAGAAGCTCGGAAGCCGGTTCGCCGACGTGTCTTCCCCATCTGCCCTCACCACCGAGGCTCCCGCTGCTGACGTGGCTACGACCGACGCACCCGCCCCCGGCGACCCCTGCATGTTCATCCATGGAGAAAGAAGGTGAGAGAAGAAGAAGTGGTTTGGTGGGTGTGAAATGGTGGAGGAAGGAAGGAGAGAGAAGAGAAGTGGTCTGGTGGAGGAAGGAAGGAGAGAGGAGGAGATAAGGATTGAGATGAGTGGTGGAGAATTTTTGTTTTGTTAATTAATTTTTAGTTTTTTTTTTGTGGAAAATGTAATTTTTTCGGTTGGCCGGCTAACCGAGCCTAAAACCGAAACGACCGGTCCGTTGGCCGACTAACCGTGACCTCTCTTACGGTCGGTGGTCGGCAGCTATAGGGGGTGGCTCGGTTTAACCGGTAACTTGGTTTTCAGTTCCGGCTAAACGAAACCGACTGACTGCAACCCCTACTACGGTTTGAAAAATATTATTCAAACCCACCCAAAAAATTAGAACCCTATGCTTTGCTAATAATTGGGTTGGATCGGGTTGGAGATATTTTTAATTAAAAACCCAACCCAACACAATAAATGCACCTATTCTACACTACAAAAATATCATACAAAAATTAAAAATTAAAATAAATAAGTCAAGGTGAAAACTATCAATATGGATAAATATTATTTGCATTTTAATGAAATACAATTTATTTCAACATATGTCTAGTTTTTCCATAAATATTTGTCGAAATAAGCTAAAGCGATTATAAGCTAGCACATTCCTAATATATTGTTCTTCTAAAATTGTACACAAGAAAGATGTTACATGAATCATAGCTTATATTAAATCTACGTCTATATTTTAAGTTGAAGAATGTATTAGGTTAGAGAAACCACAAGAAAAATATGACAAGATATCTTAATTTTCTCACAAATATATTTATTTACAACACAAGTATGTTTAGATACGAACATTTATGACAATAGTTCAACACGGGTTAGGTCGGGTTCTACGGGTTGTGTTACTCAAAATCCACACCCAACCCAATAAAGGCATGTTATACAAAAGAAAACTCTCACCCAACCTTAAACTTTAATTTTATGATAAATAAGGGGGGTTTGGACGGGGTTTGGATGGGTGGGTCCGTTTGCGGGTTGTTTTCTTCACCCCTACACCCTATAGAAAGGATAGCCTACCACCCTTACACTCCATACCTATATCAAGACTTCATTGGATGGGTGGCTATATGAGGACTTCCTTGAATTTTGTGAAGTATTAACGGTCATATGCAAGGTTGTCAACCCGCGGGTTGACCCGGACCCGGTCGCGTTAGTGGGTCAAGGGTTAATGGGTCAACCGTTTTAGCCCGGTTTGGCCCGGAAATTTGGAAAGAGTCATTATATTGTACTTATCCTTATAAATTATATCGAATCTTATCTAACATATGAGTTATAACATATAATATTACACCAAAATAACATATCGTACTTAGATCTAGCATAAAGTGAAAATTCACACACACTTATATATATCAATATTCAAATATTCAACTTAGGATTCCAAAGATTGAGTTAGGTGAAAAGAAAAATCGGAAAATATGCGCATTTCGCAAACCAAAGAAAAAAAATGACACAATTTGACCTTCAACCCGGTACCTTATAGCGGTCGACCCGGCGGTGTGTGCGGCCCGTTTTTCTCATCAGGTCAGGGTCAAAGTGGGTCGACCCGCGGGTCAACCTGCGGGTTGACAACCTTGGTCATATGCCATGTCGATGCTGACTGGATTTTCTATTGAATATTAACGGTCAACAGCGATCAACACTAACAAAAAAATAATTCGTGCTAGAATTGTCATATTGAATAATTTAGAATAGGAATAACATTTTTTAATAATTTAGATTTTGTAATGGTATTACTTACAATTAGCCATTACTATATATATTAATTCTAAAAAGAACCTAACTAGAGATGGCAATTTGAACTCGCCTCACCGGGTAATACCCGACCTAACCCGCGATGGGGCGGGTATTACCTGACCCGCATTAGCATGGGGTGGGGCATGGGTAACTTCCGACCTGCTCTGCCCCATCCCGCCCCATTCTTAGCCCATTCTAGGTCAATTTTTTACCCCGTTCATTCATATATCTCCTATTTTGGCTTTGATTCAACTAGTTAAACTTGATCTTTCAACTAAATAGACTCAATTACTTATTATATTATCACTATTATTCATTCATCAAGTCTTTTCCCCTTCGTTTTATAATAAAAAGTAAATTGTGCGTGTATTTTTCTCAAATAGCATGTAAGAGTGGGTCGACCCGCCCTGCCCCGTACCCGCGCGGATATTACCCGTCCCGACCCGTACTAGCATGGGGCGGGACGAGTATCTGGCGGGGCATGGGTATTGAGATACCCGCCCCGCCCGACCCATTGCCATCACTAAACCTAACCCTCCGGCCCTCCCCGCCACACACGAGCGCAAAAACCCCACTTTTTCCCCCCACACCCCGCTGCTGCTCCTCCCCCCCGGGTTCAGTCGACTTCAGCTTCCCCGTTGCTTCTCCCTCCTGGGTTTCAGACAAGTCAGTCATCACAAACTGATCTTGCTTTTTTCCAGCCGAGTTTCATCAATTCATCACTAAATCATCTTCCCCGCTACCATCTTGTTTGCTTTCCGTTGAGTATCAGCCGAGACATCGCAGAATACCCACCTCTCGGGAATCGACCGGTCGGGCGAATTGGACGGTTTTAGCGGTTTGACCGGGCTTTTCCGGGTCTGACCGTGCCTGGGCGCTCCATTTATGCAGCGGTTAATGGATTCTGTGATCGAATGCCACTAGACAGAATTGCTCAATATGAAAAAGCCATTCCAAGTAGTATAAAACCAGAATTACTACAATCCCTTTTAGAAAAAGGTGGGTTAACTAACGAAAGAGCTGTCACTGGGTGCTTACCGTCCGTTTTTTACAGTGGTTTCGGGCGGATCCGGGTCGCCCGGCGGGTTGACCCGCGGGCTAACAAGCTGGATCCAAAGTGACATCTCAAGTCCTAACCGCCTGTTTTTTTCTTTTGCCGAGGCCAGGGAGTAAAGCCGCCAGAAGCAGTCGGGGACGGAGACAATGGTGTCGCAACACGGCATCCTATACGCCGTCCATCTCATCACCAATCAGTTCGGCAATCTTGTCGCTGTAAAGTTTTCTGATTCCGGTCACTTACCTTCTCTGTGATTGTGTAAAGCTACTCCTTCAATTTGAAGACCGTTTTAATTCTTCGTTTTCTGCTACAACAGAAAGTCTGTGAATGTCTACTGCGCAACGGAGCATTGACACTTCAAGCCATAGTTCGACGAACCGAGCTCTCTCCGGCTAAAGTCAGGAACTGCTTGCTCGTCTTGATCCAGCACAACTGCGCGCAGGCTTTCATCCTTGAAGAGAGCGGTGAGTTTTTTTTTTTTCTCCTTCTTGTTCCTTGATGAATTCAGTTTTGTTTTCAATCGATGCCGTAATGGTTTCTTGGTAGTCCCGTAGGAGTAGCTTCATCTATGATTGTGACTGATATGATGATTTACACTTGTTCATCTGGTTGATCATTTGCCTCAACAATGGAGGTAAAAGTTAAAGGTAGCTGATTTTGATGGTGTTTGGACTGTGACAGTATCTGGGGAGGATGCTGGAGAACCAGGGAAAGCCCTCACGCAGTATATTGCATTGTTTGTCAACATACTTCATCGTGTGAGGTTCTCCAAGTTCATGGATGTGGTGTCGAAGGAACTTGGTGGCTCGGTTTGTATTTGTTCTTGGTTCCTTGTTAAGTTGTTGGTGTATTTTTAGTATGAGATGTTTTTATAATAGTTGATTGGCATTTGCAGTGTGGGGAACTATTCAGAGGTTTGCTAGAACATGGTAGGCTTACGGTAAAGCAAATAGTGGATAGAGCTGGTGCAAATGCCAAGGAGAGTAAGTGCTCCTTGACTCATATGCCTCTTTTATAGGATCATATCGAACTTTACTTATGTTGCTCCTCTTAATTCAAGTTGCTGCTCTTATGGTCGTTCAGTGACTAACCATATTTTAAACATTTGGTGTGCTCGAAGAGAAATGAGTTGTATTCAATTGACATGGTTAATAGCAGAGATCTATCTTGTTTAGTAGTGATACATTGTTTAGACAGTCTTGAGGTTCTCTTTAGCTCTACCAGTCATTTGTGTTTTTTGTCTTCATATATGTGATTGTCATTTGAAGATAAATTCAGTTTGATTATGTACATATAATCAAGTTGATGTGGACTTTTTTCTTTATTGAGAATCAACAGGTACCAACACAGTGCAGGAAGACCTTGGTAAACTTGTGATGGCCCATTACGTTGAATGCTGTCCTGCTCCTGAACCTTTAGTTCCACCACCTGATGCTGATACAAAGAAGCGTGCCAAATCTTCAAAGGTTATTGCTGAACTCTGGAAAGTTTATTATGTGACAATCGTCATGCAACGATTGAACTTGCGGAGGAATAGATTATGCAATCTAACAAAGGGATGTGTTTTACAAAATCTGACTCTTAATTCATGATAATGTTTATAGATGACCATATTGTGTAGCAACTGGCACTGTTAAGTCCTACCAAGGTATTGGTATCTTGCCAGAAGAGAAACTTGAGCGATGGAATTTTCAGCAACAGTGTATATTTCTTAGCGAATTATACTGCAGGAATTTGGAGTTCTCCCCCTCACTATCTTAATGTATTAGTTATACCAATAACATGTAGATACCAGAATTCTGTCCTGGAAATGTAGTACTAAGTTTTATTCTTTATGGAAATGATAGGTAATGGTGGAGCCATTAACCCTAGAGCAGCGTGTTATGGCTGTAGCAATGCCTTCAGCGATGAGAAGATTCTCATTTGTACCTAACGCAGACCAAGTAGCGGATGACCAGCAAAATGTGAATCAGCCCCCGAGTAAAGATGTTGGGGAAAAGGTTGGTATTTTAGGTTGAGTTACTAAAGCTATCTGCATCGACCATTCAATCATTGGAGTTTGCTTTTGTAGCGCAAGCTTCATGATTTGGAGTCTGATACGGCACTTGAAGAAGAGGTCGAATGTAATTGGCGTGCAAATTTTGAGGAATTGCTTCGGCGTCTTCGGCACAAGGTTAGTTTTATTGTTTTGCACAGTCAAATTATACAAGCATGCATGTATTGTCTGGAATTTGGTCCTGTGTTTCTCTTGTTGTCGTTTGATCTGCGTAGCAAGATCAAGCTCCATGTCATTATTTTGGTGAATGGGAAACTGACTATTTCTTACCCTTTTCCATAGAACAGAGGATTTACCATCTCATGCTCCATGACACTTGATCTGTAGTGAATGATATATGTGTTAATGACAAACAAGAGAAGTAATAACCTTGCAGTTTAGTTCATGTTAGAGTAAAATGAACATGTGCAAGCTTTGAGAACTGAATAAATTAAGCCTTGTGAATCCTTTTATTTTAACCTTCATTTGGTTGGTAATTTCACAATAGCAAAATATCTTACCGTTTCCACTTGTTCTTGAGCATTTTAGTCTTGCTATCTTGCCTAAACTATCTTATACTGGTTTTTTATTATGCTGTAGACCTGTGTCGATACCATAAAAGTACGCTTCGATGATGCGGCTGCAACTGTTCTGAGTGCAATGCTTGAGGCATCTAGAGCTGAAGAGGACAAAGTAAAAACTGCTAACTCAGGTGAATTTTATTTCAAAAGTTTGGTTTGTTTCTGTTTGTACATTCAATTGCTACAGTTGTTTGCAGACAAGTATTTTATTATATACTCTTCCCTTGTTGATTCGTGATTCTGGTGGAGGACTTTTGCAGTGCCGTTATCGCTGAATACTATATATGAAGAAGTTGTGAAGAACGAAAAGAATCACAGTATGACTTTTGATCATGTCAGAACTTGCCTTGAAGAGTTGAGCTGTCCCCCAACCTTTGTAAAAACGGATGATGAATCATATAGTATAGGTACGTCCTGTTTGGCTTGATCACTTCTTTAGATTATTAATAGTCCATTCCTTAATTGTTTTCTTTTGAGTTTGATTATTCTTGATTGTTAGTGATGATTGACATGTTCATTGTGTAGATTTCACAAAAATCACTGAAGCAGCTCAGAGTGAAGAGGTGTGTTTTTCATTTGTTTGTTTGCCCCAGATGGTTGAAGTAGTGGTTGGGATACTGATGTTCACCAATATTTCTGACACTGCAGATTGAGTCCATTGTTTTGAAAAGATTTGGAGAGACCGCATATAAAATTTTCCGTTTACTGTTTAGGGCTGGCTGCCTCATGGAAACAGATAAGGTAATGATGAAGAGTCGGGAAATCTTCGACAATCATACTGTGGATTTACAGTTTTGGTTGAGACTTGTGACCGGTAGTAATTCCTTTCAATGAAGGTTCTGGACTTCCGTTTCATAAATTCGCTTCATTCCCTCATGTAGATTGCTGATAGGATATTTGCGGAGAAGAAGGAGACATCGAAAACGCTTTTCAAAATGTGGCAGGATGGATACCTGCTCATGGAGGTAACTCTCACCTTTTCCTCATACAAACTGGTTTCTGCACCACCCTAAAACGTATGACCAGTTGCTGGTCCTCTGCAAACATCTGAATATTCTTCCTCCCGCTATAAAATGCTATTGTATTTGCAGAAACTGGTTGTGGGCGGTACAACTACTGGTCCTAGCTACGGCGGCTCTTCCTACTTACTGTGGAAAGTAAATAAGCGGCTTCTTCGGGAGACTATCCTGGATGAGATGTTTCATGCCGCCTTGAATCTGAACCTACGTTTAGCTCATGAGATCGACCAAAATAAGGAGGTTAGTTAGTGTAATCCTGTTATAATGTTGTTGATTACAGGCCAAAAAGTGGCATTGTTTCATGACAATTCATGATCTCTCCATCGGTTGTTTGTTCTCAGGTCTTGAATCTGCCGCCGGATAAACGCGAGGGGCCTGACAAACAGAAGTTTGATAGACTGAGAAACGTCAGATTACTCATCCATTCCTCGCTGATGAAGCTCGACGACGCGATTATGCTCTTCCATGACTTCTAGTTTTATCCGTTCTTTCATCATAGACTGATTTCGTTACAGTTTTTAGGCCTTTTAACTTAACATATTCGAATCGCATCTTATGGTGTCATTATCTAGTTGCGGTATTTGACTAGACTCTCAGCTTGTTCCTTGATGTTCTCATGCGATAAATTTAGAGCTATCTTCTTTCATGGACGGACGGCAAGGGGAGAGTGTTTGGATTTTTCTATGTACAAGGGAAGCAGATGGGAAGGGCCAAGGGGAAGAGACATCATTTGGCAAAAATCAAACCGGGTTTTTTTTTTGGTTTCTTGATTACATAAACTAAAATGAATTAGCAGGTTAGTAGCGTTAAAGATTGAAGGAATGAAGGTGGGTAGTTTAGGAGAAGTGAAAACGTGTTACTTTCTTGTTTTTTTTCCCCCGGAGTGGTATAATTTGTTAATGGCGTCATTAACATAAAGCTCATTCGTTCAGTTTATATAGATATCGGTGACATAATTTGTATGTCATTTTACATAGAAAAATCATAGTCCATCGCTGCATAATTAGTAGTTACGATCGGAAATATGACTTATTGTCGACTAGAGTCATACTTACGATATTTTGTTATAGTCGTCCATGGACCATGATATTAGTTTGTCCATAGTCACATCTCATGTGCCAAGTGAGTGGTGCAACTAAGTGGCAGTTGTTCTTGTATTGATTTATAATTAATGATCCATTAATTTAGTATATTTTTCCCCGAAGTTGGTGTTCTTTTAATTAATAAAATACCGAACGTACCGTCCTCTTTCCTAGAAAATGAACTAATATGTACACATTCGTTGCACAATGTATAAGGAATCAATAATAAATTTGTTCTGAAGCTCTTCACAAATAATCTTTTATCGCAACATCATCAAAGTATTCCTCGAACAAAGGAACATTTGATATGATTTCTAATAAAAAAAACAGAGAATCACGAAAATGCAAACTTGTATTTGCCTAGTTTATTCGTTCAATTCAAATATTGTTAACAGGAAAATTCGGATCCGTTTTCCGAGGGGTTGAGAAACTATCAAATGCCCCCATTCAACATGTAATTTGGGATTGAAATGGTATATAGTTTTATTACCTATATTTCACCATCTCCCTTAACTTAAACTCATGAGAACTCAAGGAGCAATTGTTCGTTGAATAATGTTCAAAAAGCAAATTCTTACCCACCTTCCATTCTTAACGTAATAGTAAACATCAAACTAATCGCCGGCGGATCTTTTTTTTATTCCCTAACCGGGGAAACTTTTGGTAACTAAAACATCTTCTTAATCTCTCATTTCCTTTTCTTATTATTTCTCCATCTGTCATCTTCCAATTGATATCATTCTTTCCATAATCTGAAGCTCATCGAACAAAGCAAATATTTAAGCTTGACCCTTATCTTCAACATCAACAAGGTAATGACAAAGCTTCCTTCCCTAAACCTTTGGCTTCTTTTCAGAAATAAACTACCAAGTCTTCACTTAAATCATTAATACTATCCATAAGTATTCACTTCACGAAAATTTCATCCCACAAATCATATATTCCTTCCCCAATCTTTCATTTGCTTCTGTAATTAACCTCTAATTGATTACAATCAAGCACAAAGGATCTCCTCCTCCAATTACCCATTTCCTCGTGTAAGTATTCTTCACCTACATAAATAGCTCTCTAATCTTCGTTACTTCTCACTTCTTACCCATCATCCATCCCAGCAGAAAAAAAGAAGAAGCAGCTAACAATGTCGCCTTTCCTTCTCTTCATCTCTCTCGCTACATGCTTCATTTCGTTCCATTCGCAAGGTAATTTGATATACTGTTGAACGAACAAGTGTTTTTTCCTTCGTTATTTGTTAATTTGTTTAGCCGTTGAATTTATCTAGTTGGTGGAGCGACGAGCATCGGGATCAACTACGGCCTGTTGGGAGACAACCTCCCGTCGCCGGACAGATGCGTCAGCCTACTGAAGTCGAGGAACGTGAACCGGGTCCGGATCTTCGACCCGAACCAAGACGTGCTCACTGCGTTGGCCAACGCCGGCGGGATGGAGGTGGTTCTTGGGACGCTGAATAGCGATCTGGAGCAGCTGGCCAGCAACCCATCTTACGCGGCCCAGTGGGTTTCGGCCCATGTAGTCCCCTTTCGGGCCCGTTTGAAGTTCCGGTACATTACGGCGGGAAACGAGGTCATCCCAGGCCCACTGGCCCATCTCGTGCTCGACGCGATGAAGAATCTCGACTCTGCTCTGAAATCGGCACAAATCACCGACGTCCCCGTCAGCACGGCGATCAGCTTCGCGTCGATCGGGAAATCGTTTCCCCCGTCGGCGGGTGAATTCTCCGACGAATCGAAGCCGTACGTCGCTCCGGTGGTGGAATTCCTCGCCGCGAACGGTTACCCGCTCTTGGCCAACGTGTACCCTTACTTTGCCTACAAGAGCGACCCGACGAACATCGATCGGGAATACGCGTTGGGGAATTCGGCGGCCGGCGGCGGCGGGAAGAGGGTGGTCGACGGAAATTTGGAGTACCTGGGTTTGTTCGACGCGATGGTGGACACGATGTACGCTGCGGCGGAGAAGGTGAAGGGGGAGGCGGTGAAGGTTGTGGTGTCGGAGACAGGGTGGCCGAGCGCCGGAGCTGACGTGGCGACGGTGGATAACGCGAGGACGTATGTGAACAACGTGGCGGCGAAGGCCCGTTCCGGCGGCGGGACGCCGAGGCGGCTGGGGAGTGAAATCGAGACGTATTTGTTTGCTCTGTTCAATGAGGATTTGAAGGCGCAGGGGGAAGAGCAGAATTTCGGGCTGTACCGACCCGATTTGACGGAAGTTTACAAGGTCGATTTGAATTGATTCGTTCTAGTTTAGTTCAGGATAGGAACGGTACCGTATTGGTTTATCTTTAATTTTATTGTTTTGTGTTTTTTTTTTCTTTTTCTTTCTGCAATTAGTTTGAAGTTCTTTCACCCGTAGTTCTCTTGTTTCCCTTCTCAATCAAGATGTTCAAGTTATGGAGCTGCCTTTGCGTGAATCTTTAACCTGATTCAGGAATTTTATTTTCCTTCTTGAAAACAAGAACAAACGCCACTACCAACAATAAGTAAAACAACAAAATTCTCTGACTGATCAATGATAATGGAGGTGAATTTGCTATTATGAAAATATCTTTTTATTAGGGTAATCTGCTTGAACAAAATTAATCAAAAGTCGCAGATACAATATCCTGCTGTAACAGGTTAACCAGGAAGGTCAGTGGAATGTCTATCCATATCATTATCTCGTTTCATCGTGTATTCGTGTGAGCCAATGCATGCGTCACTTCGTTTGCCTCTCTGTTGATGTAGTGCCATGAAATGTCTCCCGTAGCGCTCAAAAGTCTTCTTGTACTTCGACATACTAACCTCGTTTCATCCTGTATAGTCTCCGAATATCCCAGCTTATGGGTTTACGTCATGCAGTCTGTCTCAAGGATGATGTCACGGAAATGGAACTGATAAGCAATCTGTGCCCCCATCTCTGCCGCGAGTGCTTCTGCTGCCTCCACCGACCACACCCCTTGTACCCTTTTCGCTGCTGCCATCAAGAAGGCTCCATTAGAGTCCCTGACCACCACCCCAAGTCCCGCTCCCCCACCATCCAGAATCCCCGCATCAGTACAGACAGAAATGCTGCCCACATGCAGTTTCCTCCATGGGATCTTCATCGGATGAGTTAGGGATCACTTCAGAACACTAGTACTTTTTATACTCCGTTAGCAGAAGTGTCGCTCGCATCGATCTTAATAATTGTAAAATCTTATTTTAGTTACTAAATACCTATCCAAATTGATAAGAAAATAAGTATCGACTATAGATGGAGTTGTTCTGTTGCTTTTCAACCGCCCTAGCTAGCCAACTCAGTTATTTCTATGTTTCTAACTAGCTTTTACTCGGCCCTTAGCCGAATGAGTTTCGCTTTATCATTAATATTGGTTAATTTATAATATATTTAAAATATTAACCAGATTCGTTGGTCGGATTAATTTTATTTTATTTTGATAAATCTCTTCATGTTTTTAAATAAGTTGAGGTTTATAAAATAGTTAATTCATTATTTATAAGTAATATTAGTGGTATTTGATGATTATGACATTACCAATAATGAGTTAATATGTACTTTTTTATCAAGTCCTCCTAGTTTACTGATGTGTATTTTTTTCATATCTTAGAAGAAATTTGTGGACTTTTTATTATCGGATATGAAGTTGGAGTTGAAAGAAAATATATGTCATCAAGAATGGTAGGAATTGAAGGTAAATAAAAAAATTAAGAGAATAACGAAAAGATTATGCCTAAAAATCTCAAATATGGAAGAACACGAAAACATAATACTTATTGTATAAATTATTAGAATTTAGTGTATATGCTTGATTGAATAATAAGTCGAGGCTGTTAAGTATTAAATACTAATTATAAAGCTTAAATTCTACACTATCAATACAATCTTTGACTTTTCATGTGGAGTTAATAGCATAAATTGTCAATCTATTATCCATTTTTCTCAAATCTATCTCTTTTATTTTTCACATCAAACATGCCCTTGTAATATATAGTATATACGTATTATCATATTAAATTTAATCTCTTTTATGGCTTATCTTCTCCATCTGCAACTCCCAATAATTAATAGCCACAATCTCATCCTCCATATGTCCCGCTTTCTCTTCTTTCGACCTAACAATAATTAAATGCAAAAACTTGTCCGTCACGAAAGAACCTTGAAGACCGACTTTTGAATTTCAACCACTCTCTGAAAAGTCCACAATTGTTGATCGATTTGACTCAATCATAAAAATTGGAACCCAAAATTTTTAGAATATATGGATTTAAGTATCAATGGTTGTCAACCTGGTTTAGCCCGTTGGCCCTGTCAATTAAGTGGGTTGAGAGTTAATGGTCTAATTGTTTTAGTCCGCTTTTGCCCGGATATATGAAAAAATTATTATATGTTCATATATCTATAAATTATATAAAATCTCATCTACATATGAATAATATTCTTCTTCGACCGGACTATCTACATTTGTTTCTCTATCTGCTATTTTCTGCTATCCTCCTTCGAGCTCCTAAAATGCACTCCAACAACATGTATTCGTCACGCGATAAAGGTCACACTCCTATGGTGGAGATGTGTGTCAAAGTTGAATTAATGAGTAACGACCAAGTGGAAATTGAGCATGGGGGTGTTTGCGAGGGAAGACAATATGTGATGAAATGCGAGTTCTTCCAGTAGTCTTTTTGTTAATATAATTGACTTGACGGATTTATCTTACCAATTTGCGGAGCGGGAGCTAGAGCAGGAGCTAGAATGGGAGCATAAGAGTGTATACTCTTCAAGAACTATAATTTGAGTGCGCCGAAAAAGGTTGAATATTATATTATTTTAATTAATATATTATTTAACTTACTAACATGTTTTGGTCAAAAAATTACATCAATGCAGTGGAAAAAAATAAAATTATATTAGTAGAATAATAGCTTTAAATAATCTGATTAGGCCCGAAAAAGAACCTTCAAAAGGTGAATAGAAACCCAAAAAAAGTTTACGATACTATTTTGTTTTATTTTTTTAAAAAAGGAAAAGAGAAATGAATGCATCGTTTATCCACACCACGCACTCAATTAGCTGTTAATAAAAGAGTCTATATCTTTTTCTTCCCTTTGATTCTTTGTTTCCTAAGCCGACTCTGGAGATCTCCTGTAGATGTACCAAAATGGAAAATTCTATGTCATCGACTATCTAACTAACCTCCTATCATTTTATTTAGCCCCCAGCCCGTGATTTGATGATCTATTTCACAGTACTCATTCACGAACTCGTAGTGTATCCTTTCATCTTTGCTCTCCAGATCTCTGATGGTGCGCATGTATTTCTTTCTCCCACGAAGAAGCAGGTCATCGTCTTCGAGCCAAAGCTGTTGATTTGGCTATAACTTGTTTCATTTTACTTTGTTTCTAGAAAGAAAAATCTCTCAAATAAGTGATTTGGCTATAACTTTCGATGCTTTGATTTTTAGTTTGAGCAAAAATTTATGCATTTTGGAAGTTTGTAGTTTCTGTAAAATAATTATGAAGGAACAATATAATTCCTACTTTCATTTTTTCGTTGTAGGAAATTTGATATGAGACAACAATTTTCTCATTTTAGTATTATATATTGTGTAGAGTGTATATAAAGACATGTCTTTTCCCTACAAATTCATTAGCATATTGAAAAAAGGTGAAATGAACCAACTTATTAAACTCCTAATGATTGTTGGATCCAATCATGCCAGAATATGAAAAGGTTTAAAATTTGATAGTTAGCCGAACTAAAATGTTCAAAGAACCAGTCCCATATAGTTTACACAAAGATATATGAATACGATTATGTAATAGTAGGTTTAAAAATTAATACTAATTTAAGAATTATACATCACTTTTACATATTCAACACTGCAATTTGATATGGAATATTCGAACTAATGATATTTGGGGCGCGGTTTTAAAGTTATCCTCTATTTATAAGATATATAGGAATTTAATTAAGTATTAAATTATAATTAAAATAAGGAATTTGGCCTTTGTTAGTCACCTAAAGTTTCAACTCAAATGCATGTTTCTTAATAATTTTTGCTTCATATCTGTATGAGATGAGGTCGACTGGCTCTATGACTATGCAGCTCGAGAAAAATGAAATTTGCTATTGCGGGATTGTGATAGCTTTTGAGATGGTTGGGTCGTGTATTGTAGGCTCTCAAATCTAAGTAAGAAGAAGAGACGATGGGATAGTCGAACATGGTTTGTGATATTTCATGTTGTAGGGATCTGTGATATGTAAAAGGATGATATGACAGTGTAGCTACGTATACGAATTGTTGAAAACATCCTCATTTTGAAGTGGCTGGTGCTCGAATCAGTTGGTTAAATCGGTTGGAGTTCCCACTAAGACAGACAAACTCGACTTTGACCCATCCTAAGTAGACAACCAACAAGGCCTTCGGCACCCGCTGAGATACTCAGATTTAGATAGAATTGGTTCGACCAACAGAGTCATACACGAATTGAAAATCATGGTTATGACTTTTGTCTGTGTTTGAAGATACATTAGTTCAAATCCCAATACTTGTCTATTTTCTATACAAAATAAAGATAAATAATGGCGAATACAAAAATGTCATTCATACTTTTTCTCTCGTTGTAGGAAATTTGAAATGAGATGACAATTTTATCGTGCTAATAGTATATATTGTGTAGAGTGTATATGTAGACATGTCCTAGCTCTACAAATTCATTTCAATACATAAAAAGATGAAATAAACCAATTTATTAAACTCAACCTCTTTTAATGATTGTTGGATCCATCATGTTGTCAGATTAGGAAGATATTTCAAACTTAATGGTTAACTGAGCTAAAAACGTTCAAATAACCCGTCCCCATATAGTTTGCTCAAAGATATGAATATGATTGCCTCATAGTAGTTCTATAAACTAATACTAATGTAGGAGTTCAACATCGCTTCTACACATTCGATATGTAATATTGAACCAATGATATTTGGTCTATGATTTTAAAGTTATCGTCTATTTATAAGATAAATAGAAATTTAAATAAAGTATTAAGTATAATTAAAATAATTAAATATGAAAATCGAAGTATCAAAACACCAATAAGTACCGAGCGAAGATTTAGCGACCTTAGCAAACCAAAAGTTCTGTGATTTTTTAATTTTAGCTTCAGGTATGTTTTTTTATTTAAAATAATACAACTAATCTATGTAGTATGATTGGTTAAGATTCTTATCATAGTTGAAAATGACCACGATTCAAATCCTAGTATGTGTATTTTTTTAAAGAATAAATGACAAACAAATAGATCATTGTGAAGACAAAAACACCCTTTCTACTTTCTCTCTAAGAAAAATTTGAATGGGATGAAAAAATATTGAACTATCTATACACTTGTAGATTTCCATGAATTTGGGATTCGTTTTCTAATCATTTTCAATTTTGAAACCCTTCTAACTCTTCTCTTATGCAACAGTAACCTCTTATGCCTATAATTAGTATTAAGATTTTTGGAGGGTTGTGTGTGTATCTTTTTTTTTTTCCTTCTTCTTTTTGACATATTGTTAGTGTTTCTCAGGTGTAGCTAGTAGCTATTATTTTCTTGATTTGTATGTTCCAACCATATCAACTCATATAGACATAACTCTATTAGTATGGGGATTTTGAAAGCATAAAAACGTAAGTTGTTAAATTTTAAAGTGTAGATTTTGATTACACTAGTAATTGAAATGAACAATTCTCCATAGAAGCATTTTGATAACATACACATGTAAAAATATAAATTTTTAACTTTAAAGTGCGATTTTAACTTCATGCATCCTAGCTACCTCTAAACATATAAAGTGGGTCTCAAATAATCCAAGCCAGAACAACAATGAACAAATTTGGCCAACTTTCACCGAGCTCCTTTGCCTAATTGAAATGGTCTCCAAAAAAAGGATCCAGTCGTTTGTTGTGACACATTATAAATATGGGGTGATTGATTTTATACAATAATTATGTGCACTTTGCTGGTGATAATAAAATAGGGTGTTTGGTTTGATGGTCTTCATTTAAAAGAAGTAGGTAGACTATATATCTGGTTATTGAGCGGGTAATACATTATACTTAGTCCAGTTCACTATTTTTTGTTGTTGTTGTCCTGTTTACACTTAAAATAATCTTAGACTAAACTAAATGCCGCATAGAAGAGTCTCGGCATTTAATTCGATGCCGCATGACAAAGAAAGGTGTCGTTTGGAGTCGAGCGGTATCGCGAAGAGTTAAAACGACACCGCAAGGAAGCTCAACAACACCGCGGTACTTAATACGACATTGTGTAGGAAAAAATAATGTCGGATTCACTCGGCCTGTTTTTGTTTATTCCTTGTCGGAAGAGGAGGGAAACGACACCACGTAGAAGCTCGACGGTACGCGGTGTTGAGAATTCAGTGAAAACAATGTCGCGAGCCAAGGCTACGAATTTATTGGGGTTCGCGATAGTTGTTGTTGGAGTTGGAAAATGGAGCGTTTTTATTTTTTTGCTTGTCGGATGAGGGATAAAACGGCATCGCGAACCTCAAAGCTCAACGATACCGCGAGAGGTCTTTGTAAGAGATGCTGTTTAGTTAAAAACTATACCACAGCGGGTTGGATTTTGGCGAGGGCGGCTCGGCAAGCCCAACGGCACCGCAAGACGAGAAAAACGGTACCGTTTGGTAGAGAACAATGTCGCGTAATGAAAAATGACATTGTTTGATGGGACCGAGACGGAGCAGTTCAAGGTCGGCATCGATCATTGAAAAGCGATGTCGCGGAAAGATTAAACGGGCCGAGGGATGAGAATTTGACCGCGTGACAATAATGAGCCGGTTTAATTAATTAATCTGTTTAATGATTATTTTAGACGGTGCTGTTTGGCTAAAAACGACGCCGCGAGAGAAAATAACACCGCGGAGTAGAAAACGACAGTGTTTAATATAAAACAATGTCGCGGGAGTAAAAAGTAGACAGAGTTGTTTGGGCCTTGGGGAATAAAACGACATCGCGTGAGATTCACGCCAACCAGAGAGAGGAGGAGATCAAGACGATTGAGACACGTGGGAGTTCACAATGGAGCAATTGAGACAGCGGTTTCACCAAGCGTGAAGACTACGAAGATGTTTTTCCGAATAAAAGCAGTGGAGCAAGGAGAGCGAAGGGGACAACCAAATCAACACAGAAACACATCTGTCAAACTTATCTTTTTCTCTGTAACTCCTTCGCGGAGCTCTCCTTCCAGGAAGGATCTCCATAGTTGTAGTCTTAGTTGTAGTCGCAGAGCTCCCCACAGGAATCTCCATAGGAGTAGCGTAACGTAGATTCCTCAAAAACTCAAACACCCTCGTTCGAACGTAGTTTGGAGAGGTGCGAACCGTAGTAACGGTCGCTTTGGTTAGAAGTCAGAGGTGCATCGATCATATCAATATCACCCGGCGGTGGATATTTGACGGTCAGGTTGATTTCACCATTCAGAGGTGCATCGATCAAATCAACATCGCGCGACACCCGGCGGTGGATATTTGACGGTCACGGTGATTTCAAAATTTAACGGTGCGTTCGATCCAACGGCACCGCAAGAGTTTCCATCGCGAAATATCAAATCAACATTGCCGAAAACAAATTCGACTTTCGGCGCTGGATATTTGGTTTCGCACCGAAACAATGTGGCACACCCGGTGGGACACGTGTGTTTGATGTGAATACGGCTCTGCGTCAAGGAAAACAAGATCGTGATCTTCCACACGTACCTGTGGAGGAGGAGGCGCCCGACATTGGTGTTGGTCAGGAGAACGAGGCACATAGACGTACTCAAGGGATGGAGGAGCTGCTACATGCTGAAATCCTGTATCTACGTCAATCCATGGACGAGTTTCGCCAATCCATGGAGGAGTTTCGCCAATCCATGAAGGAGTTTCGCCAAGAGGTAAATCTCAAATTTGATAATCTTGAAAAGAAAATGGATAAATTTGAAAAAGACATAGATCGTTGGTGTGATAAGCTGGATAATTGTTTTTATGATTTTAATATGTCAATATGTAAAGCCACATATGATTTAGAAAATCAATCACGTGTGAGTAGCGAGCAAGTGTGTTATCCGCCAATTTTTGTGGATCGATCGCTTTTGCAGTGTCGTGACCAAAGTAATGGCCAATCCAACGTTGCTCATATCAATATTGAACAATCCAACTTGCAATGTATGGCTGGTAGTGAATTTATGGGAGCCAACCGTGAACTAATCAATACTGGTGGACCCGATAGTGTCAATCAAACTCTATCGTCGATTATGGCTACGACACTGTTGCTAGAAGCAAGGAATCCCAATGTGTCTTTTCCGGTGAACACCATCGTTCTTAAGGACACACAAGTTGGAGGTGACTTGCATAGTCGCAACTTGAGGATAAACAGTGTCGTTGAGAATAATAATCAAGGTGGAGAACCTGGTCACAAGTACGTTGAGCATAGCAGCTCGGATTTGATGGGTTGTCAAAGCAACATCACAATGACATTCACTCTGAACCGCTCGGGGGGGGGGGGGGGGGGGTATGAGATCCCACCGCATGACCGGTTGCAAGAAAAATAACATTGCAATTGGCATACAAGTTTGATAAATTCACTCTGTTCTAGGAAAATTCAAAGAAGGTTTACCACGAACACTCTGCAGTGTGGGGGTGGTAGCCACGTGAAATAACTCAATGCCACCAAAGTTGGAATGAATCAAAATAATCCTCCACGTAAAGTGCCCCCAAAGACTCCATTGAGTGAACTGGGCGGCAAGCTCGATCGAGCACGACATGGAGTTGCCACACCAATGTTTGCTAAGAGGAAGTCTGCCATGAATGGTGGATTGGGGGTAAGCCTGATGCCCAAAAAACTCCAAACTCAAGTAGGAGCTCAAATGCGGCAAAGTTGTGTGGTAGGTGCAATAATCAAGATCGTGGTACTTACTTGAGTGTTGGGGAAGCTCATAAGCCTCGGTGGTCATACTCCCAACAACGTGGTGAGAACTTGCACCTGATGAAACAAGACCAGTACGGGCAAGCAATGCTGCATGGTCAACTTGGCAAGAAAAAAGCGCCAAGAAACTCGAATGTTTTGCCTAGAGTCAAGAACGCTTATGGTTTTCCATCCCGCGAGGCTGGGAAGATGAGGCCAAATCATGATCGTGGAGTTTCAAACAAGGATGTTTGAGCTAGACCAACTGGGGAGTTGCAAGCCAACATTGATTCCAAAACATCAAACCAACATGTTGGAAGCCAACAAGTCAGGGTATTTACGGATGACTTGTTTGGTTTGATATGTGGAGTTGGCAGTGGATTTTGACTTTTGGCAGGATGATTTATGCCAAAGCTAACCCTGTTTTTGTTTAGTTATTATTAAAATAAATAAAGTTGGCTAATTTAGGCCATGTGATAAATAAATAAAAAAAAGTATAGAGAGCAAGACATTGTTGGTTTGGAGGAGTTGTAGGGTTGTTGGAAGTTGCAACAACGTTGTTCTTCTTTTAATTCCAACATTGGGATATGATTTTTATGGTGATTTAAAAAAAAAAATTACCTCAGCGTTGTTTGCTGGCTGCAATTCTGTTGCTAGCCGCATTGTTGCCAAAAATGAAAAAAAGTCAAGATAAATAATAATAATAAAAAATCTTGCAGCCTTGCAAGGCTCGATAACATGAGGCCATTAATTATTTAATTGGCTCTTCGGGTTGGAGAAAAGAGAAGTTCTGTTGGGGTCAAAACACGACAGTTTAGGCTGAAAAAATGCTGCTACGTAAAATTTGGCTAAAAAACGTTGCGGAGGAAAAGTTGTTACGGTGAGACAGCAGTGTATAGCAAGTAAATGATTTTATGTTATCTTATTTTTGCGAGGCCGCACTACTGGTGGGTGACAAAAAGAGTCCAAGCGGCATTGGGAACTTGCTGCAGCATTGCGGGCAAAGGAAAAGAGCAAACAACCTATAAGTGCTTGCTGCAGCGTCGGTGGCAAGTAAGAAAAAAAAATAGACACCACCGTTTGTGGTGAAGCAACACTGCAAGGAAGGATGGCGAGGTTGTTGGGGAAAAAGAAAAAAGAAAAATAAATAGAATACTGCCAAAACAACAACGTTGATGGAGAAAGAAGAAGAAAATCGGAGCTGTTTGGATGAAAACGGCGCTGCGAGACCACACAGCAGGCCGCAATAATATTAAAAAAAATCATAATGCTTGCTGCGCTGGTAGAGCATCAACTACATCGTTTTGGGGATTTAGTAGAAAAACAGCGCTGCTGAAGGCCAAACAAGGCTGTGCAGTTTTACTTGGACGCCAAAGAGAATCACAAGTCAAGTAGAACTTAATTGGCGAATAAAAAAAAATAGAGACATGGTTCTCTACGTAAATCGCAAGCATCAGTGGTGTTTGGACTTTGGTGGCCCAAGCAGCACAGGGGCTGCAATCCTGTTCTGTTCGGTTTAAATAAGGATTAGTAAAAAAAAAGTTGGAATATATATATATATATATATATATATATATATATATATATATATATATATGGGCAGTTCTAGGGTGCCCAGGGCAAAATCCGGGGTACGGGTAACCAGGGGCAAGGAAAATTATCAAAAGCATCACGAAGCGTTTAAGCGTTTTTCATTGGACTTCAACCTAACTGTACCCGGTTTAATTATATCGATTAAGAGGTTAAACCCTATGGATACGACCCGCCGCCCTAACCAATTTCTAGTCCCTCATTCGTCTTGGAGGGGATGTCCCCTCTTAGTTCGAAGTTCGAACATAATCCTTTTATCATCGTTTCTGAAATCTGAAATCTGAAATCCTTTTTATCATTTGATCGACATTCGATTTAGCTCCCAATCCAATATCAAATCCCCAACATTATCATGTTTTGAACCCCAAATCTATGTATCCACGTTCGAAGAGAAGATCCCTTTTCAATCTAAAATCCCCACATAATCATCATTTTGAACCACAAATCCTTGTATCCACAATCGACGTTTTGTTCTTCGCCATTTTATTTCCGACCAGAATCAAAAATCTCCACATAATCATCGTTTCCTTGTATCCACAATCGACTTATTGTTCTTCGCCATTATATTTCCGACCGGAATTTACACAAATTGAAGATGAAATAAGCAACACAGTCTTCGACCTAATTGAGGAAGAAGATGAAGAAGACAGGATTTGATTCGAATCGGATGGAGAGGTCACCTTAACTTGTGTTTATGTATTAACGGTGCGTTTAGGACAAAGTCTACTTGGGATTTTAAATTCCCTTCAAAAGTGGGCTTGTGTACATGATCCGGATTGTGAAGAGGTTGGGCTTTTATTTACATCTGCGCCTGCTTCTGCTTCTAAATCCTGATCATGTATTGCGTTCACGCAATTTAAACACAATTATGTGTTCCATCTTTTTTTTTGGGATTCGGTAAATGGTAGTGTGTATCTTTACACATTTATCGGTACGAGGTAAAAAAACAATCCGCCCAATTTAACTCTTTATTAATTGCCCATATTCCACTCTCTCACTGTTTGCCCCTCTTGACATAACAAACCTCTTGTAGACTAATTAGAGGCTTGTGGTTGGATACTTAGTGAGGACATTTTTTAAATTTATGTTTTGAAACGAAAGTTAGAATTTCACTTTTGAAGTACTTGTGTACTTTACTTGGGCAAGTATTTTCAAAATGTAAAATTTTATCAGCGTATAAGTATGCGATTATTGTATAAGGCGTTTATGGTTAAGTTAATGATTACTGACTGGTTAGTGTATTAGGTTGTTGATGGTTTAGAGTATATGGTATATGGGATGGTTTAGAGTATATGGTATATGGTATATGGTTTAGAGTATATGGTATATGGGATGGTTTATAAGGTGTTGAATTGTTGATGGTCCAGAGCATATTGTATTGATTGATTCGGCTGAGGGTAGGTGTTGTTTTATTTTTCTCGATTTTATATTGTCTTAACATCTTCTTATAAATGCTGATCATGCCTTATTATCAGGAAATTTAGACATAATTATTGTAGCGTGTCTCTTTACACATTTATCGATACGAGATAAAATGATTTGGTGTGTGCAAAGTAGGTTCTCATTAACGATTTTGCCATGTTGGTTATCCCGCCCATTAGCGATTCGCCACATATGGAATCAAAATTAGTTAGAGTTCTTAACTTCATCTTTCTTCATTTATTCTTTGACTTGAACCAACATGTCTTTGCTCCGAAGGATTTTGGGTGGTAGTGGCGTGCTAAAGAAAATCCGTCCAATTTAACTCTTCGTTAATTCCCCCTTTTCTTTTCTTTTCTGGTAGAATAATTACCCCTTTTCCACTCTCTCAGTCCCCGCCAAAGTTGAAACAATCCCCTGTGATATATTAATCGTTCATTTTAACCCTTCACTTAATAAGAAAGCGAAATTATGCAAGATGGTCATCAATGTGATGTAGCTTAATTGGTTAATTCTCTGTTATATGCTTAGTCAATAAAGTAGAGGTTTGTGGTTCGATACTTAGTGAGTAGCAATTTTTAGTTTATGTTTTGAAAAGCAAGTTATAATTTTAATTTATCAGCGTATAGGTATACGATATTGTATAAGGTGTTGTTTGGTTTAGAGTACATGGTATTGGGTTAGTGTATTGATCATCTCCATCCCTAAAATACGATATTGTATAAGGTGTTGATGGTTTAGAGTATATGGTATTGGGTTAGTGTATTGATCATCTTCATCCCTAAAATTGAACAACAATTTCTAAACGAGGTCCCTACCGCCACATCATCAATTTTAGCAATTCATCACTTAACAATTTCTATTCATCTACATCCCTAAATTATGCTAGCAATTGCCAAGGTGGGTTCCATTTTATATTTCAAAGGAAACACTTATTATAAATTGAAAGTTGGGGATGGAGATAGAAGAAGGTGTTGTTGGTATACAGTATAAGGTCTTGAAGGTTATGGTATAAGGGAGGAGCAAGGTGTTGATGGTTTAAAGCATATATGTTATTGATTGGTTACGGTATAAGCCTATAAGGTGTTGTTATTTGTGGTAGAGTATATGGTATTGATTGTTCGTGTATTAGGGTTTGGTTTAGGGTTTAGGGTTTTAGGGTTATGATTCAAGTTAGAATAACATAAACCAGATCAATAGAGTAATGTTGGTAAACGAAAAGTTAGTTAATCTACAAATTCAGACTATTTATAAAAGTACATCCCCATTTCCCACCGTCAATTCCTAAACTTTTCCCTTAATCCGATGGTGAAATATCTTCGATCCTTGTCGCGTTGCGTGTCACCCAATCAGATATTGGCGAATTTGGAAAGTCGCTTTTGCCCATAAACAATGCTGGCGTTACCAAGGCCGAGGCAGTGGTAGGGAGTGTAATTTTCAGTAAATGGAAGGGAGGGAAAGTAAAAGTAATTACGAGGTCAATCTATAAATTCGTTAATCAGTGAAGGAGAGACCGTGCTCCGAAACCCGAGTGGCACTCATCTCCTGCTGCTGTTCGTCCCTCCTCCTCAATCCCTGGAAAAGAACCATTTCTTCCATCTTCTCAATATGAAACTCGAAAACAACCCCATCCGCCTCTTCGTCCTCCTATCCCAGTCTTTATTTTCGGGTTGCAGTGGTAATGATGAGACTGCGTATTATTTTAGATTCTCATTTCCTTTCATTATGTCATTGTTAGATCATGACTGTTAAACTAAATCCTTCTTTGTATTGTTTCTCCTTTTCTCTCCATGCAGGGTCTTTGTTAGAGGCAGGGAGGGGAGCAATGCCAATAAGTCGCCGTCTGAATATCGCCGAAAGAATCATCACATGTTGTTGCGATTCCATAATAGGTGTTGTGGAAACCTACTTCATGTGGTGGTTCTTTTGTGCGATATTGACGCGTACTTGTTTATCATGCTCCCAAAATGTATACAAGATAGAAAGTTGCCATATGTATAATAGGATAAAATAGGGAGGGAAAGTACAGCTTTTTGTTTTTGTTGGACTATATGTAACATTTGTTTATATTTGTATACTGTTTTGTTATTTTTTCTTCTGCTTCTCTCTTCGCTTCCATGGCGGCTTCCAAAAGTGTTTGAGATCTTCTAAATCTGCGAGGGATCCTCCACTCCCAATAAAAATACTGTACTTTGTACTATTAGCGTTTGAGATCTTCTAAATCTGCAGGGGATCCTACACTCCCAATAAAAATACTGTACTTTGTACTATTAGCGTTTGAGATCTTCTAAATCTGCAGGGGATCCTACACTCCCAATAAAAATACTGTACTTTATTTGTTGACTACTGACTCCATTTTTAGAAGTCTTTACGATTGGGCCAACCGGATTTTTTGCCGGATTTCGAACTCTGCTCCTCTGTCGCCACATGCTCTACCCATTTAATGAGTGCTCAAAATTAGTGCAAAAAATACGATATAATAATTGAATAAAAAAAACTAGTTCTCAAGATTATTCAACTGAAATGTTGCACATGATTTATTTAGAGTGCTTAAAAATTGCCTTCAACTGACCATTAATGAGTGCATAAATTAAACGACACCGCAAGAGCCAACAGTCTTCTTATATACCAAACGACTCGGCATAGGAGGACTTCCAGTTTCAGTTCAAGTTTCCAACACCGAGCAAATATATGGTCCCAATTGCCACTTCAGCAACTTTAACTATACATCAATTGTGACCGTGGGTCCTACTTAATTTTCAATGCAATTCAATATTAATTGGTGAGTGTGTTATATTAATTTGAGTTTTCTCTCAAGTTGTTTTTTGTCGTTGTGTTATTCGAATTATGTAAAGTATTATGATTGGAATTGTATATATGTGTGTGCTGCATGAAAATTTGCAACTGCATGAAAACATTCATCAGATGCAAATTTGCAACTTTTGTAATTGATCCCACATCAATGCAACTCACCATCCCACTTTCACTCCCTTGCCACATCAGCTTGCAATTCTCAAGAATTGCACCATTGGAGATGGTCTAAATAAGCAAGGTGTTGATGGTTTAGAGTATATATGGTATTGATTGGTTAGGGTATAAGCCTATAAGGTGTTATTGTTGTAGAGTATATGTTATTGATTGGTTCGTGTATTAGGGTTTGGCATTGCAAGAAGAATTCCTAATTTAGCAATCTTGCTAGTTTAGAAAAAATATCCTAGGTGGCATTGCAATCTTGCTAAATAATGGTGCCACCTAGGATTCCACTAAATAAGCAATGGGATGGATTGGTTCGGGTATAAGCCTATAAGGTGTTATTGTTGTAGAGTATATGGTATTGATTGGTTCGGGTTAGGGTTTAGGGTTTAGGTTTAGGGATTCGGGTTTAGGTTTAGGGTTTAGGGTTTAGGGTTTAGGGTTACAATTACATGTACCAAATCAGTAGATTAATTTTGGTAAACGAAAAAGTTAGTTAATCTACAAAGCCAGTCTAAAAGCACATCCCCATCTCCCGCCGTCAATTCCTAAACTTTTCCTTTAATCGATGGTGAAAGAGCTTCAATCCTAACCGCGGCGTGTCACCCAATCAGATATGCCATTTTCGGAAAGTCGCATTTGCCCCTAACCAGTGCTGACGTTACCAAGGCCGAGGCAGCGGTAGGGAGTGTGATTTTCAGTAAATGGGAAGGGCTGGAAAGGCAAAGTAAATTTATGAGCTCATTTATAAATTCTTTAATCAGAGAGGGAGAGACCATGCTCCGAAACCCGAGAGGCACTCATCTCCTGCTGTTGTTCGTTCCTCCTCTCAATCCCTAAAAAGACCCCTTTCTCCCATCTTCTCAACCCCGAAAATCAACCCCATCCGCCTCTTCGTCCTCCTGTCCATGCTTTATTTTCGGGTGCAGTGGTAAAGATGAGACTGCGTATTATTTTAGATCTCAGTTCCTTTAATTATGTCATTGTTAGATCATGACTGTTAAACTAAATCCTTCGTTGTATTGTTTCTCCTTTGCTCTCCATGCAGGGTCTTTGTTAGAGGCAGGGAGGGGAGCAATGACAATAAGTCGCCGTTTGAATATCGCCGAAAGAATCATCATATGTTGTTACGATTCCATAATAGGTGTTGTGGAACCCTACATCATATGATGGTTCTTCTGGGCGACATTGACGCGTACTTGTTGATCATGCTCCCAAAATATATACAAGAGGGGAAAGTTGCCATATGTATGTATATAAAAGTGGGAGGAGGGAAAGTACATTGTTTTGTTTTTCAAGATTTGTACTTTTAGTGTTTGAGATCTTAATAATATATCGGTGAGGGATCTTTCACTCAATAAAAATACTGTAGTTTATTTCTTGATTACTGCCTCCATTCAGACCTCTGTCGGCGCATGCTCTTGTCATTTCACGCCCAAATTACATTTCATAATTTTAGTATCCAAAATTAAGTAATTTTATAAACAAGTAAAAAATCCGATTTAATAATTCAATAAAAAAAAACGAGTGAGAAAAATAATTCAACTGAAATGTTGCACATGATTTATTTAGGGAGCAACCTCCATATCGAATTCAATCAAATCCATCCGAACTAAATAAAACGACACCGTAGAAGGCAGTAGTCTTCTTATAAACCAAAGAGACACATAAATAAAACGACACAAGTAAAACGACACCGCAGACGGCAACAGTCTTCTTATAAATCGAACGACGCCGCTTCAAGATGATACTAGCAGTCTTCACATAGTCCATTAGTCCTAATCGAATAGGATAAGGACGTCCATCTTCACTTCAAGTTTTCAACAATCCTTAGGTTGCTACTTCTTGTAACATGCCTCTTCTACAAAATCGATAACGACGATTTTAGACGTACAAAAATATTGGATGCAACTGCATTGTGTAGAGACGAACAATTATATCTTATTCTTACCCTAGGTTGCTCATAATCGTCGTCATCGTCATTTTCATCATCGAATGGCCCAGACCCAGTACACGTTCTTGCATTATGATTGGTAGAACCGCACTTACTGCAATGCTTTTGCCTTACTGTAATTAATTTAATGTTCCTAGGATATGGAAAGGCTTCCATGTAAAGGATTGAAAGTAGTGATTTACATTGATCAGGAGAGTGGCTTAAGTACCAACTCTTGAACAGATTGAAGCTACAAAGTAGGAGCCACTAACCCACTAACTAAAACTAATGACGTTACTAATAATAATAACATTAATTATTTACAGAAATTGAATTTATGCACAGCCCTTATCATTCCATTCCTTGAATTTCCACCAATGATGTTTCACTCCCCTTTTAGTCTAGAGAATTCATTGTAGTAATAAATACAATAAAAAGGCATACATAATTAATGGATTCTTTATTGTGTATAATTAAAAGGATATTTTACTATAAACGAAGCATGATAGATCCACATGGGGATAAAAGAAGCATGAGTCTTGATGAAAAAGGGGGAAAAAAATCACCATAGATAAAAAATCATTATAATCAAGCCATATCCATACTATTCACGCCTATCATCGTCACTATACTTGTGACCAAATATAAATAAAACCATAATTTTCGAAAACATTGCAATTCCATAGGTAGTCCCTACTTCAACTTCTAAATAAAACCATAATTTTCGAAAACATTGCAATTTCATAGGTAGTACCTACTTCAACTTCTAAATAAAACCATAATTTTCGAAAACATTGCAATTTCATAGGTAGTCCCTACTTCGACCTAATTGGAACTGCTTAGAACAAAAGCGGATTAAAATCTCCCCCAATGAAATTCATTTGCAATTTCATAGGTAGTCCCTACTTCCACTTCTATAATTTTGAGAAAACATTGCAATTTCATCAATAGTCCCCACTCGTGGGCCAATTTCAATTGCAACCAAATTTGCACCCTTGCAATAGCTTCTCACATCATAGCAAGTGTAGGATGCAATTGCACCTCCTTGCTTAGGGATGACCATTACTGCATCTCGTCACCTGTCTTAGGGAAATTAGCCATGGCAAATTCACAAAATACTGCATGCATAGAAAAATATTTGTCTGGATAATTAAAAAAATGGGAGACTTTCCTAGTCAGATGATGTACTGGCTCCCCTCAGTACCTGACAGTTTTTAGTGCTGGAGAAAAAGACTGGAAAAAAAAATAACAAAGCCTTACAGTAAACTTCTTAACAAAAGACATCCAATGCTGGCCCCTTTGCTGCTCCAACGCTCCACCCCGCCCTGCATCAATCGACTCTCATGTAAGCCGAGGACGTTTGCTTGAGGATGCCTCAGGGGTCTCTTCATGCTCCGTATGCCGAAGGTCATAAAAAGTATTGGTCACTTCGACGATACGGTAGACTGGCAAATAGGCGCAATGGTCCTCCCTAGCATAAACCCCCATATCCATCCCAACCCTTCCAAGAAAGGTGGTCAAGAAGGTGGCATATGGAAAGGCAGTGTACCAGTTTTCCCCTCTAGGAGCAGCCTCAACCATGTTCAGGCACATGAGAGATGCGAGGTTAACAGGAACACCTCTTTGAGCTTGCACAAGGATAAACAGGTCAAGTTTACGAATTATCGAATGACCACTGTACCTTGGCATGAAGCAGTTGACGATCATCCAATGGAGGAATCGAAGAGGATCTGGGAGGAAAGAAGCCTGGATGCGCCCGTTCGTCAGTTTCGCCAGTTCAACTTCAAACTCAAAATCGTACAGCCGCCGAAGATCGCTTCTGCTATCAATGTGGTGTCCTGCGGCGGGGAGATCGAGGATCTCAGCAAAGTGATGAGGCTGGAAGTAGACTCTATAACCCAGGAAGATCGACACGAGATGAGAATCGGAGGGACCAGACAGCTCTAAATTGTGGTAGAACTTCCTCACCACATGCGGGCAGTAACTGGTGCTTCCTCGACTCCGGAGATCAAAGAACTTTTCCCAGCCAAGATTTTTAATTAACTTCTTCACTTCTTGAGGGAAATGACTCAGGTGGATGAACTCGTACTCGGCCACAATAGATGTCTTGCTTGTGAATGAAAGATAGTCCCCGAGACTTGGGGTGGATCGGCAGTCGTCGTTTGATAGAGTCAGTATGCCCATTTCCGCAAACGATTTGCCTTTGTTTGCCATGGAGTCAGAGGAAGAAGGAACAAGGGAAGGTGAAGATGGAGGAAAGAGAGATTGTAGGTGTAAGAAAAAGTGATCGTGGGGGTTGAGTGTGGAGACGTGTGATGGAGACGGTTGAGTCTGGAATGTCAAGAGTTAGAAGATTTGGGAAGATATGTAGTAATGATGATGTTAACTCGTGTAGGTTAAACTAGGGTAAGTAAAGCTAGTTAAACTAGGGTTGGCGCTGATACCGCAGGAGAAAACTAATGGGCTCGCACGTTCCAGGCCCACTTTTGAATATTGCATGGGTCATGTACAAGCCCACGTTTGAATGTTATTTAAAAGCCTGCAAAAATCAATGATCAGACCCAGTCCAACTAGAATTACTCCTAAACGCACCGTTAATACATAAACACAAACTAAGGAGACCTCTCCATCCGATTCGAATCAAATTATGTGTTCTTCATCTTCTTCCTCAATCCTCTGGGCGAGACGAACACTACATATCAGGAAACCTAAATTTCACCGAGAGATATAAGGTTCGAGAAAATCACAATAACGCTAAGACAAGATGACAAAGCACTAGTGACATGAACCCTAGGGTTAGCAAACCTCTTTAAAGGGTTCTTTTAAAATGAAAAAATTGATGAACACAATAATAGACATGGTCGCTGGTACGCTAAAACACAACACCTAACAATGGCCAAGTGTAACCAATGAAAGGGACTGCAGTATAGTGGCACAAGTAATAAATATCGAATCCACGGGTCTCTAGAGTTACTATTACTCAGCTTCAGTTCATTATCTAGCAAACTAGATTAAGGATTGATTTATAAACTACTCTACTGACTACTCTACTAATTACAAGTTGTGAACACACTTAGGTATGATTCCCCCTAGCTCCTCAATTAGGCCAAGTTGCAATTACCTTTGGTTGATCTACTGTTGATTAAACTGCGGAAGATCCGACAATAGCTTGGAATCTCTTAAGCTGACCAAGCCCTCTCAGTCCAACTACCCGGCAGGCGACTAACCTTCACTGGGATAGAAAGCTGAGGCTATGAACACAGAACTCCACTACCGGAATTGGATTCCAATACAAAGCAGTAGATTGACTAACTCTCGTATAACCAATTCACCACTATCAATCAAGGAAGCTCTCTTAACCAAATCAGATTCTATCTATCATAGGTTAAAGCAGAAATCAAGAGAATTTGATCAAGATTCAATTGACTCAATAAATCATGCCTCAATCGATTATATCAAACAATATAGCATTCAAAACTTCATACAAGAAAGATCCTAACACATGGAACTAGGGTTCCTCAAAACCTAAGTGAAGGGAAGTTACTCCATAGAGAAGAGAGAGACTGCAGAAATCTGATCTAGATCTTCAATCTCCATCTCCAAGCTTGATTCCTGAGCTCCAATGGCGAAGGAATCCTCCAAAATAGCTCCAAGAATGTTCCCAAGTCGCTCTCTCTCTCTAGGGTTCGTCCCTTGGGTGTTTGGGAACCAAAACCCAGCTCTCCCTTTCCTTTGGCTCGAATCTGCCTCACAAACCCGATTCTGGGCGAATTACGGGCTGAATTACGGTCGTAATTCTTCCATGCCCGTATTTTGCCCAAAACACGCATTTTGGTTAAGTTTCAGCACACCCAAAGCTCCTCTCGGCAGTGAAAATACGGGCATGGGAGGCCAAACTACGGTCGTAATTCTCCTGCCCGTAATTCTTCCTCCGCTCCTGTTCAAAGCTTCGTTTCTCCCTCATCCGGACTCCAAATCAGTCGCCGTTTGAACCCACACGCTCGTAGTCTCGTCCTCTTTCTTTTCATAATAAAATTCCATGATTTTATGTCCATAATATGAGGTAGAAGCCCATTATTCCTTAGGTCATGCTCGTGTTTCTTCTCCCGAATTGCCAAATGATCTCTGATTGACTTGAAACTTGCGCCTATGCTTCAATTTACATGCTAGGACCTGAAATGTGATAAAGGAACACAACCTAGCGTAAAATAGGCCAAAGAAAGCATAAACTCAAGCCAAAATGAAGAAGAAACGAGGGTGCAAACATGTGCAAATCCGATGTTATCAAATTTCCCCACACTTAACCGTTTGCTTGTCCCCAAGCAAACCTAACTCAAACCAATGCAACTCTCCAGACCTCTATAGCAACAAACAACCCCGATCATCGATAGATGATTTCCTAGATCATATAGCAGCTTACGAGGTCAACTGGTCTTCTAAGACGTCCCCTATCTCTCTCAATGCGGGTACTAGACTCAAGCCATGATCATGAGATGAAGTGGAAGTAAGACAGCCAGTTCATGGATAAAGGAACTCACACCATTCACAACCAAGGACTCGTTGTATCGTGGTGCTCTTTCACTTCATTTCACCGTTGGAACCCCTTTTTCTCATTTTTCTTTTTTTTTTCTTTCATTTGGTGGGGTTCCAACTGCAGTCTTTTGCACGGTCGACCCTTATTAGTCGAGCAAGAGCAATTTCTGTACACCTGGCGCTCGCCAGAGTACTTCTTTTAACTCCTTTTCCTCAACTCGTGTGGAGGGTCAATGAAATTAAGGGGGGTCGGAAGCTCTATCCGTGCCCTTAAAAACACATCCTCAAGTAGGCAAACCGTTCAACGGGTGGAAGTTTTACTTGTACTAGAGACAACTTAGCTTCACCTTGTAGGAGTACCCCACTAAGGATCACTGAAATCTCTTCCAAAACCCGATTTTTTGCAATGAACGGTGCCACACACGTTGGGCTTACCCCATGTTTAAGATTTTTGATGATTTCGACATGGAGGACCAACTGCTTTTCATTTGCCACATGAGCACCCTGTTCAATACACGAGTCCACAACATAATTCAAACGGAGTCACCATTACCACATGAATTCAACGGTCTTAGCTCCACTAATTCACAAAATCAACTAGCACAGCAGAGAGCTAGATAAGAAAAATCTTATACTTCAACATCCTCCATAGTGCTACACCACCTCCCTAGGTTGCACATTACTCTAGTGACTGTCGATTTAAAGCATACTGAGCAGGCAATTTGCAAGGAAACACGTACTTGGAGCCCTCAAATTTAAAAATTTGGACAGTGGACTAGGCTCCAAGCACACAAACAGCCAAACATTCACCCGCATACATAATCGAACACCCCCCCCCCACACACACTTAAGCATGACATTGTCCTCAATGGAGGAAAGATAAGGAGGGTAGAACGAAGTTACCAGATCAAGGGTGAATGATGATGGACGGGTCAGGCGGTGCATTCCAGGAAGAGAGAGTAATCAGAACACAAACACCACACAAAATCTCACAAAGGTTGAGTTATTGACTCTAAAATCAAATAACAAAACTGACTCAACCGAGGAGAAATAGAGAAAGAAATGCAAACCGACTGGTTGGGTTGCCTCCCGACAAGCGCTTCTTTCACGTCGTGAGCCGGACGATGGCTCCTAAGTTTCGGTCCATGTTAGAACCTCCTTGAAGTTGAGGTGATGGAAGCTCGTGCACTTGATGCAGATGAAGTCTCCATCCTCGAGACCTCTTCTTCTCTTCTCTCGTCTCATTGCCCCAAACCATATATGACAACATCGATTGACCACCATCGCGTCCACCAAGAGGGATCGATGTCGATGTGGCCTTGGTCTGGCAAAGAGACACTGCAAATGGGTCCTTGCTAAGCAGTTCCTCGAAGTTTGGTGGGGATATTACTTGTATTATAGGGCCGGTGCAAGCCTCTTCCACCCCAATTTTATCCTCAGCCTGGACACCACTCGCTTCTTCAACCCCCCTTCCTTAAGTTCAGCTTGCATCTCCTCGCTCGGGCCCAGCATGTCAGAGTGGAAATGGGGAAAGTTGTGATCTACCACGAGAGGATACACTTGATCATGATTATCACGGGAGCTTTCCTTGACAACTTTTGTATGCTCCTCAACATCCTCACGATTGCCTTCTTCTTCCTCCACCTCTACTTGTATGGCAGCATAAAGGTTGTCTTGAGAAAACTGGGAACAGGCTTTCTCAATGACCTCTATGTGCTTCTTTATGCTCCGAAGGGTATCCTCTGTTTCACGGGCAAAAGAGAAGTCAGTTTGGGCAATGGCCTGGATATGAGGATCCATCTCGGGAAAAGATCTCTCAGGTACTCGAGCAATCTGCTCCACGAGAAGCCTCAAGTGATAGTTTGGATCTGGCTGTGGAGTGTAGCATGGCTCTGCCGGATCGCCCGTGAAGGCTGTGGCGAACTCAAGATCTGATGGCCCTTCTTGTTGTGGGAGGAATTCTTCTTGATAAGGAGATTGTTCTTGAAATACCCAGGGGTCTGATTGTTCTTCGTAGTAGGGGGGTTGGTATTGAAACCCGACTCCATAGTCTTCTCCTCCTTGGTTACTCCAGAGAGTCTCGGGGTAATACCACTCGGATGGTGGTGGATACCCCCAATGATTGGAGAAGATTCAATTGACTCAATAAATCATGCCTCAATCGATTATAATCAAACAATATAGCATTCAAAACTTCATACAAGAAAGATCCTAACACATGGAACTAGGGTTCCTCAAAACCTAAGTGAAGGGAAGTTACTCCATAGAGAAGAGAGAGACTGCAGAAATCTGATCTAGATCTTCAATCTCCATCTCCAAGCTTGATTCCTGAGCTCCAATGGCGAAGGAATCCTCCAAAATAGCTCCAAGAATGTTCCCAAGTCGCTCTCTCTCTCTAGGGTTCGTCCCTTGGGTGTTTGGGAACCAAAACCCAGCTCTCCCTTTCCTTTGGCTCGAATCTGCCTCACAAACCCGATTCTGGGCGAATTACGGGTTGAATTACGGTCGTAATTCTTCCATGCCCGTATTTTGCCCAAAACACGCGTTTTGGTTAAGTTTCAGCGCACCCAAAGCTCCTCTCGGCAGTGAAAATACGGGCATGGGAGGCCAAATTACGGTCGTAATTCTCCTGCCCGTAATTCTTCCTCCGCTCCTGTTCAAAGCTTCGTTTCTCCCTCGTCCGGACTCCAAATCAGTCGCCGTTTGAACCCAGACGCTCGTAGTCTCGTTCTATTTCTTTTCATAATAAAATTCCATGATTTTATGTCCATAATATGAGGTAGAAGCCCATTATTCCTTAGGTCATGCTCGTGTTTCTTCTCCCGAATTGCCAAATGATCTCTGATTCACTTGAAACTTGCGCCTATGCTTCAATTTACATGCTAGGACCTGAAATGTGACAAAGGAACACAACCTAGCGTAAAATAGGCCAAAGAAAGCATAAACTCAAGCCAAAATGAAGAAGAAACGAGGGTGCAAACATGTGCAAATCCGATATTATCAGTCGACGTAATCGTGTTAGAAAGAGATAGTCGAGGGGAAATACAATGGCGAAGAAGAAACAAGACAAATTTTTTTTGGGAAATTCAATCTACGTCGAATGTGGATGCAAGTAATTGGGATTCAAAAAGATGATTAAAAAAAGGGAGTTCAAATTGGATGGGGAGCTTCTCTTGGAACTGTGAATGGGCGTCCCTCCAAGACGAGAGAGGGATCGTGTAATTGGTTAGGGAGACTGGAAATTGGTTTGGGCGGCAGTGGGTCTACCCAATTGTGTTTGCAGTCTTAATCCATTTAATTTAATCGGGGCAGTTAGTTGGACTAGGATGAAAACAAACTTAACGCGGAGGAGGCTTTTTGTAATTTGTTTAGTTATTTAGTGGCGGTTGTCGGAATGGGAATTTGGGACGGCGGTATACCGACACCCGTAAGCTAACTAACCGACGGAAAGCCGGTTTTCAGATACCGGAATTGCAAGATGTAGTGCGGCAATAGTGCTCTCTCATTTACAAACTTGCAATTGGTTCTCTACTAGGAAAAGGAAGTAGTAATTACAGATTAATAATTCCCCTCCCCTCTCTCGCAGTATTGCTCTCTGCCTGCCTAACCCAGCCGCCAATCCTCACGATCACGAGTCCCGGCGCCCAATTGGAACTCCAATCGACAATCGATGTTCTCTCCGACACCGGCGCACTCAGATGGACGAACCGCAACATAGCAGCCCACTCCAGCACCGCAACCTCTCTGTCTAACCCGCGCCGAGTCCTCTCCGTCGACCCTAGTGCTCGACCGCATCGCCGACACCGGTGCGACTTCCCCGTCAGTTTCCATTGACGGTGCACTCTCCGTCAGTTTCAGGTTTGTTGTCATGTTCCCTCGCTGCAGCGGCTATTGTTGTCTGTTGGTTTTTTACTTTGTTTGTTTAATTTACTTACACTGCCGGTGCGTGCAGCTTCCCCCGCCGCAGAAGCTATTTTTAAGTTTTGAATGGAACAACTTAACCTGGACCTGGACGTGTTGTTGTGAAGAAGAAGACAATGTTTGTCATCATCAGGTGACTTTCATAGTTCCATTAATCCATTGACCATTGGATATTGGATATGAAGATAATAATCGGGTCCCCACTCAATTCCCCACCATTTGTCATCATCACCATTCACCTGTCCGGCTGTCCCCCAGTGGCGGACCCAGAAATTTTACATAGAGGAGTCCTCTTTCAAAAAATAAAGTAAAATAAAAATTAAATAATTAATAATTAATAAAATTTATATTATTCTTAAATAAGAAAATATCCAACTCGTACAAGCTAAAAAAAGTCATTGTTGTATTTTCATATTCTAAAAAGTTTATAAAATACACTTGGTGTCTACACTACTCAACAATTTTATATCGGTATATCCTACTAGACAATCACTCACGAACTGACGCATATTTGACTGTAAATTTGTTCATGATGTAACTCAAAGCTGAAAAAACACTTTCAACACTTGCCGTACAATCATAAAATCAATACAAATTAAAGGTAGCTTGTAATTAGATTAATTGTTAGGTTTTGAAATTTTTTAAAGATAGAGAATAGGGTTTGTTATTACACGGTGTTTAGAATATAACAACAAAATAATTGTAACCTAATGAAAATTATCTTTATTAGTAATATTGGTGTCCTGGGTTTCAATTACTCAAACTACCACTTATATTCCCATACGTAAACTACAAATGAGAGTAGTATAATCGTTCTTTCAAATTTTAAGGTGTCCCGGACTATTAATTATAATTTTTTGTCTTTACGTAAATTACCAACGGGGTTGAATAATCGATCTTCCAAAATTTAGGGGGTGTCCCGGGACACCCCTAGATGCCCCTGGGTCTGCCCCTGCTGTCCCCATTGCCCAGTCTATTCACATTTGGTAATCGGGGTACCGAAATAATAACTGCCACCGAAAGGATTCGGTAATCGGTATACCGACGCCAATACGGTATCGAAAAATGGTGGGGCTACTCAGCTTTCCGGTGTACCAGAAATCGGTCAGTCGGTAACCAGTTTAACCGTTTACCAACCGTTTACCACCCCTAACCTCGGGTGAAATTCGGGGTACCGCATACCTTGAGTATGAAAACGCTACCTAGACCTCGAATTAGCAGGATTTTTGGGCATGATACTATACCCTAACCCTTAATGAGTGAACCCTAGGTCCTAATTATCTAAATCATAAACTATAAACCTTAAGATGGTGCATTGATTTTTTGCCTATATTTGGACGAATCATAATCGTCGATTATTATTTCTAATTAAATTGATCTTGGGGTATAAGATTTAGAGAATTAAGACCTAGATTTTGATTATTAAGGGTTAGAGTATAGTATCATATATGAAAGATCAGACAATTCAAGTTTTGGATAGCGTTTTCTTACTCAAGGTATACGGTACCCCGGATTTCACTCTGGGTACTCCCATTCTACGGTACCCAGGGTAAAATCCAGGGTATCGCATACCTTGAGTATGGAAACCCTATTCAAACCATGAATTGATTAATCTTTCGAACATAATAATATACTCTAACCCTTAAAGATAAAAATCTAGGTCTTAGTTCTCTAAATCTTATACTCCAAGATCAATTTAATTAGAATAATAATCGACGGTTATGATTCATACAAATAAAGGCAAAAAATGAACGCACCATCTTAGGGTTTATAGTTTATGATTTAGATAATTAGTACCTAGGGTTCGCTCATTAATGGTTAGGATATAGTATCAGGTTAAAAAATCCTCCTAATTCGAGGTCTAGATAGCGTTTTAATACTAAAGGTATGCGGTACCCCAGATTTCACCCTGGGTACCGTCCAATATTTCCCTCTCTTTTTAAAAATATCAAATTACCAAATACATTACTTTACTTTATTTATATTTAATTGATAATTTTATTGAATAGTTAAATTAACCAAAAATTTAATTTTCGCTGGTTAGTGACAATGATGGGTTAGGCGGTGAATCCGGTGGGGAGTCACCAGCTCCTTGGGGCTCAGACGTAAAGGCGACAACGGCGAAGACGCAAAGGGTTGTGGAGATTTGGGGGAAGGTGAGAGGGATTCATTTTGATTTAGAAGTTTGGATTGGAATGCATGATAGTTGGGGTTTGGTAAAGTTATCATAGAATTTTAAAATAAAAAACTAAACTAAAAGATAAGGCAAAAGTATGAAGGCGGGTCACTTGAGAATTTTCACAGCCAAAAGTTTGAAGGAGTTTGAGGTAGAATGAAAAGTTTAGGACTTTTAGTTGGCGGCAGAATCCATAATGGGGAAGAGCCCAAATTTTATGAATTGGAGACAAAATTTTAAGATTATGGATCCAAAAATTTTCGGTATGAGAATTGAAAAATAACATTAAATGAGTCCCACAGTAACAAAAATTATAATTGTGAAATTTTTTTACTTTCAGCAAGATATCTGTGTGATCTGAGAAGGAGATTTTTTTTCTTTAATTAAAGTATTTTTCATAATAATAGGAGCCATAATTTATTTTTTGTAATCCTTCTTAATTTTCAATTACCTTTTGTACATATAAATTGCCACATTGTTCACGGTAATTAACCGTGACTAACAATTAATCATGGAAAATGAAGAAAAAAAATAGGAAAATTAATTCCCGTGATAAAAAACCAGTTTTCTTGTAGTGAAGTGAGTTCCATATTTTCTAAATTTCATATTTTCTAAGTTTATAATGAAAAGCTTTATTTTGAAAAACTATGCATTGTATATAATAATAATTATTCAAGTGGATTAGGTGAAGTTCGGGTTGAGTCGGTCAGGTTACGGGTTAGTCTTGTTCGGGTCAATTGAGTTCGGGTTAATCGGGTTGCGGGTTAGTTGGTTTGCGGGTCAATCGGGTTGCGTTCAGGTTGCGAGTAGGGTTGATCGGGCGGGTTAATTGGGTGCAACCCCACACTCAATACTTGTTTGTCCCTAAGCAATGACTTAGACAAGAGAACGATAATTGGAGGAAGCACAACACAAACCATGGAGACACAACCCTGCTCAAAACACAAAAACCCATGACACACAAAACACAACATCAACACAAGAAATTTACCCTTGTACTCTTGTGATAATCAGTAGTTTCTTTCTCAAAGGACAAGTTGTGTTTTAATGATCATACCTTTCACCCCACACTCAAGGTCTTTGCAACCATTAACCATTGACTGACTCAAACCCATCAAAAGCTCAATTAGCAACACTCAATTCCGATCGTCGGTAGTAGGTGATTAACAACTTATGGTGTAACAGTTATTAGGAGAATCTAACCACATCAATAAGGTGCATATCTCGTGAGGACAATCTGGCTTACTCACGTCAAGCATAAGCAATTAACTAGGCCTGAGTCTCAAAAACTAATGGGGGAAGCTTTTAGCAAACTTGGTTTTAACTTTAAGCACATCACTACCTTTCTGACAAGGAGAGGCTTTCTCTCTTTCTGATTTTGCTTGCCGAGTGGTCGTATTTAGTACAAGTGGGATTTGTTTCTTACTACCGGTGACCGAGCAAGAGCAATTTATGCATTTTAGCACTCGCATAAGGGCTTCTTTCAGCTCCTTTTCCTCGATCCATGTGGAGGCTCACTGCACATCCTCAAATGGCACTTCACTCAACGCGGGATCGTACTTGATAAGAAACATCGTACGGTCGAGAACTGATGCTCAGTTGAACCTTTCCTAATCCCCCTGTGCAATTAGTGATTGCCTCACACGATCTTGGCATTTTACCCACACTTTAATTGTTATGGCAACTTTCTTATATTTTACTTGTCATGTAGGATTTTTTTTCTTTTATAAAGATACAGTTCACCCCATCATAAAACCTTTTAAAACAGAGAGACTCATTGCAAAGTCAAAAGCTCACAATAGATGCAAGTAAGCACGGTATCCAAACATGTCGAATGGTCAATGTTCTTCCACCTAACTACTTCACCAAAATTCATTACACTATCCTCACAAAATAGAGTGTTGCTAAAAGAGCTTGCTAATTTAAAGCACATCAAGTCAGTCAAAACATCAAGCTCATTGTGAAGAACTATGCAATTCAACACTAGTGGGGGTAATTTTGATGATTTTCTTCAAGCACAAACTCATTTCACACGCATTACAGTCATTTACATCATGTTACCACAAGAGTACAAGGTTTTGTTTTTAATTTTTCTGATTTTTAGGTGTTTTTTAGCCATTAGGTTAGCACTGGCAGAATGCAACAACACAGGTAGACTGCATGCAGTTTGGCTGTGCACAACCCAAAGACTGTTTTTTTTTTGTTATTTTTTTTTTACCACATGCAAAATGGACAAACAACACTAAGACTCACCACCCCACACTCAGGATGGAACATTGTCCCTAATGTTCAACTCCTAATCTAAACATGCACGGGTTTGACACAAGAAAAAGAAAAAATAAAGAAAATAAAACTCACATTGGGTTGCCTCCCAAGAAGCGCTTGTTTAACGTCCTCAGCCTGACGTTCACGGAGCTTTCAACCAATGGGTATGGAAAGGTATCCAGAATACCCTCCCGAACAATTATAGAACGCATAACCGCCATCCAGCATATGAGTCACCTCTGCAGGGCCAGGTGTGCGAAAATTGGGTATGACCTTCTTAGCTGGCATGTTAGACCCTTTAGTGAGGCGTAGGTGGTACTGCAGCGCCTCAAGCAAGTACTCTTCCTGTTTCGATGTCAGTGAAGAAGGAATCATAACAGGAAGATTGAAATCCTTACCCAAATATCTATGCTTGAGGTGCCCTGGCAAGGATTTCTGCCCTTGCTTTGATTTCAGAATCTGAGCATATAGGACATGTGATACTTCAGCTGATCCACTATCACAGGAAGATGAATTTTTCCTTTCTGGAGCTCCACTTTCACGAATACTGGTCTCACTACCTCATTCAGTTGCTTCTGAACAGATCTTCTCTACTATATCATATGCTGCTGGTGCCTCCATGCTTGTGAAACCATTCCGCGAAGCATTATTCAGAGCATCCCGGAACTCCCTTCTGATTCCATTGAAGAAAATAATGATCACGTTCCAATCCTCAAGACCATGACTTGGGCATCTCATCAACAATCCCTTGTAGCGCTCCCATGCCTCAGTCAGACTCTCGTCTTCAGCTTGTTTAAAAGTAACAATTTCCTCCTGCCTCTTCATTGCCTTGGCAGGAGGAAAATACTTATCCAAAAAGGTCTTCTCAAGATGAGCTCATGTCGTGATGGAATGGAGTGTTAAGTTCTGGAACCAGTGTAATGCATTCCCTAGCAGAGAGAACGAGAACATCCGTAGGCGAATTGCATCATCAGACACTGTAGGGCTCTTCATCGTATCACATATACTCGCGAACCGGCGAAGATGTTCGTGAAGATCCTCATTGCTAGCCCCAGAGAAAGTATACCCGTTGGTGATCATGTTGATGAATGCTGGGGTAATTTCCATGGTTGCATCCCCAGCTGGAATGACAACACATGAAGCTCGGGCTCCAGTCCTTCGATTCAAGCGAGCTCTTATCGAACGATCCTGGTCTGCCATGATGACAGGCTTGATGTCGCGCGGTGATGGTTGTGTCGGTGGTGTAGGGATGACAGGTGATGAAGTCTGCCCTCTCTGTTGACGATTATGGGTTAGGGAAGGCCTAGGTGTTATGGTTGGTTGCTTCCCTAACTTGACCTGCTTCTTGTTCTCTCGACAGGTCTTCTCGATCTCCTGGTCTAGTGGCAGTAAATCGCCGGTCGTCCTCCTAGGAATGCACAAGGAGGATAAACCTGAAATTCACCTGCACACTAGAACACATATCAAAATAGTTCACTCACAAAAATCAACAAAAATAAGGTATGGCAGTCCCCGGCAACGGCGCCAAAAACTTGGTAGGGCAAAAGTGTAATGCTTCAATTCCTATCTTGTAGTAAAACCGGAAATCCGGGTATCGTCTCTCAGGGACTGGTACAACCTTATATTCTATCAATTTTATAGAGGAAACTATAGGTGAAAATGTTTAAGTGATGAAACTACTAGCTAATAATTAAACAAAACAAGCAAATCAAAGTTGTCGGGAGAAAATCAATGGGAGATAGCTCTGGGAGAAACACCGGGACTCACTACCTATCACATCGAAATTAATTCACATATTCTAATCAGTTTAATCCAATTCTCTACCACCAGAATATCTCTACTGTGTTAGCTATCCCTGTCGGGAATTACTACGTACTAAATAATCAATTAAAATCCTAATGTCGTATCTCAATGAATTAATTATTTAGTCTTAAGACCGATATCCCAATCAAGACCGCATAGCATCTTATTTAATCCACTGTCGCTTCGATAAGTTACTATGTCACATGAAATATGTTCAGTAATTAGGGTTTCACTGTCGCTAATAACCTAATTAACAACAAATTAATGTATTGGTGGCCAGTCAACACAAAGCATTAAGTAATTTCATGCAATAGATATTGGAAGAAAAGAAATACGAATCAATCCATCAATTCTAGAAATAGCTACATCCTATGGTGTTTTCCCCAGAAATCGGGGTTTAGTTCATGATCAAACTAAGATAAAACAATATAATTTTGATCATTATGTTCCAAATCAATAATAAACAAATAATTCGGACTAGAAAAAATCCAACCAAACCACTTGTTCTTGTTGAAATCAGCTCGTGCCGCCCTGGAGAAGTCGATCGCCGACTCGTCAATCGCCTCCTGCCTTCCTCTGTCCGAGTGTCCCCAAAAGAATTCTCCTCCAAAAGAATTATTCCCTCCCAATTCCCCCTGATCCGTCTCTCCTTCAATTAGTCCCGCGGCAAATAAAGTGGGCTACCTTCTTTTCTTCGCACATTCCTCTGGTCCCTTTACTTCGTCCAACCACAAGCATGGCCCTGCCCCGCTAGCTTTTCTTTGTACTTTGCTTGGGCCAGCAACCCAAATTGTTCTCCACTAGTGATTCGAGGCTAAACATGCTCATGATTGTTTGCTTGTGCTAAAGCAATCCGCCCGTACTGTTCTGAAACTCATCAAAAACTCTAACACAGGATGGTAATGGCTTTTCAACCATTCCATAATCAATTAGCCTTAAAACAAACATTATATGTCTCAAAAATATCATGAAATAATCACATTAAGAACACAAAATCAATATGTTTTTGACAATTATCATCGGGCTATGTTTTCATACCTATACTCATGATTGCGAAAACAGTTGTGGATCAAGCACATGGTATGGAGGGCCTCTGCAAACTTCAAGCCCATGATTCAGCTGTTATAAACCAGTTGGTCCCAATAACTCGATTTGTTGGGAGAAGGTTATGTTGGATCTTATACAGGCCCATGGATGGTACTTAACCACTTCCTTACACGCCCCCTCAAACGAAAGCTGACTCATGGGCTTGAAGTTTGCACAGGTCCGCCATACCATGTGCTTGAAAGACAATGATTAATATAGGGGGTCGTGAGGACTTGAACACGTGACCTCAAGGACAAACCAGCTCTGATACCATGTCATAAACCAGTTGGTCCCAATAACTCTAATTGTTGGGCGAAGGTTATGTTGGGTCTTATACAGGCCCATGTATGCTACTTAACCACTTCCTTACAGAAAATAATCAACGCAAGCTTAGTTTAGAGTAGGGATGGCAATCAAACCCATGCGCACGGGTATCCGACCGCCCCCGACCCAGTCAACGCGGGGAATCCCCGCTTTGACCGGGTATGGGTAAAACCCGCAAAATGTTTGATGGGTATGGGGCGGGTATGGTTTTAGCCTCCCCCGCCCCATACACATACCCATACCCGCCCCACCAAGAATATTTGTTGACATATAAAAAATATATGGATCAGATAGTAATCTATCAATGATAGTGAGGGTAACTCAACAAAATATTTAGTAGAAATGCAATTGAGTGGCCACCCAAATCAAAACCTAATTCTTTTTCCTCAACTCTCCCTTCACTCTTTCAGTTTTTCCTCGTGTTAGCAAGATTATATTAGTTAATTATTGCTTAGTATATGTATTAGAGCTAGGAAATAATGATTTGGATTACATTATACTCTACTAGTTTTTTACCCGGCCGGTTGGCCGGAAAATTTCATTTTATCATTTATATAAATTAATTTATCTACATGTATAAAATCTTTTTAATCTTCTAACTTTTTTATGCTCACGCTTCATAAGTGAGTATGTTATACGTTCATATTAAAAATTCTCAATATTTAGCACATTCACCTATGATATTCATAGGTTTCGATTCTCTAATAATAAATCATATTTTAAAGGTTTATCCCGTCACATTTAGAATAGTATACAAAAATTTGTCAACCAAGCTATTCAAATTTCTAATCTTATAAAACATCCATATTATTGGATAAAGATACTTGATTACTCGATAAATTGTGTTTATCCAAGTGAAACTTGACACATACCGTACCCCTTATTATGATCAACTTATCTAATCTTGACACATGTTTATGTGAATGTTCATTAAGTCTCTGCAGAGGATCTTATGTCAAAATTTGTCTATCAAGACACACAATCTTAGTATCTTATACAATATATTAATAAAATCTTTCAAACTTTTAATTATCAACCATACCTTTCAAAATACAAAGTATTAGCCAAACGTTAACTCCCCATTAGCATTTTTGTTAGTAATATTGACTCAACAACATGATGATGAGTTGGAGAAGACACGTGTCAATCAATATTCAAAATTTTAGTATTTTAATTAAGAGAAGATTTACAAAATTATTAAAGATAAAAGAGAAATGATTAATATTTTGACGCGATACAAAATATTTGGTTAAAATTTTGAGAATTCTGAAAGGTATAGCTTTTAAATTTTATTTACTCAATATGTACTAACCCTCAGCACATGGAGTCACGTACTCACAACCATGCAACCAAATGACTTATTAGAATTGCCTTGATCTCATGATTATAAATATTCTTCATTTTTAACCTAATAGCTCGGTTTAGAGTCTTCTAACTATAAAGGCTTGTAATGTAGAAGACATTCAACTATTAAATGAAAATTGTCAACCCATGTTTGATTAGTGGTTGATGAAACATAATGTTTATCGTACATCGTCAACAAAGATTTCTCTAACATTCACACGTGCCATATAATAGTACTCGTACATCATTAAGTTTCTATCCAGAACTTTTACTATATAATACTTGTTTTATTTTATAGATATATTAATTAGAAATAAGAGTAAGGATGGCAATGGGTCGGGTTTGCCTAAACTATCCTCATTCTCATTCCCATTTTCAAATACCTAAACTCATATCTGCCGCATACCCATACGGTGGAAGGTTTTACAAACTCATCTCCATACCCCGCGGTTTTCGGATACCCATGGGTAATACCCGCCCCATAAGCTACTCACCATAAAAAAAATATGTAAAAATTTTTGGTACTACCTGCCCAAAAATGTATGGAACTGATACATAAGTGGATGAAATTACGATTTGGTTTCCATCAATTATATTTTAAAACTTTGTTTTTCTTTTAATTACCCTTCCTTCTATTGACAAATTACAATAGACTCGTTATTTTTTCTGCATATAACAAATGATCCTCGGCGGGGCGGGTTTGGGTATGAGTATGGGGCGGGGGATTTCAAAACCATATCCGCCCATCTCCATCAAAAAATTTGCGTATTTTACCCATACCCAATCAATGAGAAGATTCTCCGCATTGACTGGGTCGGAGGCGGTTGTGCACCTGCGGCCATGGTTTTGGTTGCCATCTCTAAATAAGAGAGTGTTTAATAGCCAAAAATATAAAATAACATAGTTCGTTTATGAAAGTTGATTGATTTTCTAACAATTATTTTCTTTATTTCCATCATTATATTTTGTTTAATTGATGAAAATATTATTGTTTATGTGTGTATTTGTTTAAAATTAGTAGAAATTTTGCTTATAAAATTTAATAAGATATTTTTTGTTTAAACAAATGTGATATATCAGTATATCACTCTACAAACATTAGCCTTCTTCTACAAAACATAGATATAATACAAAAAAAATTTATTGAATAAAAGAAAAATATAAGAGAGTGTTTAATAGCCAAAAATATAAAATAACATAGTTCGTTTATGAAAGTTGATTGATTTTCTAACAATTATTTTCTTTATTTCCATCATTATATTTTGTTTAATTGATGAAAATATTATTGTTTATGTGTGTATTTGTTTAAAATTAGTAGAAATTTTGCTTATAAAATTTAATAAGATATTTTTTGTTTAAACAAATGTGATATATCAGTATATCACTCTACAAACATTAGCCTTCTTCTACAAAACATAGATATAATACAAAAAAAATTTATTGAATAAAAGAAAACACCATTAAAAGAAGAGAGAGATAACTCCATAAATAACTCATTAACTAACTATTTTGCTTGTAAAAAAAATTGTCCACCTTGACAACTTGTAAATTCTCCAAGTGCTTATGTGGCAAGAAGTTGTTTTTCAACAACCATAATATATAGTAAGATTTTATGGATGAAGGGATGTTTACGATATGATGCTTTGAACCAAATTAAGAATCATTGTCACTTTGTCGACTTCATGATATAGTAGGTGCGTTTAATGTTATAATTGAAAATTTACATGTAAAATTTTAAGTATTATAATGTTGGATGTACGGGGGCGTGTATTACTCATGGGTACCTGAAACCCACGGATATGGGGATGAGTTTGCAAAATCTTTCCCCGCATGAGTATGGGGCGGGTTGTGTTTGGATATTTGAAAGCGGGGATGGGAATGGTTTAGGTAAACCCGCCCTAAACCTGCCTATTATCATCCCTAGATGAGAGCTGGTGCCTTCAAGTTAACCCCTAGAGTGGAAGAAGAATGAAATAAATGAAGCATTGAATACGTTCCGTCGCCTCCACCTTCTCACCCCGGTTAACAATTAAAAAATGAAAATGATTGTTAACCCAATCACTAAACGCCATGTGCCCCGGAAGCAGCTAAGGGTTGCAACCTCAGTGCCTGCCAAATTCCACCCATACAATTACATACCCATGTTATATTTAACTATTGATGAAATTATTTTAGTTCAACTTACAAATATATGAGCCCGCGTTCCGGAAAAAATTAAAGAAAGCTCCCAGTTGGGTGATACTTATTAGTAGAATAATAATATGCAAGGAGAAGGCCGCCTGTCGAGATCGTAGTTGGTTGGCATGGCATCCCTGTCTTTAATTTGTCACTTTTGAATTATTGATATAGCCTAGCCCCAGTGATAATAATTCAGTCAAGTTGCCTATTTCCTATTACATGACGAAATAAAATGCTGCGCCAGCAAAAGTACTTGTTTTCATTTTACTTCGCAACCGATACGTCGAGCTGTAGCCAGGGGCGGATTTACGTTGAGGCTCGGGGCCTCCGGTCCCCCATAATTTTGAAAATCGCGTATTAGTACAACGAGAATTTTGAAGTTACGTATTAATTAAGTTATTTGTATAAATACCAACTAAATTTTTAATTTAAATCATAATTTTACTGCTAATAATTATCTTAAATAATAATTTGTAATATGACATTTATATTATATTAATTTATAATTTTTGCTAAAAACTACAACCATCTAACATTCATACTTTAACTTCAAATTAGGTAAATTAAAACATCAACTTATACATTATATCTTCAAATATAATTTGGATATGTACCAAATTAATTATTTTTCTCATTATTCGGAGACATTTATTTATTACTTATAATAATTGAAGAACAAGGTACAAATGATGATTATTTTTTGTTGAATTTTTTTTAATAATGTTGAATATATGCTAAATTTTTAATTTAAATAATAATTTACTACTAATAATTATCTTAAATAATAATTCTTAATATGACATTTATATTATATTATTTTTTATATTATTTTTTACTATAATTACGTACTGAAAAAAATTTCGGCCCCCCCAAACTTAAATTCTAGCTCCTCTCCTGGCTGTAGCTTACAATATGTTACTGAAAGAGGAGAGGAAAATGAAGAAGGAGAAATTTTTTGGATAATGTCTATTTTTTATTCAGATCTTTTTTAGATTTTTTTATATTATCCAAACCTACTGAAATACTAAGAATTAGTCAAATGTTAACTTCCTATTAGCAATTTTGTTAGTAATATTGCCTTGGAAACATGATACTGACTTGGAAGAGACACATGAAAGTCAACATTCCAAATTTTTAGTATTTTAACTAAGAAAAGAGTTACAAAAATATTAATGATGACGTAAAAATAACTAATATTTCGATGCATTGCGAAAGATTTGGCTAATTAATAGTATTTTAATAGGTTTGGATAATATAAATGAATCTGAAAAAGATTTGGATAAAAAATAGATATTACCCAAAAAATTATGAGAGGCAGAAACTATTCTCAAAATTATATTATTTTTAGACAATAAATGTACTCAATATTATTATTTTTCGTTAATTCAATGGTGGATATTATTGTGACTTTTTTCGGTTTTCCCCATTGCCCAATATTGCACTCTTGGTGAACAATTTTTACCATATAAACTTAGGTCACACAATTCGTGGGCCTTGAACCCACTTTGCCTCTTTAGAGCGTAAAAACGAGGATTCTAGAAAATTATTTTATAATTTGCGAATTATAATTTTTAAGAAGAGAAATTATGCTACAAAAATAGCAAACTTTATTATGCAGAGGATTTCATTAATTTTTTAAACCAAAAAGATTTGAACTCTGAACTAAAACATGGTATCAAACGAAAGAAAACTGGGGCATAGTAACAACTAGACGAAGAAGACATCGATACGTTGCTTCATAAAAAAAAGGAATACATGCAATAGAGACCTGGAGAGTGGGGATAGAGGTGAAAATTTTGAATTCAATCCATCTACTTAAATATCTAATTGATCCAATCAATTTAAATCCAAATCCAATCGGATTGGTGGATTCCTGGACTGCATTCATGGATTGTTTGCAGTTCAGTTTAATATCTATATTTTACAATTTGGTACCTAAAATTGATTTTTTTGAAGTTAAAATATCATTGGAAATAACATTTGGTACCTAAATTTTTATTATGATATTCAGTGCAAATTTTTTTCATAATTTATATATTGGACCATGTTTAGATGTCACTTATATCCATGATACAATCCAACAATCTATTTGATTCAGTCCATGAATATATGAATCCATGATCAAATTCTCTTGATTTCTGCTTTAACCTATGATAGATAGAATCTGATTAGGTTAAGAGAGCTTCCTTGATTGATAGTGGTGAATTGGTTATACGAGAGTTAGTCAATCTACTGCTTTGTACTGGAATCCAATTCCGGTAGTGGAGTTCTGTGTTCATAGCCTCAGCTTTCTATCCCAGTGAAGGTTAGTCGCCTGCCGGGTAGTTGGACTGAGAGGGCTTGGTCAGCTTAAGAGATTCCAAGCTATTGTCGGATCTTCCGCAGTTTAATCAACAGTAGATCAACCAAAGGTAATTGCAACTTGGACCTAATTGAGGAGCTAGGGGGAATCATACCTAAGTGAGTTCACAACTTGTAATTAGTAGAGTAGTCAGTAGAGTAGTTTATAAATCAATCCTTAATCTAGTTTGCTAGATAATGAACTGAAGCTGAGTAATAGTAACGCTAGAGACCCGTGGATTCGATATTTATTACTTGTGCCACTATACTGCAGTCCCTTTCATTGGTTACACTTGGCCATTGTTAGGTGTTGTGTTTTAGCGTACCAAGTTTTTGGCGCCGTTGCCGGGGACTTTCTAGATTATTAGGAAAGGTAGAAGTTTGTTACTTTAGCGTTTTCTTTTGTTTTCCGCCCTTGCTCTTCACTTGGGTGTTTTTTGTTTTTGTTGGTGCAGATATGAATTGAATCCATTTGTCACCTCTAACTAGAAATGACTGAAAGACAAAAAGAAAAATCAAATAGATAATATTCTAGAATAACTGTTAACGGCTGCACAAGAACTCGTGGATGTTGAGATATGAATGAGTGTCCAAAGAAGATTCAATATTGTCGGCTATTCTTAAGCTGACTGTAAAATCGATCAAGTTAACTGGCTGGTGGCTCAATAAAACATATTGATTGAATGATTGTTGATGAGGGCTAAGATCTGGTGACTAAGGGGGTCCCCTTAGTTACATGGCTAAGTGAATCTCCACCCTTGCACCTCATTAAAATCCAAGGGCTCCTATTAATCCAATTTAATAAAGGGCAAAGTAGTAATTACATGTTTATTTTTAATTTTTAATTATAAAAGAAATTAAAAAAAAGTCCAGCGCCGGCCGACCGTCCGAGAGAGAGAGAGAGAGATTTTCTGGCCGGAAATTTTTTCCGACGAACATCGTCGCCGGAGAAGAATTTCCCGGCGACGGTGCTAATTTTGTGATCTTTGTTGACAGATTTTGTAATGTTTGTATGCTTTTTTATTTTGTAATGTTTGTCGAGTTTTTTCGTAATGTTTGTAAACTTTGTTATTTTTGTGCACCATGTTTGTAAACTTTGTTATTTTTGTGCACCATGTTTGTAATGTTTTTTATGTCTAAAAAACAACTTGGTTGACTTTTGGATGGACCTCCTCTGTATAGGGATGGAGCCTCCAAAGTCAACCCGGGTGTTTTTTCCAGTTCGTATGGATTGTCGGTCTAGTTTGTCATTTTTGTCCACCATGTTCGTACTGTTTGTATGTCTAAAAAACACCCGGGTTGACTTTGGGAAGGAGCCCCTCTATATAGGGATGGAGCCTCCAAAGTCAACCCGGGTGTTTTTTCCCGTTCGTATGGATTGTCGGTCTAGTTTGTCATTTTTGTCCACCATGTTCGTACTGTTTGTATGTCTAAAAAACACCCGGGTTGACTTTGGGAAGGAGCCCCTCTATATAGGGATGGAGCCTCCAAAGTCAACCCGGGTGTTTTTTCCAGTTCGTATGGATTGTCGGTCTAGTTTGTCATTTTTGTCCACCATGTTCGTACTGTTTGTATGTCTAAAAAACACCCGGGTTGACTTTGGGAAGGAGCCCCTCTATATAGGGATGGAGCCTCCAAAGTCAACCCGGGTGTTTTTTCTTTTTGTATGGTTTGTATTGTTTGTCAGTCTAGTTTGTATTGTTTGTACAGTTCATACGTTTGTAATGTTTGTATGTTTTGTCGCTCTAGTTTGTACTGTTCGTATGTTTGTATGGTTTGTACTGATTGTAAATCCGGTTTGTATAGTTCGTAATTTTTCATAATACCCAAACTACCCCTGCCATTAATTAAATAGTCCTTCCCACTTTTTAACTATTGGATTGAAGTGTCCAGATCTAATGGCTAGAAGGGGCTTAGTCAAGTGACTAAGCACCCTCTTAGTCACCAGATCCGCACTCGGTGGTGATGCATCCGAAATTTTGTAGATCTAAAGTACGATTTGTTTGGTTGTTAAAACTTGGAAAGTTTGGGAATAAAGATGAAGAAAGTTCAGAGGACTAATGGCATGGTAAAATGAATAGAAAACCGGGGGCCAGGCGGAGAAACTTCAAACTTGGGGTGCGTGGAAGCCGAACGAAGGGTTGGTAACAGTCAAGTCGCAAGTACTGTGCCTTCTGTATTATAATAATTAAATTAAAACCGAAACTGATTCTCTTATCAGTAATTGTCTAATTGATGTATTATATTTATTTAGTAAATGCTTTGATCGGCAGTGAGAGAAATCATCTTTTTCTAACCTTCGTCAAATCACACACAAGTCTATTTATTTTTTGGGTTAATGTGTATCTAAGACTCTCATTCAAAGCTAGCTATTGAGCTATTAATTTAATTAATTTAACTTTGTATGAGTTTTGACAATATTTTTGTGAAAAATCAATTTGACATCTTAAGTATTGTATCAAATAAAAATAATATAATATCATCGCACGCTTTCAAAATACGATTCTTGAAAAATATAAGCTCACACTCCTGTTCTCGCTCCCGTTTCACACGAACCAGTGAGCTAAATTTGAGCAATAAAATTCACAAATCATTACGCAGTCACCCATTAATCATAATCATCGTTCAAATATCGACTATAATAGAAACCTCATAAAAAAAAAAGTCACTAATAGACTGCGAAAATCAGAAAGCGAAACGTGTATAGTGAATCCTTGAATATAAATATATTGTGATCCCTCCATCCCTCTTCATTACCTCAACAGATTAAAGACTGTTTGCAATCCAATTCAAGCCTCCGTAACAGTATTACCTCAACAGCCCACAGTCATGTTGAATTCCATTTCTCAGAGGCTGCAAGGCAAGGTCGCCCTGATCACCGGCGGCGCCAGCGGCATCGGCGCCGCCACCGCCAGGCTATTCGCCAAGCACGGCGCCAAAGTCCTCGTCGCCGACATCTCCAGATCAGAAACCAGCGTCGCGGACGACCACCCGGCGATCTCCTACGTCCACTGCGACGTCAGCAAGGAGTCCGACGTCCGGGAAGCCGTGGACGCCGCCGTCTCGATGCACGGGAAGCTCGACGTGATGTTCAGCAACGCCGGCGTCGTGGGGCGCAACAACCTCAGGATGGACATCGCCGCACTGGAACGGGACGACCTGGAGCGCGTGTTCGCCGTGAACGTGTACGGCGCGTTCTACGCCGCGAAGCACGCGGCCAGGGTGATGATCCCGAGGAACCAGGGTGGGGCCATCCTTTTCACTGCCAGCTACGTGACGGGGGCGTTGGGGGAGTCCGGGCACCCTTACGCGGCGTCCAAGCACGCGACTGTGGGGCTGATGAAGAACCTGACCGTGGAATTGGGGCAGCACGGGATCCGCGTCAACGCGCTTTCCCCCTACGGGATCCCGACGCCGCTGTCGATGGGGGCGACCGGGGTGACGGATCCGAAGCTGATCGAGGCCGGGGTGACGGCCAAGGTTGGCTTGGGCGGGGCGGTTCTCGAGGCGAATGATGTGGCGGAAGCGGCGCTTTACCTTGCCAGCGAGGAGTCCAAGTTCATCAGCGGGTTGAATATAATGGTCGACGGCGGCCAGCACCTGAAAAGTGCCTGATTTGGGAAGGACCGACGCGGGTCGGATGCCCAACAATGATTATTTTATTTTATTTTTTAAGGGAGGCCCAGCAATCATGAATGACTACTTGTAACACCTTAGGCAAATCCCACATCGACAAAGCACGGGAGAGATCCATGGTTCATAAGTAGGAAACCGGCCTTAACTGATAAGACGCGTTTTGGGGTGTAATGGAGGAGTTCTTGTGAGAACTCCGAAGTTAAACGTGCTCAGTGTGGAGCACAACAAGGATGGGTGACCTTATGGGAAGTCACCCTGAATTGCACCCCAAGTCGAAATCCGTGCGGGTGTAGAGGCCCAAAGCGGACAGTATCTTGTCGGGAAAAGGTTCGGGATGTTACACTACTCTTGTCCTATTGTGTTTTTTTTATGTTACGGATATTCCAAAAAATAACAGCCACAGAACAATCTACACAATAAATAAAATTTAAATGAGATAAAATCCAATTTTAAATTTCGTGCATCCAGAGTAAAAGTAGGAAGGGTAGATTCGTCTTCATAATCACTTATTATTTTCTTATTTACAGAAAAAATACATCAATAATGAGATTTGAAGTTGAACCATGATCTCTTTGAACAAAGATAAGAAACATAACTAGTGATTGCAATGGGGCGGGGCGGGGCGGGTACCCCCATTCCCATGCCCCGCCCAACGCTATTACGGGTCGGGGCGGGTAAAACCCGGGCGGGTACGGGGAGGGACGGGTCGACCCACTCTTACATGTTGTTAAAAAAAAATACAAGTAAATTTTACTTTTTACAATAAAACGTAGGAAAAACACTTTAAGAATGAAAAATATTGATAATAGAATGGATAATTGAGCCTAACAAGTTGAAAGATCGACTCTAACTAGTTGGAAAAAAAATCAACATAGGAGAAATATGTATAGATATTGTAAGAAATTGAGATAAAATGAGTCTAGAACGGGGCGGGGCGGGACAGGGCGGGTCGGAAGTAGATACCCATGCCCCGCCCCACGCTACTGCAGGTCGGGTAATACCCGCGGGGTGGGTTGAAATTGCCATCACTAAACATAACCAGTTAGAATAAACACATTTGTATGATCTTTTTCAATTAAAAACATACAAGGAGCTTAAATCTGGAAAAAAAAATATAGCACTTTTCCACCACGTTTAGCACCAAAAATGTCATTGATTCGAATATTGCATATCGAATTGCACGCTTGAATGTATAGAAGCGATGTAGAATTCTTAACATAGACTTAATTGTTACAACTATCATAAAGTAACGATATTTTTAAACACATAACTTTTGAGTGAATATAGGGCACATGTGTCTTTAAGAGAGGGGTAAATATGAAAAGGTTGTGTGATGTTGGTTTGCTGAACGCGGATGGAAAATACACTACTAATAAGTGATTAAGAAGTAGTGTCCCGACCCACTAAACGCTCAACCATCACCGTCTCTCCAAACTTCTCATCAGACTCAACAACCGGCTAACCTCCTCTACCTCTATTATTAAGCTAGAGCAATTCTTGGAGGGGTAAATATGAAAAGATTAAGTGTTGTTGGTTTGCCCAACGCAAATGGAAAAAAGGTGCTACTAATATAAACAGGCCCAAATAGTGTCCGACCCACTAAACACTCAACCACCGGGTTACTTTCGCTACACCTAATATAAGAGTGAAATGGGAAATGTGCTTCCCCCATTACAAAATCCTTGCATCCGTAGCAAAAGTATGAAGGGTAGATTCGTCTTCACAGTCATTTATTATTTCTTCATTACAAGAAAAATACATAAGTGATGGGATTTGAATTGTGATCTCTTTGAGAAAAGACAAGAAACATAACCAATTAGACTAAACAAATTTGTTTAAACATTTTAAATTAAAAACATATAGGAAGCTTAAATCTGAAAAATCATTGGAATTTTCAATCACAGATAGCTAGGCCACTAACTATCCCATAAATATTTTTTTCGGTATTTGATACTTCAATTTTCATACTTTGATTATTTTAATTCGAGTGTAATAATTAATTCTATTCTATGTATCTTATAAAAGGAGAATAATTTTAAAATCACAAGCCTAACGACATTGGTGCAAATATTGCACATTGAATTGCAGTATTGAATGTGTAGAAGCGATTCAAAATTCTTGACATAGACTTATATAATATAACTATCATAAAGCAACAATATTTTTGAACATAGAAGTTTTGAGTGAATATGTGACACTTGTGTCTTTAAGAGAGGGGTAAGTATGGAAATATTGAGTGATGTTGGTTTGTCGAATGCGAATTGAAAAGCCCCAACTAATGTAAATAGGTCTAAATGGTGTCCCGATCAACGTACTAAACGCTCAACCATCACCGTCTCTCCAAACCTTCCCACTGGACTCGACAACCGCCTAACCTCCTCCACCTATATTGTTACACAAAGCAATTTTCGGAGGGTTAAATATGGAAAGATTGAGTGTTCATGCTTGGAGAGCTTACTGGTGGGTTATTTAGTTTCTTTGACAACAATGTATGATCTCTTAACATCAGTTCATTTGGTTGATCTTCTAGGTTGACTTTTGAGTTGATTAAAGATAAACAGTTGTCCCGGACTTCCGTCCTACTAAAGGCTCGACCATCATCGTCTCTCTAAACCTTCCCATCGGACTCGACAACCGCCTAGCCTCCTCCACCTATATTGTTACGCAAAGCAATTTTCCGAGGGTAAATATGTAAAGGTTGAGTGTTCTTGCTTGGAGAGCTGACAGATGGGTTATTTAGTTTCTTTGATAGTAATGTATGATCTCTTAACCAGTTCATATGGTTGATCTTCTAGGTTGACTTTTGAGTTGATTAAAGATAAATAACTATACTTTTGTTGCTTTTGTTACAATACTCCTTTTCAGTATCATCATTTTTCTGATTTGAAATGTTTTGGTGGTTAGTTTCCAGTAAACAAAGACTATTCTGATTAGTGTTAAAATAGGGAATAGCTTCAATCATACCACTTTTACACAAAGTTTATATGCAAGACCTGAGATCATTGCCAAATTGAACTATTCAAGCTATAATGCTGATCTTCAACATATAAAACATAGTTTCTTTTGAGTGGAATAACCTCATGATTGCAGATAAGTTTTTATAATATGATGCTTTGTGATATTGGTCACTTGCTTCCATATGTAAAAGTAGGGTTCTAATTACTACAATCTTCACATAATATAATAGCAGGAAGGAAAAAACATTTCGCCAATTTCAAATTTCCTGCTCCATGAGCCTTTGTAGGAGGGTATAATAGGGAGAGTCAATTTTTCTCTCTTTCCTCTATGGAACGGGCCAACCTACCGTACACGTGCGGACTTGAACGGGCTCAGAGATTGTTGCGGCCCCAAAAAACAGAACATGTTTCAGCCACGACCACATCTATTTCGTGCCTCCATAGCGATCACCATAACCGAGTCTTGGATTGTTCCGATGCTGGACTGGACTCCACCCACGCCAGGAATAAATAAAATAACTAGAGAAAGTGAGCTCCATAATTGTTTACAAAATAATTTCCCCAATCCTTCTTCCGTGTGCTAATCGCCTAATCCCTTCCCTATGAAAAGAAATCCAAGCATACTAAAATGATCCAGTCATGCAAATGAAGAACGGTGGTAAATTGCATGCAGGTAAAATTTAAAGATTAAGTCATCTAATCAAATCGTAATCAACCACCCTTTTTCCATCATTCGCAAGCTCTAACAGATAAGTGATAACGAAATCCACAATATCGCTTCACTGTAACAATACAATATTATTGAAGATTGGTGGCTTTCTCTTCTTCTTCGTTAAACTAGCTTCGAAGATATACAAAGAGGGGTTTAAACAAGTGATAAGAGAATGGATGATTAAGAAATGAAAAACAGAGACCGAGAGGGGGAGTTAAAATTGAGGTTCGGGGGAGGATGACATGAAGGGAAACGGATTATAGAGCTAAAATTAACGGCAGGAAAACAGGGATGGGGAGAAGTGGCTACCGACGACGATATAATTGAGATTGAGAGAGAAAAGTGAACCATGAGCCGGTGAGCATTGAGTAGCTTTTTTAGGGGATATATGATTTTCTTTAAGCCCTTTTATTTCTCGGTGTTGGTAAGATATATATGAAAGGGCCAAAACAATACTACTTTTTTATTGCTAAAGAGAAAAAATTTAAAAATAAACTAATGCATGGATTCTAATGGGCTAACCGCTAACCATAGAATAAAAGAGTTGAATGGGCTTGACCCATACGGGATTTGGCCATCAAGTAAAACAAATGAACATCATGGGGTTGTCATTATAAAACATGCTATTTTCTCTAGCATAACATATTGTGCTATTATTTTATATCTTAGTGGCTAAAATATAATGTATTTTAAAGTTATTAAATGGTCGACCTCGCTCAACCAGATTAGTCCAATTTTTATAATTTCAAATATATATTATGTAATTATTTGATATCCTAATGATTCAATTATAGTGTATTTTATAGGCGATTTTTTATTCGATTTTCTGGAATTCGGTTTCTATCAAACTTACTCCACCTCATCATATTACCAGGAATAATACTGTTTCACAAGGTAACAGGTACTCAAACTTGGTTCATAAGGCAGATTTTTTATTCGTTGCATCATCATCCATGCCTCTTTCCTGCTAAAATTCACTATCTTTATCATGTGTTTCCAAAAAAAACTATACAACAATAAGCTATACACCCCCTTACATTCTAAAATTTCATAAGTCACCTTCCTCCGGCCAATTGGCCGGGGCCCACGCTAGTTACAGGAAGAAAAAAAAAAGCAACGTCGGTCAACTATCAATAAAAGAAACTTTTTTGTTATGATATGGGAAACTCTTTATTATCTTTTTAGTAAGGGCATAATCCTTGACTTAAGTAGATTCAACTCTTTGAACCGAGGCATGTAAGAAGAATGCAATACAGTGAAACTCGACAAATGTAACTGACAAAATAGCACTCGTCAATACAACATAATTACATATAGAACAATTAAAATCATTGAAGAGGATACAACCTCACAGTTCGGTCACAATCCACTTGCAAACTGAGCAAACAAAAGTAATGCCCACTGCAACACTCTAAATCCCCATCTATATTCCCGTCAAGAGGAAACAACACACTCAAATAGAACTCTACACATAGTTCATTAGATAAAATCATGGCAATAAATGTGAAAGTCATCTATTATACGATGAAAAACTTACTAGAAGCAAATCAATATCTAACGTGTGTATGTAAACAATGTAGTAAAAAAATGAGTTTCTACGTAGAAGCGTTTTGGTGATCTAGAAGCGTAAAATCGTAAGTTTTTAAGTTTTAAAACGAAGTTTTTAACTACATAAGTTATAAATATTGAGATTTTGTGTAGAAGAAGCGTTTTAGGGAACTAAAAATGTAAAATTGTAAGTTTTTAAGTTTTAAAGCGCGATTTTGACTACATTGGACGTAAACAACATCTTTAGGTTTAACGAGTATATGACTAAGATATAAAGTATCGATAGAATCACGGTCAATAAAAGTCGCATATAGGTGATTCAATGCCTAGGCAAATGAACTACCAAACATGGGCGGTTCCTTCTCTTTTTTTTCGTGTGGGATAGGGGTGAAAAAATGAGAGAACTTACCTGTGAGTGCGCCATCTTGGTAGATCAAGGCTCGATAAATTTGTAGTGTTATCCCCATTGAAGACCCGAGATATGCAAATAAAAAAAACCTAGCAAACATCATTCACCATCCAGCTTTGATAAATACAGATGACATGCATCAATTCGGTAGATTCTCTAGCGCCACCACCACATCATGGAGATTATGGAGCTGAGATTGCATCCTTGAAAGCACTCATGGAGAGACAGGAGAATAACATGCTCATATACCATACCATAAACGAGCAACATTGGGATGCCATTGAGAAGGAGAGATAGAAAGAGCATTAAGAGACTCTAGCTTGGCGCCAAAGGATAGAGCAAGAGCAGCAGTGGGGTCGTTCGTGGATGAGGACTTTGGCAGGAAGTTCCACAACATCTTCCCCGAAAATGGACCACTAGGACCTAACAGTTATTAAGACTTTGAGGAAGCTTCTTTTTCTTCTTTGTTTTGATTTGAACATTTTTAGTCTTCTTATGCAATCATGGAGAACTAGCTAATATGAACTATGAATTCGGTTTTACAACTACAATTAAGGTAACTCGTTCCAACCATACTATGACTCACTATCTTTTAGTCCATTGAGGACAACGTTCATTTTAAAGTGTGGGGTGAGAATGTGTTGAGATGCTTTGCCTTGATATGCTTACTACTTGCTATATGATTAGTTATTCAAAATTGAAAATTTTCAATGTTAAATTTTGAGTATCTTATGCTATCATGGAGAACTGGCTAATATGAACTACGAATTCAGATTTAGAACGACAATCAAGGTAACTCGTTCCAACCTTACCATGACTGATCACTATCTTTTAGTCTATTGAGGCCAATGTTCATTTTAAAGTGTGGGGTGAAAATGTGTTGAGATGCTTTTCCTTGATATGCTTACCAATTGTTACATAATTAGTCGTTCAAATTTGAAAAAAAATTCAATGTTAAATAGTTATGATACATGCTTAAGAGTGTCTGGAATTACTGAACATGTTTTTCATCTAATGACTTTTAGTCATCCTCTACAAGCATGATCACTTCTCATCTTACTTTGAATCAATGAGTCTAGTAATCATCACTTGATATGGGAAGGATATCAATCCCATATTTGATACATCTTCCCCTTTTATCAATGCATATTTAGTACTTTCTCTTATATTGCATACCTTAATCATAACTATTTGATCAATTGACATTTAATCTTAGTAGCGAAAGCTCGAGTAGCATGGCCTTAGAGGAAGGGTAGATTGATACTATGGCTAAGTCATAGATTCATGATATGATATTGAGAATTATTAGATGTGATGATACTCGAAGTTCGCCTTCATGGTCAATAAAGTACCTTTACTCTTATACATCTATATAACTTGAAAAACAACTAATTAAACAACTTTATTCTTCTTGCTGTGTTTGGTTTACTCGAATGAAAATCGCTAAATGTCTTTACTAATTTTGTTCAAGCATAGATGTATGATGTGATTAGTTATGTATTAGAAGACCTTGTGGAATACGATCCTAAGACATCCTATGCAATGTAATCAAAATCGCGTTTAAAAGCTTAAAAACCTACGCTTTTACGATTATGGGTCACCCAAACGCTTCTACACAAAATCTCAGTTTTTATAACTATTGTAGTTAAAAACATGCTTTAAAGTTTAAAAGCTTACAATGTTATGCTTCTTGATGACCAAAATGCTTCTACGTAGAAACACACTTTTGACTACATTGTCCTATGACTTTTTATCACTTGCATGAATATCACTTCTCCACGGTAGTGTTGTCTCTAGGAGGCTCTTGTGCATCACTCCCACCAATCAGTCTCCATAACCGCATCCATCATCACCTTTCTCCTCAGTAAGAACTTGGTCCTAAACCAATAGGAATCCCAGTCTCAGGTTGTGCACTGATAGCACCTCGCCTTATTTTACCAATCTTGAATTCGCAACACAACTACGTTCCTAAACCGTTAGTTTCTCAACTATGTATAAAAAAAATCAAAGGATAAATTTTATGATATGAAAGATCATGCTAGGATGCAACCACAATGTATACTCAACATAACCGTGGCTCTATACCACTAGTTGAGTTTTGGATTAGGTATACTCTAATGACTTTATTAAAAAATTTGGACTAAACAAAAACTTTACGAATTTCACCCATTATTTTGTAATTTACAACACAACCTCACACTGGGGGTGAGCAGTTGACTGTTTTATGCAGATTTGAGTGGGTATGGATCCACCCATTAATTGAAAGATGAAGCAAAAAATAACCCACACCCAAGATATACTTGTGGTTGGATTAGGTTGTGTTGTGTAATTGTCGATGTAGGGCGGTTGAGTGAGTTTGATGGTTTCTCACATACATTTCAAACTATACTCCACCCACATCCACCCAAATTTTAGCGAGTCACCTATTTTAAAAAAAACACACACACTAATATGAACAACACAATAGTCACCCTACCTCACACTTAGGGTTGATAAACGGTGCGGTTTTGGTTTAACCGAATCGATCAGTCGATTAACCGCCACAAATAAGTGTTGAAATAGGAAACTGAAACCGCCACTGATATCCTTATCGGTTAGCTGCAACCGACAACCGATTGCGTCGGTTCGTTAATCGATTGCTCGCCCACCCGATAATTAATAATAAAAAAATTAAAATTAGCCTTTTTTACAGTGTTATTAAAGCCGAGCCGAGCCATTCGGCCCGACTGGTAAAACCGCCACCCGGTCACAAAACCGGCTCGGCACAATCTAAAGGCCGCTCCGGTTTTACGTAGCGGTTGGCGAGCGGTCGAGGCGGTTAACCGTTCAAGCCGATTGAGCCGCTCGTCCGGTTTTTGTCATTAAGCCACTAAATTTAATTAAAAAATTGCAGAAAATTGAAATAATCCAAAAACGTCGTGCTCTCAAACTGAATCCTTATTTTCATTTCACAATTTCGAAGGAAAGAGATGAGCTCTGATTAAGAAATGTCCACTATTTATACTGATAACGTTTATTAGGTACCGGTTCTCTAACGGTTTTTAAACGGTCTAATGATGGTTGGACCACTAAAGTGCAAGCAGTTTGCATTACCGGGCCATGCTCTGGTTCGGTTCTGACAACATTGCTTTTTTAATACAACCTCCTTCCTTCATCGATTTTTTCGCCTTCATTCTTCTTACACATCTAGCCTTCCCGTTTCTTCGTGTGAAATCTATCTCTTCGCCTTCTTTCTTTTTCTAGATCCAACCATGCTTCAGCATCCACCCACAGATCCTCCGCCATCGTCGAGACTGAAGGAGGCTAAGAGTTGTTGGATCTGATATAACCGACTCCTTCTGGCTTCCGCTTCACTCACTCTTCGCCAACCTCTTTCGACAGAGGAACACATGAGGGAGAAGAAGAAAGGAATCGCGCGGCGAAGAAGGGATTTAGGCGACGAGGACGAGTTGGGGCTGTGAGGTCGAAGTTCGGAAGGCGGCAATTGAGGCGGAGAGAAAGAGGACAGCGGGCGGCTAGTTAGGGAAAGAGTGGTCTGGATGGTAGATTGTCGCGGCTCGTGAGTCGTGATTGGGCGATTGTTTTGAGGGTTGGGCATGGGTGTGAGGCTTTGAAGATGGTGGCGCCACGAGGGAGATGGGGAGCGACTTGGATCTTCTGGAGTGAAGAGGGAAGGTTTGGGGGAGGGAGGAAAGTGAAGCGGTTATGCGGTTCACCGTCCTTTTTATCGGTTACAAACAGACAACTGATCGATCACCGACACCCTTCAATTACCCAACCGCGCGATACTGCCAACCAAACATAAATAGCGGTTATTGGTTAGCCGATTAACCGACATTTTTTGTTCGATTAGACGGTTAACCGAAAAACCGAAAACTGATTATCACCCCACTCACACTACAATTGTGGAATTCTCCACACTCCAATATCTTTCAGCACACCTCACCATTCTCCAAGGTTGTCAACCCGCGGGTTGACCCGGATCCAGTCGAGCTAGTGGGTCACGGGTTAATGGGTCAACTGTTTTAGCCCGGTTTGGCCCGGAAATATAGAAAGAGTCATTATATTGTACTTATCCTCATAAATTATATCAAATCTTATCTAACATATGAGTTATAACAAATAATATTACACCAAAATAACATATCGTACTTAGATCCAACATATAGTGAAAATTCACACACACTTATTGTTGGGGGTACTACCCGACGGTTCATAGTCTGGGCCCTCAAAAAGTAGAATTGGGGGCAAGGCCCAAAAAATGGTTCCAACAAAGACCACTAGGCCCAAGCAAGAGGAAGGGCCCAAAAGGACAAAACACTAAAAGCCAAGAGAGGACCAGCTGTCAGGTGGTCCATTGCCTGCGGGCGCCTGTCGCGTGTCAGGAGCCTGACAAGGCGGTTGGATGTCTCACAAAGAGGACACAGAGCATTAAATGGGGGCAGTGACGTGGAGGAGATCAACCTCGAGTTCGGTAAGTATAAATAGGGGCAGTTGGTAGTATTTACACAGGTTGGATTCTCTCACCAAAATTACTACTTGAGAACACTTCTCTCTCTAAGGGAACTAACTTGGGCGTCGGAGGATTAACGGGCCCAGGCGCCCTCCTCTTTGTGTGTGCAGGCAGGCGCCAGGAGAAAGGAGGTTCCTACTATACCGGCGGGTACCGTGGCTCAAACAATTGGCGCGCCAGGTAGGGGAATATAACCAGAAATCATGAGTGAGGAGGCGGCGATGAACGATGAAATGGAAAGGGAGGAAGTCACGGAGGACCAATCAGAGCGATTAAGGGGGCTGGCGCCCAAGATGGAGGAAGGAGAGGAGAGTGACGACATGTTTCGGGGATCGGAAGGCGCCTCGATGACGAAGAGAGAACTGTTCAGAATCATCGAAGACCAAGACGGAGCAATTGAGGCGCTTCGAAAAGAGGTCGACGCTCTGAAGAGGGGTGGCGGGATGACGCCCAGCCCAACGAAAAAAAGAGAAAGGGTGGTGGAGACGGAAAGTGAGTCGGGATATCAGAGGCGCCCCAGTTTGTGGCGCCCGCGAGAGTACGATGGGCCATAAATGGGAGGATGGAACGGAGGAATCTTGGGACGCCTGTCTCGTCACGGGCCTGTGAAGCAGTCTTTGGCGCGTAACATACTAATGGAGCCTGCTGGGACCAACATTCCCCCGCTCCCCACCTATGATGGGAGCGCTGATCCGGAGGACCGCCTCAACGGTTACTTCACCAAAATGCAGTTGTGCAACAGTACAGACGCCACCCTGTGCAAAGTGTTCCCGTCAACTTTCGCGGGCGTGGTCCTCGATTGGTATTATCATATTGAAGAGGGGCGCATTGAGTGCTTTGAACAGTTCGCGGAGATGTTTCTGGCAAAATTTGCCAGCAGGAAGCGTCGCACCCTGACCATAGGCGCCCTGTTCAAGATCAAGCAAAGAGATGGAGAGGCGTTGAGGGAGTTTTATGAGAGGTGGCTATCTGTGGCCTTGGCGGTAAAAGACGCGCAACCGTCGGTATTGGGGGTATGTCTGAACGAGTGTACCACCAGTGAGGAGTTGTGCAGATCGCTGGCAAAGAGAGACGTTGTGTGCACTGAAGATCTGGATCACAGAGTGCAGAAGGTAATCATGCTCGAAGAAACTTTGGCGGCCAGGAGGGTCGACAGACGAAAGACGAAAGGAGAAGAGGTGGAGATGGCGAGAAGGCCGCACTTTCCGAGTGGTTCGGGGTATGCGCCCGCGAATCCTCCCCCACCCAGAAGAATGGACGCCGGACGCCCGGCGCCCAGGGGAGCGGGACCCTTTGCTGAATATACGGATACGCTGAAAAATATACTCCAACATGTTAAGGAGAAGGGGTATCATATCAGGTGGCCGGGCCCCATGAGAGCACAGGCCAACGAGCGGAACCTGGATCGATATTGAAGACTGAGTTGCAAGGGCTGGCTGACAGGGGGATGCTCAACGACTTCGTCAAAAAGCCCGAAGAAAGAGTGCACCGGGCCTGTGTGGCCGGCGTGGAAAGAGAAAAAGAAGAACTGCCACCTCCACCGTACGACCTCGACCAAGAGAACGCGCCCGAACGGGTGCGCCTGACTATCGAAGCTATCTCAGGGACGGTGGACTTGAGGGAGAAAATAGAAGCAAACCGCCGCCTGAGAGCAGCGTGGACAGATGTGCAGGAAGCAATAGATATCACCTTCAATAGGGCGTCAGAGGAAGCGTGCATGCTCCCATCCATGGACGCCCTAGAAATACAAGGAGTGGTGGCGGGGTGCCAAGTCAAGAGGATGCTCGTGGACACGGGAAGTTCGATGGACGTATTATTCAAGGACACAGTGGTCCGCATGCAACTATCGCCAGAACTCATCAGACCATCCGAGTCGGTGTTGGTTGGCTTTTCGGGGGCGCCCGCCAGAGTAATAGGGCGAGTGCGTCTACCGGTTACCTTGGGCGATGGGGAGCAAAGGGTGACGCGCGCCATCGATTTTGGAATAGTGGACTGCCCGTCACCATACAACGCGATTCTGGGAAGACCTCTCCTGGCCTTGTTTAATGGTGTAGCCTCCACTTGCCATCAGACATTGAAATTCATTGCGCCACAAGGGGTAGGCGTAGCCCGGGGGCGGGGCGCCCCGCGTTATGCGAAAGAAACGGGACGAAAGCGGAAGTGTTCCGGGGCGGTCAACATGATGGAAGCTGCAGCAGAAGAGGCGCCTAGAGCCGAGGCGGTCGACCAGGAACTTATGGTGGCACTGGACGAGGGGCGCCCAGAAAGGCAAGTGAGAATATCGGCTGAGGCGCCTAACGAAATGAAGGAGCGCATCGTCGCCCTTCTGAGGGAGTCCGCGGAACTTTTCGCCTGGAGTGCGTTAGAAATGCCCGGGTGTGCATCGACTGGCGGTCGAAGAAGGTAAACGCCCCGTACAGCAGAAGCGGAGAAACTTATCGGCGGAAAAGGAGGCGGCGCTCAGGATCGAGGTGGATAAGCTCATGGGCGCCAACCTGGTCAAAGAAACTTCCTATGTTACTTGGCTGTCGAATGTGGTCTTCGTGCCGAAACCATCAGGGGATTGGAGAATGTGCGTAGATTACACGAGCCTCAACAGGGCGTGTCCGACAGACGCCTATCCAATGCCCCAATAGACCAGCTGGTGGATTCCACGGCGTATCATGAGATGCTGAGCTTTGTGGACATGTTCTCGGGGTACGACCAGATCCCGATGGCGGAAGAAGACCGGCCTAAGAAAGCCTTCATGACGCCCTTCGGAAACTTTTGCTATCGGGTCATGGCATTTGGGCTAAAAAATGCAGGCGCCACATATCAGAGGATGGTCAACAATGTCTTGCGTAAGCAAATTGGCCGAAACGTGGAAGCCTACGTGGACGACTTGATAGTCAAAAGTCGGAGGCACGAAGACCACCTGGAGGACTTGCGGGAGACGTTCCAAGCTATGCGGCCGCACAGACTCCGCCTCAATCCGTTAAAGTGCGTATTTGGCGCCGAAGCGGGCAAGTTCCTGGGATTCATGATCACCAAGCGGGGCATCGAGGCCTACCCGAAACAGGTGGACGCCGTCCTCCAACTGGCCCCGCCAAAGGTGCCCAAGGAGGTGAAAGGATTGGGAGGAAGGTTAGCGGCCCTGGGACGCTTCATTCCCCGATCTGCGGACAAGGCCGCCCCTTTCTTCCGAACGCTCAAAAAGGCAGCACGTTTTCAATGGACCGCAGAGTGTGATGCAGCGTTTGAAGAGCTGAAGCAACTCCTGGCCGCCCCAATAGTGATGACGGCGCCCAAGATGGGAGAGACATTGTATCTTTATATCGCTGTGTCGGAAGTTTCGGTAAGCGCAGTACTTGTCTCAAGGGAAGCCCACTCTGGAGAGGAAAGGCCAGTGTACTATGTCAGTCGCACCATGGTTGCTCATGAAAGGCGATATGCGCCCATTGAGAAGGCTGCGTTGGCAGTTGTGATGGCGGCGACCAAGCTAAGGCCATACTTTCAGGCGCACACCATTGTGGTACTCACCAATCTGCCGTTGAAATCTACTTTGGGATCAATGGATGTGGCCGGGCGGTTCAGTTGAGTGAGTTTGACATCAGATATGCGCCCCGACCGGCGATAAAAGCACAAGTCTTGGCCGATTTCATTGCTGAAGGAGTAGCAGAATCGGAGAAGGGCACGAATGACTGTTGGCAAGTACAGGTGAATGAGGCTGCCAGTCGTACGGGCGCAGGAGCAGGTATCGTGATGATAAGTCCAGGCGGTGCGATGCACGAAGTTGCGTTGCGATTCGCAAAGCTGAAAACAAACAATGCCGCCGAGTATGAAGCGGTTATCGCCGGCATGAGCATGGTCAAGGAATTAGGCGCCCACAAGGTCCAGATCAGATCCGATTCGGCCCTTGTGGTCAATCAACTTAATGGTGTCTTTGAGGTTAAGGAGGAAGCACTGGAGGGGTACGTGCAAAGAGTGCGAGAGCTGGGGGCGTGGTTCGGAGAAATCTCCTTCATACACATCCCACGTGAAGAGAATGCCCATGCTGACGTTTTATCCAAGCTAGCGACGGCAGTAGACTTCGAGGAGGAACGAAAGGTCATAGTCACCTCTGAGGCACCCCGTGAACACCTGGTCGGTACCTTATCCAGCGGGGAAGCCGATTCCGGATGGATGGCACCCATCGTTCTGTTCCTAACCCAAGGCGTGGTGCCTGACGATCAGAAGGAAGCCTGGCGCCTCCGCCGCAAGGCGGCCAGATGCTCCATAATCGAGGGACAACTGTACAAACGATCCCATACAGGGAATTATTTAAGGTGCCTAAACGAGGAGGAAAGCAGGCGGCAATCGAGGAGGTACATGGTGGGACCTGTGGTATGCACGCGGGTGCCCGAAGTCTGGAAAAAACATTGCTGCGACAGGGGTTTTACTGGCCGAAAATGAGACGAGATGCAAGGGCACACGTGGGCGCCTGTCACCAGTGCCAAATCCATGCAAATGACATCCACATTCCGGCAGCGCCCATGCAAGGCAATGTAGGGGCCTGGCCATTCGCCCAGTGGGGCATGGACCTTTTGGGCCCTTTTCCCAAGGCGCCCGGTCAGATGAAGTACTTGATAGTGGCGGTCGACTACTTCTCCAAATGGATAGAGGCGGAGCCCTTGGCCACAGTCACAGAGCCCCAGGTGCGCAAGTTCACCAGAAAGAACATATTCACTCGGTTTGGCTTGCCTGAATCCATCGTCACGGATCATGGAAAACATTTTGACTGCAAAAAGTTCGTAGAGTTTTGTGATGACAATGAGGTCGTGTTGCGTTTCTCTTCGGTGGCCTACCCACAAGAAAATGGTCAAGCGGAGGCAGCCAACAAAAGCATTCTTCATGGCTTACACACACGACTGACGGGCACCAAGGGGAGATGGGTGGAGGAACTGCCAAGCGTGCTGTGGGCGCATCGTACGACCTACAAAACTGCCACAGGAGAAACACCCTTCGCCCTCACCTACGGGAGCGATGCAGTCATTCCGGTGGAACTCAACACCCCGAGTTACCGCGTTGCCCAGTACGATCCAAATGACAATGACGAAGCACGGTCCAATGACTTAGACATGGTGGACGAGGTGAGGGAGGTAGCGGCGATCCGCCTGGAAAAAATGAAGAGGCAAGTGGCCCGGTATTACAACAAAAAGATGCGTGCCCATGGGATCACCGAAGGCGCCCAGGTCCTCAAACGTGATTTTCGCCCCGATGCCCGCGAAGGGAAGTTGGCACCAAAATGGAAAGGCCCATATCGAGTCCGGGAGGTGGTAGGACCCAGTACATTCAAGTTAGAGCATACTGATGGCCGAGTGGTGAAAAGGACGTGGAATGCACAAAACCTGCGACTTTACTTTGCGGGCGCCATATCTGGAGAAGACGCCTCGATTTGACAAGGACGAGAAAGGGGATGAGGTTTCGAAAGCGTTCGTTTTATGTCAAGACAAGTATGTAGGTGTGTTTGTGTTGTGACTAAAGCGCCCGAAAAATAGCGTCGTATTGTGTCCAAAGCGCCCGTTCTATAGCGCCCCAATAGTGATTTCGTGTTTGTTCTTATCGTTTCGTATGACACAAAAGCGCCCCAACATCGCGCCTAGCAATGCCGAGTTAGTTAAAGCGCCACGTTTCGCGCCAATCTTTTGCAAAAGCGCCCTAACATTGCTCCCTCACACGAAACATTAATGCGCCCAACTTTGCGCCCGAAACCACAAAGCGGCCTCATTTCATCCGCCCCCATAAAAACAGTCTAAGTCAAGTAAACGATAAGAACGATGCAAGCGTCTTTATATTTAGAAAATACAATAAAGTTAGAAAGAAAAATACAAATAGTGCAACAGACAGAAAGAAAACAAAAGCAATGCGTCCACTCTCTACTCTGCGCCGGAGTTCGCATCTTCGGCACAAGGCGCCCTCGGAGAAGGTGATGTAGGAGCAGAAGGCTCGGGCGCCCCACTCGTTCCGCGAGGTGTCTCCAATCCTCCGATCACGTACTCAGCCATCTCAGTGAGATCCCAAGTGTGGTCGGGGTGGTCCTTCTGCAACTTCACCTTCAAAATCTCGAGGCCGGTCAGAATAGCGTTGGCGCACATCCCTTTCCCAACCTCCAACTCCTCGAAGTTGTCCAAAGAGCGCCGCAAATCGTAAATTTCTTTCTGGGCCTCCTTCAAGGATTTCTTGGTCTCCTTGCAGGCGTCCTGCAGCCTCTTCTTCTCCTCCTTGAGGATGTCTATTTCGCTGGCTTGGGCGCCAGCCTCCTGCGCCAACGCATCCTTCTCCGCTTGGAGATCCGCCAACTTCTTCCGCTCATCCTCGAGGGCGCCCTGAAGGCGCGACACCTCCATGACCGCATTCATCTAGGCCTCCTCGCACTCCTTCGCAAACTGCTCGCGGCGTGCAGTCGCGTTTTCCAGATCTAACTTCATCTGGGAAGCAGAAGAGGAGGCCTCGAGCGCCTCTCGTTTTGACTCATTGAGGCGTCGGGCGCCTCTCTCGGCAAAGAGGAGGATCTACATAATTTAAATAAGAAGAGTCCGCAAATTGTACAAGTAACAGAGCGTTCCCACATTCACAAGAAAAAGCAAGTAGAAAAGCATATACCTTGGCGCCCACTTGGGCCAATTCAGCGAAGAGGTGATCCCCGTTCACCTCGGACGGAACCTGCCATGACTTGGCGGCCGCAATCGCCAAACCCATGGAGCAGCCTCGGTCGACGGCCACCAAGGGAGAACAGGGCAGGTTGATGCGCCCAACATCGGCGCGGCGTGGCTGAAAGATGGGAGGGCGCCCGTCGGGGCCAACATAGCGCCCCTCTTCGTTGAGGTGATATCGGGCGTCCTCCTCCTCCTCCTCCTCCGCCTCCTCGCCGGCAGCAGTAGCGGCGCCTACTTTTCCCTTCCCTTTGTCAGCCCTCTTGCTGGCAGAGGCTAAGGGAGAACCAGCCATCTTCCCCCGACGGAGCAGAGGCTCCTCTTCCTCTTCTTCAGCGGAGTTGCCTTCTTGCTCCGCTGGATCAGAGTTAGGCGCCCCCTCACCTTCTTCCGGGGCGGAAGACGCCACGCTGGCAGTCTTCGCGCGTAGGACGCCTCCCTTCACCGCCCTCTTCTTCTTCTTCGGGGGAGCTGTGGGCGCCTGTGATGGGTTGGCGGCCGGTTCGGGCGCCTCTTGTCGAACAGGCGGCGGTGAACCCGCCGCCATTGCAGCAAGCCGACTTTTCATCAGCTTGGCGATGCTGGAATAATCCGACCCTGCACAATGGTGAACACAGTTAGTTAAAGTACAAAGAAGACACAACAAAAGGAATATAGAACACCTAGGCGCCTACAGACCATCATTATAATACGCCTGAATAATGTGAGGGCGGTTTTCCGCAGGACGCAAGTCCACACGCTCCTCACAAATCAAGCGGACGCCTTATTTCTCTGCTTGGGACAGTACCACTGTCGAGTTGAATTCCTCAACATGTCCCAACTCCCACTGCTTAAAGAAGGCGCCTCCACTCTCAAAAAACGAGTCCCGATACGCCTTCATAAAGAAGAAGCCGTTGAACCATTTACGGTTGAGTTTGGGACATCGGGACACGAAGTGGTACGGGTGCTTCTTCCGCTTCTGAAGTGATAAGCAGTTGTCGAGAGGCGCCATCTTAAAAAAGTACCTAAACAAGTTAAAGGTGGGTTCCACATTGTTCTCCCGACACCTCAACTTGAATAGAATTACTATCGTAATGACGGAGGGAGAGAGGCGCCCCAGCGAACAACCGCACGTCGTCAGAATCCCTTCCATAATATGGTCGAGGGGGAAGCGCAGCCCGAATCGGAAATACTCCTGGTACACCCCGATCCACTTGGGCCCGCAGACGCCCACTCGCGAGATAGGGGAAGGGGGCGCATACCACCAGTCGCGCGGCAGTTGCAGACTGGTGACGAGTTCATGGACGCGCGCCAGAGTGACCGTCGACCCATGCTTCGGCCCGGCCACGTCGAAGGGCAAATGGGTCGTCTCCACTGGTAGATGGTCCGGGGGAAAGCACTTCTCCCATGTGGTGATCTTGTAGGATCCATCCGCGGGTAGAAATCCGGGCGCCGAGGAACTTGATGGTCCGGCAGATGTCGAAGCAGGCGCCCCCTCTAAACCAACAAACGATCCAGGTGCAACGGGGACGCGGGGTAAGTGACGCCCTACCCTAGGTAACTAGAACAAACTCAACAAAACTAATGAACGAAAGAGGGCTCCTTACCGCCTTGGGCCGGACGCCTTGTATCACCACCTGCGCTAGAGGCGCCTGCGCCTGAAGCGCCCGCACCAGATGCGCCTGCGCCCGGGGCGCCTTGTCCAGAAGCCTTGTCTTGTTGTGAGGACGACATTTTGGACGGACGTAAAGAAGAAGTGTGACGAAAGCAGAGTCTGACAAGAGAGAGTGCAGAGCAGAATCTAGAGAGAGGTCAGAGCGAAATCTTAGAGAGAGGTCAAATGGAAGAAAGTGACAGAAACCAGAGGGGGGAGGGGTATTTAAAGGGAAGAAAGATCCCAGCCAAACCCCGCGCCGCGCGCCACGTGTCAGCACCACGGGCGGACTCTCCAGCTTCCCCCACCTTTACAAAAAAAAAACGTGCCAAATATCTTGGGCGGACTTTTGAGCTTCCCCCACCCCATCCTTTTTTGGAAATCTCCAAAACCCCAATTTTGAATTTTCTTTTAATTCGAAATTTCAATTTCCCCCGCAAGCAAGGCGTGGGGACCACGTCAAAAGTCCCCCCGAGAGGGGGGCATAAGGGTTACGGACATTCATCGCAATGAACTCCATGAGGAGGCGCCCAGGGATCACAAAGAGGAAGCGCGCAAAACAGGGAGCATCACCAAAGGCTGGGCGTCCACAAGCGAGCAGTGGTCAGCAAGGACGCCCACAAACCACAAGAAGCACAAGAATACAAGGGGGCACCAGTAGAGAGTAGGCGTCTATGAAGGAAGAGGATTCAAGGCCGCGACAAGAGAAGCAGCCAGGCGCTCAAGGGATAAACCATGAGCACCTGACTGGGGGGGCAATTGTTGGGGGTACTACCCAACGGTTCATAGTCTAGGCTCTCAAAAAGTAGAATTGGGGGGCAAGGCCCAAAAATGGTTCCAACAAAGACCACTAGGCCCAAGCAAGAGGAAGGGCCCAAAAGGACAAAACACTAAAGCCAAGAGAGGACCAGCTGTCAGGTGGTCCACTGCCTGCGGGCGCCTGTCGCGTGTCAGGAGCCTGACAAGGCGATTGGATGTCTCACAAAGAGGACACATAGCATTAAATGGGGGCAGTGACGTGGAGGAGATCAACCTCGAGTTCGGTGAGTATAAATAGGGGTAGTTGGTAGTATTTACACAGGTTGGATTCTCTCACCAAAATTACTACTTGAGAACACTTCTCTCTCTAAGGGAACTAACTTGGGCGTCGGAGGATTAACGGGCCCAAGCGCCCTCCTCTTTGTGTGTGCAGGCAGGCGCCAGGAGAAAGGAGGTTCCTGCTATACCGGCGGGTACCGTGGCTCAAACACTTATATAACATAAATATTCAAATGTTCAACTTAGTATTCCAAAGATTGAGTTAGACGAAAAGAAAAATTGGAAAATAGGCACATTTCGCAAACTAAAGAAAAAAATGACACAATTTGACCTCCAACCCGGTACCTTATAGCGGTCGGTCCGGCGGGTGCTTGCGGACCGTTTTTCTCACCGGGTCAAGGTCAAATTGGGTCGACCCGTGGGTCAACCCGCGGGTTGACAACCTTGCCATTCTCACATGTTTCCTCTCTCATGTTACGACTCTTCTTCTTTCTTTCCTCTTTTGTTTCCTTTCTCCATTCCACACTCCAATTACACAAACACACACCTAGACAAGTCATAATTGACTTACTACTAAAAGAGTCTTGGACCATTAATGAACATAGCACCAATTTATGGCTACCTTAATTTCTTGTAGTTTCTTCTCATTTTGCCGATCACTGTTCTGTGGGTTCTGATCTCTCAGCCTCTCAAATAATAATGGAGTTGCTAAACGTTGCCCTACCCTTATCATAATCGCCCTAACTTTTCAGTCAAAAAATACATATTTATCCTTTTCTTTTATTGTTGAGTTTATATTTTAACAAACATACTCTATAAAAAAATTACCAGTTGACATTACCCGGCGCTACTACTCATCGTCACCACTGCTCGCCGGCCGCGCTATCGCCTCCACCAACCCACTACTGACAATGGCAGGTGAAAACATAACATCATTTTCGATATTATCATTATCAATCCGCCATTCACCATAGGGAGAGGAGTTGATGCCATGGTCGGCGGCAAGTTAAAAGTCAAGCCGACCAAAATCTTTGAAGGAGAGACACTAAGACACCACAAAGTTTTGAGGAAGAATAATGCAATACAAGGTAAAAGCAGACAATGGTATTAAGTAATATAATCATCCACCAACCCACTATTCAATTTTCTTTCTTACCCTCACGACCTCACCTAATCAAAATTAATATGTTCATTTTGACAATTTAAGGGACTGTGAATGGAGAAATTGGATGCTTAATAATATTTCGTCATTTCCGAAACGAGAGAGGATGTCGGAGAAGGTGGACGGCATGATGGAGGAAAAGTTCCGCCGCGATGGTGAGAACGATGAAGAAAGCGGGGTGTGCTATTGGAGGAGAACGAAGACAGCAGGACGGAGGCGGCAAGATTGGTGGTGGCAACGGTGGACGGCGGCGATAGATTGGATGTCTTCTCACCGATGTGAGCGTGGATTGTGATTTTTTTCCTGGGGCAATTAAGTAATTTTCACATTTAAATTAGGGCGATATCAGTAAAATCAGGACGATGTTTAGCCATTTAGATAATAAATTGGCCGATCACTGCTCTAGTTTCTTTTTCATCTATCTATATCTATATCTATATCTATCTATCTATCTATCTATCTATCTATCTATACTATATATTATGGCAATTCAAAAGTAACTTCTTGCCACATAAGCACTTGGAGAATTCACAAGATGCCAAGGTGGACAACTTTTTTGAAAACAAAAAATTCATTATTAATCTATTTATGGAGCTATCTCTCTCTTCTTTTAATATTTCTACTCATTTTTACTAAAAATTAATAATAAATTACATTTTTATGATAATGTAAACAAACACATAAAAGTATAATATTTTTGTCAATTAAAAAAAAATATAAAGATGGAAATTGATAGTGACTATATCGAATTTGTTTAAATGAAAAGTATATGATTAAATCTTATCAAGTAATTTAGTGCCACATCAGTACATAGCTAGCTCTCACCCTTCCACCCTGGACAAGGTCTAATTGGTGTGCTTTTTTACTTACTCTTTAAATTGTCATCGTTATCAATAAAAAGTAAATTAAGTTAATAAAAATGAATGCAACATTTTGATTTGTTCCTATTCCTTTTTCCATACAACATTGAAAATAAAATACAACATTGATAATAAAGAAACTAGATCAAGCCCCACAAAAACAAATAAAGCTCTCTTCTTATTTTCTTAAATTTTGAGTTTCTATAATTTGTATTCTCTACTTTTTTATATATAGATATACGAAAGGAAATGGTAAGGCATATTGAGTTTTTTTCCTCTTTGTAGGAGAATAGGAGGCGGGAGTTACATGATGCAATAATTTGTTGGAAAAGAATTGAAAAACTCTAACATATTTTGCCTATTGCCGAAGGAAAGTCCAGCCTATCATTTCTCCCTCTTCCCTTTTGATCCGCAGCGGGCAATTGATCTTTCTTCCTCAGAGATATCTGACTGCTAGCGGTTGACTGGCCGAGTTATAGTCTTCTTCCCATTCTTTTCTTAATTTCTTCCAAATTACGGCGACTGGATAGTAAATTTCCATTTTTGATTCAATGGTTGTATTTCTTCTTCGTTATTCTGGTAGTTGTTTTATGGTTCTCTGTTATCCTATATACTTTGATGTAAACATGTAACATATAATTTAAAGGGTTTGTTGCTTGGACTTGGAGCATCTCTCCTTTGGTTGAATAATTGATCGTTTTCCTTGAAGGCCTATTGCAACTCGATTCCTTGGATGTTAAAATGGAAAGCAGAGTTGTGAGTGTTGTTCATTATGTTTATTATGTTCATGAGTGACATGCTACTAGCTAGCTATATGACGATGATCTAATCAAGTAAATAATATGTAGCAGGGGGTTATAAGTAGGAGGGAACATATTTGGGGTTTTATAAAGGGCGCGAAGAAGAAATAAAATGATAGTAAATGTCGATGTTTTCCCCAATTTCTAGATGTTTGTAATGACATTGGTTTGTTTCCTTAGCGTGAATTTTGCCTAATTAAATCCCTAACTAAAGCTTGATTTTGGCCTGATTGTTTTCATAACAACTACTATTTGGATTGATGCATCAATCCGATTCACAATGGGGACTCTGCAAGATGTAATGACTTAAGTTTTATTGAAGTATACAACTTTTACTATTCATCTATGTTGTTATTAGGTAGAAAAACATGATCCTTTTGGCAGTAATCTATCTCATTCTTCCAAAATTACACGAGTAACTGAAACTGCACGATATTTGTGGGATCTAGATCGCGATATTCTCTATTATCGTATACCAACGTACGAGAAGGGTGAGAAAATGAAAGCTCTTCACTTTTTCTTTATTAATTGAAATATATTTGCAAATTTTAACTTCTTTTGTGTCCTTCAAAATTTTAACTTCTTTGTCACTTTATGTGCTAATAAATTAATAATCTCTTAGTTTATATCTTAAATGGTGGATTCGATACACAATTATAAATCAATAAAGAAAGTACTATAGAGAGCTCATTTAATAAAATTAAATTTTCATAAATAAATGGAATATATAAAAATGTGGAACAATATATGAAATTTGGTAAGTGAGATGTACAATTCAATGTATAATAGTTTAACATAATGAATCATAAATAAAATTATAATATTAGGACAAAAAATATAATAACCAATCAAAATTTGCCGCCCAACGGGCGGGTATAAAGCTAGTTTTTCTTTATGTATTGTTACATCATACATCTCAACTACTAACATTATTTTATTAAATATATTTTTAATTCTTGGAGGGGCCAAGGTACGAAAGCAATTAATGAATTCTCAATATTTTTAATTATTAAATCGAAGCCAAAGAAGGCAATCAAGAGATCTGTGTTAGCATTCTGCACGCATCAGATCATCCCATATACAAGCATTTAATAGGTCCATCGAACATTTCCCAACTTCCTAGATCGACGACTCAGAAAAGTGCACTAATTAATTAAGTCGCCCCATTATATATGTCAGGAAATAGCGTAGCGATCGAGGGTGTGAAAAAAGGACAGTTATAATTAACGGGCCAACTCAACTCATATTGGAGCATCCGGGTCAACGGTTCTCCACATGGACCTTTTCGTATTCTATTGCTCAACCAATTTTCAGGATCTTGTCTGCTTCCAGTTTGATGATATATATATACATACACAAAAACACACATAGCAAGCGAGTAACCAAGCCGCCACACCCACACACGTCTCTTAATTTTTAGTCATGAAAGGCGCTTCCATCCTGAGGCTACAAGACAAGGTCGCCCTCATAACCGGCGGCGCCAGCGGCATCGGAGCCGCCGCCGCCCGCCTCTTCTCCAGACACGGCGCAAAGGTCCTCGTCGCCGACATCAACCCGGCCGAATCCGGCGACGCGATTTCCTACATCCGCTGCGACGTCACAAGCGAGTCCGACGTCCGGAGCGCCGTCGACGCGGCGGTGTCGGAGCACGGCAGGCTGGACATCATGTTCAGCAACGCCGGCATCATGGAGCACCAAGCCCCGGCGATCTCGTCCTTCGACCGCGCCACTTACGACGCCGTTTTCGGGGTGAACGTGTACGGCGCGTTCCTGGCGGCGAAGCACGCGGCGAGGGTGATGGTCCCCGCGGGGAAAGGATCGATCGTTTTCACGGCGAGTAGCGTCACGCGCAGCTACGGGCAAGGGCCGCACGCGTACACCGCCTCGAAGCATGCGGTGGTGGGCCTGACGAAGAACCTGGCCGTGGAGTTGGGCCCGCACGGGGTTCGGGTGAATTGCGTCTCGCCGTTTGGGGTGGCGACTCCGCTGGCGATTGGCGAGTCCGGGCTGGACGGGGATGGGTTTCGTGGAGTGATTGCTGGGATGGCCAACTTGAAAGGGACGTTTCTGGAGGCGGAGGATGTGGCGGAGGCGGCGGTGTATTTGGGGAGCGACGAGTCCAAGTACGTTAGTGGGCTGAACCTCGTTGTCGATGGGGCGTACAGTTTGAAGAGTGCTTCTTGATGCTGTTCATTGTTGAATCATTGACTTTATGGGCTCAGGCCCAAATCGAGGATGGGCTTACATTGCCATTCTAGACAGACACTTCAGTATATCATTTACTCTTTGCAAAGCGCATGAGTCATGCCTTGTACACTTCCCAGTTCCCATTTTGTCAAGCCATATTTGTTTAAGCTGCGTGTACTTGGAAATTGGAACATATTATCAAGCACATTATATTGATTTTTCGTACTTAATGTATACCAATTGTAATTACTTACTAGCATTCATGCCCAACTTGTTGGTCCGTTCCATATTTAAATAATTTTCACAAATAAACGTAAATTATTATCGTCTATCAATTAATCACACACCAATGTTTTTTCTTTCATCTAAATAACTGTTTTTTTTTTTAGATTTTCACCATCACCCCTTTTGAAAAAAAATTCATGCTTCTTCTCTCTACACAATCGTACTTTATTGACACTGATTCCACTCTTTTCCCTATTATAATTTACTTACTCTTTTCTATCATTAGTGGTATCAACACCATGCATGATGCTTCAACTTTGTTTTTTTTATAAAGGTGATATAAATTTTAGGGCAATGTCTATTTTTTACCCAAACCTTTTTCAGATTCCTTTATTTTAACCAAACCTATTGAATTCCTAAAAATTATCCAAACTTTAACTCTCCGTCAACTTTTCTGTTAGTAATGCTGACTAAGTATGACCATAATGAGTTGACTTCCTACGTGGCGGTCAGAATACCATCATTTACTATTTTTAATAAAAAGATTATAAAAAAACAAAACAAAATCTCACCTCTCACGTGGACGAAATAAGTAACGGTAACAGAATGAATGCCCAGACTTTGATAAATTATAATACGTTTGGATAATAAATAGAATTTCTATAGGTTTGGTTAAAATAAAAGAATCTGAAAAAGGTTTGGGTAAAAAATAGACATTGCCCTAAATTTTATTTTGTTGTCATTAAGGTACTACTTAAAAAATTTAAACCTGGGACCTCCAATTCTAGACTAGTGGTATTACCACTAGACCAAGTCCTTGTTCGTATGATGCTTCAACTTTGTTGGCAATACAAAAAGACAAATCAATGTCTAGAGACAAACAAACAAAAATTTCTTGAGGGAACAAAAGAAACCTATTGCGACTAATTGTAACTCCTTAAGTGAACCCTACATCGACAAAGTATCGGGAGAGATCCATGATTCATAACTAAAAAAATGGCTTTAACTAACAAGATGTGTTTTGGAGTGAAATGAAGGAGTGCTTGTGAGAACTCTGAAGTTATAGTTGCTCAGCATAGAGCACTGGAAGAATGAATGACCTTATGTGAAGTTACCTTGATATGCACTAGCAAGTCGAAATTTGTGAGATTCTTAGCCCAAAGCGGACAATATCTTATCAGGTGTTCAGGATGTTACTCTAATGGTTATTAGCCTTTCATGTACAAAGGAAAAAATAAATTTTGAGCTTCAATCATAATGATATTAATTTTAAGAAATTGGACTACGGTTCGAGATATTAATTTTGTTTTATGTTTCAGCGGGATTGGGATGTGGTTGAAAATGTCGATTGCTACATGATCATGAAAGTGAAATGTGGCATATTGGAAGTAAAAAAAATCGGGTAGAGATCAACGTTATCTAATTCTTATGCTTTTGTATAGATTATTTTATTTCTGTTTTCTACTATATGGCCAACTCCATTTATTTGGAGATAAATAAGAGAGAAGAGTGTCTCATTCTGAAAATAGACTTGATGAAGGCCTTTGATTCAATCGATTGGGGTTTCATTTTGTGTGTTTTCTCTGCCATGGGGTTTCATAGTCTCTTCATTGAATGAATTCGGATGTGCATAACTACTCCTATGTTTGACTGTTAGATAAGGCCGCTAGGAACGACCATCTTCCCTACCATCCTATGTGCACACTGTAAACAGGTGCATCTGATACATCTCTGCTTCACGAATGATGTACTTATTTTCACGGATGAGTCCAATATGAGTTTGCAGTATGTTCAGCGAGTTCTGGGGAAATTTAAGCAACTTTCGGGATCAGGTTTTATCCCTAGGAAATGCGAGTTGTTTTGTGTTGGTCTCACTGTGGACCAAAAGAATAGGATGGCTAAGAGGTCATGGTTCAAACTGGGTGTGTTTCGTGTGAGGTACCTAGGGGTCTTTCACCAGGGCATAGGAGCAGGGGGTAAGGTGAAGGCTACAGTGTGGCGAGGAATCAGGTAATAACATTCCCCAAAAAGGAGGGAGGGCTTGGTATAACGGATTTTTATTCTTGAAATATAGCTTGTGTATCTCGGCATATTTGGTCTATCCTAATGCAACATGGCTCGTTGTGGATTTCCTGGCTACTAAAGTATAAGCTTAAGAGTCGATCTTTTTGGCAATAGCAGACTTCCACTGGATCCTGGTGTTGGAAACGACTCTTGAAGATACGCCCTATGGTTCAACAGTATTATTTCTCTTTGAGGGATGAAACTGTTTTATGGCAAGGAGAGGAAATGGCTAAGTTCTCTATGAAGAAAGTCTGGTTAATGCTGTTTGGAAGGGTAAAATGGTGGGGATACCATTAAATTTTGTCAAATGGGGGAAGGATACCACTTAAATGAAAATTGTGTATCGGGTATTGATGAATTTGTGTATGATGATTTTATTGATGGAAAGATTGAATGTTACAGAATGTTTCCTACTCTATTTATGCAAAAGGAAAGACTCACATATGAGCTTCTTGGTTTGTGAGAAAAACATAAGAAAGATTATCTCTTTATCTAGTAATAACTAGGAATGGTGCTTCTGATGAAGGTGTGATAATTGTAAATAGAGTTGTTGGTGGTTGCTGCAGGCTATTGATGAGGTGTTGCAAGTTGTTGTTGTGGCAGACTATTGATGGAGCAACATGGCATGTTGCTGGAGGTCATCATCTTCAACACTCCCCTTCAAGCGTAGACATGAATGACAAGAATGTCAAGCTTGAAAAGCAAATGTGTGGAACGGAAACGGGGAATGATCTTTTGTAGGATCGTGACTCCCTTTTGAACGTCTTGGACAAGGTTGATGTTGGAGGCCACTGGCGGCGTCTCTTTGAACAACCTGATGGATATGTCGAATTAAACCGACTCACTAGTTCGGGTTTGCGCCGTTTACGGCTCCCAGGAAAAGTTGCTGCTTCTCAGCTAACTTTCCTCTCTTTGGAATAGCTGCTGCTCATTGGCTAGCTAGCTTTCCCTTCAGCTTTTCGCGGGAACTTCAATTTAGGATATGTTGCGGCTTTTTGGGTGGCTAGTATCTCTATCCTCCCTATTCTCCCCCTTAAGCTGGAGCATGAACACTGTGAATGCCCAGCTTGAAAGGTGAAGAATAATTGGTCTTTTCCCAATAATAAACACCGAGGGTTCGATCTTTTCTTGGATCGTGTTTTCCTTTTTGGACACTGAGGGGACGATCTACTCTTGGATCGTACAACCGTCTAAAATGCCATAGGAACGATCTGATCGATAGTTCCTCGTGAAGCTGAGGGCCCGATCTTTTCTTGGATTGTGTTTGCCCTTTGGACGCCGACGGGTCGATCTCTTCTTAGATTGTACAACCGTTTAATAACGTCAGGGGAACAACCTGATCAGGGAGATCCTCATTAAGCTGAGGGGTTGATCTTTTCTTGGGTTTTGTCTGCTCTTTGGACGCCGACGAAACGATCTATTCTTGGATCGTTCAACCGTCTAATAACGCCAAGGAAATGACCTGATCGGAAATACCTCGCAAACTGGCTTGACCTTTTTTTTATTTTTTTTATAACCAAGCTGATCTGCTTGGTGAAACTGGGCCTCGCCTGATGATAGAGGGCGGCCTGATCCGTGGGAGGAGATGGAGCGAGCCCACTTTGTTTGAATTTTGAAAGGCCAACAAATGGGTTTGGATGTGAGAATTGATGATGGACCTATGTGAAAATGATGGAGGGAGGCCCATTCTTTCTTCGGGGGTCCCGATTGGGGAAATGGAAACCCCATCGTGGAAGTTGGAACCTTGGGGAATCCGCCGCCCCTCTCTGTTTATTTCTCTCTTGCTCCCCCTTTTTTTTTATTCAATCTCCTTTCGTCTCTCTTTCTGTACCCCTACAGACGGCGACCTGGAGTTAGAGATAAAGGATCGGTGACGGGAGCAACCGGTGGCGGAAAGGATAAGACGAGGGCGGCAATGACAGGCGAGTAGTGGCGACGGTGACCGGCGACGCCTGGAAACATTCGTTGTTCTGCTTCTTCCCTTTCGCGCAACAGCGGCGGTGGTGAGCTGGTGATGGCAGGAGCACGACGACGATGAGCCCGGACGGCGATCTGCAATCCCCTCTTCCTTCAAGGCGGGCACTATGTTGATCTGCTCTCCCGGCCGCGGATGCTGCGACTGACGACGTCGAACTCGACGGTGGTGGCTGCGAAGGGGCGGAGATAGTGACGCGATGCAACGACGATGGCGCCGGTGGAACCGGTCTTGACCAGATTCCCTCTTCGGCGATGCGACTTTGGAGAGTGTTGACGGCAGCGTCGGAAGACTGAGACAGGGATGACGGTTTACAGGGAGCTCGGATGTGAGCTGGACACGATGATTCAAACGGGTTTGACTCCCGACTATGCTGATTTGGCCGATGGTGATTGGCGATGGAGATTTGAATCGGAAGTCACCAGTGACGGCGACTGGTGATGATGTCGTGATCTGGATCTGACACCCGACGGTGACATCTAGCCGGCGATGTCGAAACGGCGGACAAGGATTTGATTCGCTCTTCTTGTTGTGGAGAACGACGACTTTGACGAGTGATGAACTCGTCGGAGACCGAGGAGGTCGACCAGAGCTGCTGGTCGGAGATTTGCGATGGTTTAACCGATGTCGATTCAAACTCCGGACTGACTCCCGACTTTGATGATTTGATGGCGGAAGCATTAAATTGGAGATGAACAGCCAGGAGAATGCTCACTCATGGCTGGAGAGCAACGAGAGGGCTGCTGGGCGATGCCGCTGGTGACACAGTGATGATTGCGGAAGCTATGAGATGGAAGAAGAATAGCCTGGTGAATGCTCACTCATGGCTGGAAATGGAAACACAGACACAAGACTTCTACTGGAAACTTGGAGAACAGAAGAATGAAGATTTGGAAGAGAGATAAGAAACTCTATATAACTCTCTTCTTCCTCTTCTTCTTCTTTGGCTTTCCCTCGCTGGATTCAGAATCCAGCTCTGATACCATGATGAATTTGCTAAATGTAATTGATTTTATTGATGGAAAGCTTGAATGTTACAGAAGGTTTCCTACTCTATTTATGCAAAAGGAAAGACTCACATATGAGCTTCTTGGTTTGTGAGAAAAACATAAGAAAGATTATCTCTTTATCTAGTAATAACTAGGAATGGTGCTTCTGATGAAGGTGTGATAATTGTAAATAGAGTTGTTGGTGGTTGCTGCAGGCTATTGATGAGGTGTTGCAAGTTGTTGTTGTGGCAGACTATTGATGGAGCAACATGGCATGTTGCTGGAGGTCATCATCTTCAACAGGTATCAGCACCAAGACAAAGCCGTACCTCTCCTCGCTGAGCATCTCCTACAAATTATCTCACCGCCACCTATTCGTTGCACGCATCAACAATGACAGCTAGCTTTGGCTGCTGCTCGCACTCCATCCTCGTCGACAATGTCGTCGCTGCCATTTTCCTCCGCTTCACCACCCAATTTAGCGATGAAATCATCATCGAGTTCCGGAAAGCCCTAGATAAAGGGAAGAGCGAAGGGAGGAAGATGAGAATAGCAGTAATCGACCTCGATATCGATCGTATTCATCCCGGTGAAAGAACTGGTCAAAATTTGCTTAGAAGAAGGTGTTTTCGTTGATGATGCCCACAGAAGCGGCTGCGTGGACGTTGACATCCAGGAAACCGGAGCCTGTTTCTACACCAGCAACCTCCACCTTGAAAGATGCAGGTAAGCTTATATGGTGTGCATTTCTAAGTAAAATCTGGAGGGACGTTGTAGGTAGATTTATGCAGGTGAAAAGACGCATAGTGAGGTGTTGTGCAAGGTGATAAGGAATGAAGTTAGTATGCTGATTGATGATCACGTTAGAGACAATTTTTGGGGTAATTAGCATAAACGGTCACACAACTTGTCACTTAGTACAAAACGGTCACTAAACTTTATTTTTGCACGTTTCAGTCACATACCTTTGGACGAATAGCAAAACATCTATTCCATCCAATTCCATCCAAAAAACCGTCAATTAAGTCCAGTCAGCTTGACACGTCATCCCAAAAAATAAAAAAAAATTAAACGAATCAGACCCACTTAGCTAGCCGACCCAACCCAGCCCAACCCGTCCACCCATCAAAATGGGACCAGCGCCAGCGAAGAACAAAAATTCCAGCAACCACCGCCGCCCACGACCCCTCTCTGCCATCCCTGTATCTCCAGCAAGCACCGCCGCTGCACCTACCTGGTTCTAGCGATTGAAGGGCGGGTCTGTCCGTGGGAGCAGACGAATCGACCTTTGGGATGACGATGAAGAGCAGATTTGGTGACCGCCTATTTGAGACAGGGGTTCGGCAGCTTGGATCCGGGACGAGCTGGGCCAGCGATAGTGGGCGTACTGCCGATTGCTGCTGTGAGAGGATAACGACGAGGAGAAACAAAAACTGGCGGGAGGGAGAGGAGGATCCGGGTGGGCGGCTTCGGCGAGGAGGGATGATGAGATTGTCCGCCGGCGAGGAAGAATCATCTGGCATCCGCTGTGATGTCTGCTTCAAATCCCTCTTTGTCGTCGATGGTAAATGTACCGGGGAGAGTTGTTAAACCTTTTGGGTTTATTTTGTAATGACAAGTTTGTATTGGTTGAGGAATTATTGGTTTATGAAATTTGGAGGCGGCAGAGAGTTGGAGCAGGGGAATGAAATTGATAAATAAACAAGGGAAAAGCTTTTAATTGATTGTTTCTTTCTTGCACCAAATCCACGTTACAAACACACATGTAGAAAGCATAAGGAAATCGAGAGATCTCAAGCGACGAGCAGGGGAGAGGATTGTCCTTTCTCCTGTCGAAAGAGAGCGACTGCTGGGATTTTTGTTCTTCGCTGGCGCTCGTCCCCATTTTGACGGATGGGTGGGTTGGGGGGCGGGTTGGGTTGGGTCGGCTGGTTAAGTGGGTCTAATTCATCTATTTTTTTTATTATTTTTTGGGATGACGTGTTAAGCTGACTGGACTTAATTGACGGTTTTTTGGATGGAATTGGACGGAATGGCTGTTTTGGTATTCGTCCAAAGGTATGTGACTGAAACGTGCAAAAATAAAGTTTAGTGACCGTTTTGTACTAAGTGACAAGTTGTGTGACCGTTTATGCTAATTACCCAATTTTTGGTAGTGTTTTTGCTTGTTTGGTTACTTTAGCCCAGGGTTTCATAGTAGTCATATAAACCATATGTATAGTTCATAATTAGCGGGAGTTGTTGTCAACAATCCTTCTTTGATGATACTATAACATTAACTGATTCATAAAAAAAAGTGTCTCATTCTTGCTAGCTCGAATTCTTAATTTTATCGAGTTCGACATAGCATATGAATTTGGAACAAAAGTTGTGAAGTTCAAAGGCCAATATTGAGGAAAGTTGCGTCCAAAGTTTCCATCATCTAGCAGCATGGTTGTGTCTTAAACCGTTGATGCTCAACAAGAGATTCCGTCTTTGTGTCTTTCGAAAATGTTGAAATGCCTAAATTTGGAGGCTTGCGCACTTGTGCTCTAGGCCAGCGTGGTGGTCAAGGTCAATTTTGGACATTCAACATGGACAATAACACGGACTATAAAATGAGAAATTTTACAACTATATAGTATTGGTGTTATAGCTTTTTGTTTTTATGGTACAACTTAAAAGTGTACATTTACGTTATGGTACAACTTTAGATTATACTTATACTTTTTGTACAAATTCTTTTATGGTACAACTTGAACTTGTACCTTTATATGATGATACAACTTCAAGTTGTAAAGTTGAACCATAACATAATGATACAAATTGCTTTATGGTACAACCTAAACTTATACATTTAATGTTATGGTACAACTTTGAGTTGTACATTAAAGCACCAATACTATATAACATAGTAGAAGTGCTCCTATAAAATGTGTTGACTTTTGAGCCATTCTTTGAGGAACTTTTTGCCACATATCCCAACACTAGAAACATGTGTTTGACTATTCGAGAGAAGATTAAAGGGTTGTTTGTATGAGAAATTCTAATAGATCAATTTGATCTAAGGGGTCATTTGGATGAGGAATTGTAAAGGATCAATTTGACACAATTGTACCAAATTGCCTCGTTTGCCAGCAAAAAATTTGGATGGATCAATCTGTCTGAGATATTTTGAATTGATCCGTTTTGAGTCAATTTCAATTACCTAGGGTGGGGCAGGTAATTCGAATTGACTCGTTTTAATTGCCTCGTTTATAAAACGAGACAATTGATCAAATTGACTCATTTCTAGATTGATCCATCCAAACGACCCAATTGTTTCATTTTGAGTCAATCTGATCCGTTTGGCATCACAAAATTTATATGAAGCAATTTTGCCTTGAGAATTTCAAATTGACTTGTTTTGAGGCAATTACAATTATCTGGGGATGTGAGCACACAATTTGAAGTGGCTCATTTAAATGACTCGTTTTTACAAAATAAAACAATTGATCAAATTGTCTCGTTATTAAATTAATCCATCCAAATGACCCCTAGAGATTTTTTCAGCATTTCTGAACCAAAGAAGACAAGTAGAGGATCAATTATGTCTTTTGGAATCCAGATCGTCTTGGTAACTTTTATTTTGTTGTTTGGATGAGATTAACTCTAGCAATATATTAGAATATATTGATTGAATGCAAGATAGTTCTAAGTGTTTGTTTCCATTCGATCTATTTATAATTGATCTGCGAGTTTTAAATTGAAGTCGACCTCTTATTTTCTTGTACGATTAATGTGAATGGGCTATACAATATCCCCATAACACTATGAAATACCTAAGGATAGAAAAGACTGATCATGTCACAACAATATATAATTATGTTGGACTTCGATAGTAAGGTGAAGGTGAAGACGAGAATTAAAAAACATGTCAATGCATTAACTAGTTAACTTCAGTCATTAATTTGGCGTTGTTGCAGAGAACTTTGATATTGAGAACAACTTATTACTAATACTTTAACCTTTTTATGTTTTTTAACATTTTTTTTTTTGCCCAAGATATTCCCAAAGGAACAAGAGATACAAGAATAAATACAAGACCTTAATAGGCCAAATAATAATAAAAAAATTTGCCCACAATTTGCTGAACAAATGATAAAAAGGGGCTTTTTTATGGTTAATAAAAAATTACATTAAACTCAAGAATTTCATAGAGGAAAAAACTCATATGAAAGCCTCTCAAACAATACAAACCGTTCATGTAAAGCCATATACATATAACTATCTATCCAGTCCTAGTAAATGTAAAGCTCATGATGTTTTTGCTAAAATAAAATTTTATTTATTTGCTTTTATTTTTTTTTTTTTTTTGTTTCCTTTACTGGTTGCAGTGGCGGATCCAGAAAGTTTATATAGGGGTGTCATCTTCCAAAACTTAAATTAAATTACAAATTAAATTATTATTAAAAATGAAATATAAAATTTAATAATTATCCAACTAGTAAAAGTTACAATAAAAATTCACACCTGTTTCATATTATGAAAAAGGGTAAAATAAATTCAGTGTCTACTAGGGCTGGCTATTTGGTCCGGACTGTTTGATTTTACCGGAAACCGGACCGTATAACCGGGACCGGGACCGGATAGCAAACAATCCAATCTCATATTCGGGTTTAGATTTGAGGTAAAAAATCGTTTGGGACCGGAAAAACCGGATAAGAGACCCCAACACCTAAAACTTAACCAACTCCTCAACCTTTGCGGCCTCAGGCCACTCAAATCCCCACAAGCTCAATCTAAAGTCAAGATCAAATTGGGACCGGACCGGGTCAAGACCAGACTGTATCCAATCCAATCTTTGGTCCTTATATTTCCGAAAAGACCGGATCGGGGGATCAATTCGGGCCAATTTAACCGGACCGGGCCGTATAGCCACTCCTAGTGTCTACACTGCTCAACAAATATCTCTCGACATATCCTACTAGAAAAGAGTAGCCCGTAATTGGGTTTAATCATCTGGTTTGCTATCCGGTCCGGACTGTTTGCTATCTGGTCCCGGTCCGGGTTATACGGTCCGGTTTCGGGTAAAACCAAACAATCCGGACCAAATAGCCAGCCCTATAGTAGACACTGAATTTATTTTACCCTTTTTCATAATACGAAACATGTCTGAATTTTTATTGTAACTTTTACTAGTTGGATAATTATTAAATTTTATATTTAATTTTTAATAATAATTTAATTTTAAATTTAATTTAAGTTTTGGAAGATGACACCCCTATGTAAACTTTCTTGATTTAGCATCACCCTCATGTATAGTCTAGATTCGAGGCTTCTGCTTAATAGTTAATATTAGACTACTATTCCTTACGTAGTTCAATACATTCCAGCCTTAACTTCTTTCCTTCTTCTATCAGCTCAGCTTTAGGGTTAGTCAACATTGCATGCCGAGTAGCCTCCACTACTGCAATAACCTCTTTTACCCTCTCAGAAATATCTAAATACACTTCTCTATTAAGCTTTTTATAAGCCCCATCCTCACTTTCTACCACCTGGCATAGAGAATATAATAAGGATAACCGTTTACTTCTTTCTTTCAAGCTTGTTTGAATAATGCTCAGGTATGTTGGATACGACTGTCAGAAACAAAGTACTTAAATGGCTTCGGTATAATGTCTTCAATCTAGGATCAGTTTCTAAAATTAACCATACTCTGTGTTGTAACTTGTGAGTTGGATGCCTCATTCAACTCAGCTATGGCATTGGAGTCTTCAAGGATAGCCATTGGCACAGTACTGTCCTTCCTTAAAAGCAACTCCCGATACAAAAGTTTCCTATATGCTTCCTTGTTAGGACTATACACAAACATCACTATGAAAGGGATTTGATCTTCTACCAATATCTTCAAGTAGTGCTCACCTTATTCTAGTAGAGTGACTTTCAAAACTGCTCTCCAAAAGATCCAAACTCTCCTTGATTTTGACTTGGAATAGTTATCTAATTGCTTCCAGGCAAAATAATAATAATAATAAAACACATGTTATTATTGCTATACTATTGGCTTCTACTACTCTAGTTTCTAACAGGCTTTTTATGACAATTTTTACCTTTCTCAACTGTTCTAATACAGTTGAGTGCTATTAGGGGCATTGGAACTCCTCATATTCTGGATGAGGAGTTTCATTTACCTCTTTTACAACCTATCCCTTTAGGAGGTGGATAAGGTGGAGCCACAACTGTCCTCCTAAACTGTCCCCCTAAACGGTTTCTTGCTAAGTTTTGGAATGATCTTTCATTAAGTAGCACTAGCCTACTCACCGGGTGTGCTTGCAGGCCAACAATATGTGCACTCTGATGATTCCCACTACTCAATGCGGACCCAACCCTCACCCTCTCTCTTTTGATCACCACCAGAGTAAACCCCTCATGATCTGTTAGTCCCACCCTTGGAGATGGAGTATTAGCAACTTTAGGAGCTAGTTCTTGCCCTAGAGTCCCCACTATCACTTCTTGTACAACTTCCTTAAACTTTTCCTGAGCCACCCCATCAACTAGAGCATCTTCCTTGGTCGTAGTCTTAGCTACCTCTCCTAGAACTGAGGTTTTTACAACCCACATCCTTTCTCTATGACCTGCAGGTAGCGCACAGTCATGGCCGAAACATTTACACTTTTCGCACACTCGTGGCATATGACAATATTACACATCAACTAATAGTTCATGTAACCTATATGGTGTAACACTCAACTTGGTAACCCTCTTTGTAACATCCTCAACCTCTACACAGATATGCACGATTCCAACTTTCCTTTGTTTGTAGTCGATTTGTTCGTACACATTGGACGCCCTAAGACACTTGGAACTTGATCTAATCCTTCATTGGAGTAATCTCTGTCAGAAAATTGGAAATCCGTATACAAATAGGAAGAGCTGAATTGCATCTGCATCTGACAATTTAAGTAAGAAGCTGGACAGTTAAATATTGGAGCGCTAGTGAAGGGCAGCTAGAGATACGTGGAAGAGTTGGGTAGGAAAATCACTTTTTGCTTGAGAAGTTCCTCAACTACACTTCCAATCATAACCCTCAATCCAATATTAAGTTAGTATATGTTGTTGTGACTTGAATTATAATCGTAACCAATAATCTATAGCCTATACCTTATACTTTAACTCTATATCATAGACCATAAAGTCCTACCATATACCCGAAAACCTTTAATTTTGCACTGTCAAGCCAAAATTAACTTAGGGATCGTTTGGTAGTTATGATTGTTAGAGTTGTGTTTATTGAATACATGCATTGTACATAATACAATGTTTTGAAATGTAAAACAATGCATGTATTGTTAGGTAGGTCCCACCAACAATCACAAAAAATGATGCATTATACAATCTCAACTAAAACTTGAGATTGTTGATTTTAGATTTGTGTCCACTTTTTCTTTGCATTTCTATCCCTATTAATTTTTGTCTTATACTAAAAGTTGAAGGTAAATTCGACATTTTCCCATAAAGTAACTTTATGCAAGTCAATACACTAAGTAGAATCTCATTAACCAAACAATGTATTATTGAAATGCATCCATTGTACCAATACATGTATTTACATTATTGTTATTCATTATAATGCAATGATTTAACATTCGCAACTTCCAAACCACCACTTAGTATATGTTGTTGTGACTTGCTTATCAACAATATATGGTTTGATGCATTAACATATAAACAACAAAAATAATGTCTATAGCGACATTGCTTTTTGTGACAATTTTTATAAATGTCGGCAAAACCATCACTTTTGTGGTATACAAGTGTGACAAAAATATTAGTTCTGCTCTGACGTTTGGAAAATTATCACAAAATAAGTTGAAAATAAAATGCGTTCCTTCAACGTTTAGAAAAGTGTCAGAATAGTATATTTACACCGACATTTCCTATTGACAACATTTGTCAGGATTGCATACACCCAAAAAAATGACTTTATTTTTTATCAGGGGATTTTAATCATGGTTATTTGTCTATTAGAATTGATAACTAATTTATTAAAGTAGATAAATTATTTTGGTTAAAAAATAGGATTTGAGATGTACTTTTGAAGCGAATCATTCCATACGTGTTTTTACCCCATTGATTTGGTTGTTTGACTTGTAGCATCGTCTTTAGAGCTATTTTACGCTAGTTTTGGAAAAATTTAGTATGTTTCAGGCCAAAGCATTTGAAATGTGCGAAAGGACTGAATGTCGGATGTAAGGGATACAAAATGAAGCAAAACCTGGCAGCAGATTGTGAAGTTTACAAGGGGGCCGTGAAGCTCACAAGTTTCCAAGAGCTTATGTCTGTCTCGTAGGCAATGCAAGGAGCACAGTTACAGAAAGTGAAGTCAACATGGAAATCGTGAAATGTGTTAATGAAACAACGCGTTTTTTTCATGAGATAACGGTTTTGTTGCACACTTGATAGGAGTGACGTGCAAATGTGAAATGTGCATAGTCATGTAATATATAGGAGGAGATCATATTTTGAAGGGGAGGAGAATTTAGAGTGACATTGAATTTATTGTTCCTCCACCTAGAGAGAGAAATCTATGAACAAGGGAGATTTGAAGATGGACGTGACCTACCCAAAGTCATGAGGAGGCCATATTTTTATCTCCAAGCAACTAGGAATAAGAAGAATCAAGTTCCCACAGCTTTTTTCGCTTTTCTAGTTGTTGTTTTTTTTCTCTAGCTATAGAGTAGTTTCTCTTTAATTTCAAATCGATGATGTGAACCCTACTCTAGGATGTTGTAGATTGATGTTTGTGATTTTTTTGCGGTGATGGACATGTTTAATTACATATTGATTGAATATTTATCATGAAAATCGAATGTCCTCGATCAATTTCCTCAATTTTGGGACAAATTTACCTAAAAGCGAGAAGATCTCTCTATGGCAATTTGGATCACTATTCAATCATCGTAGAGAGCCATGAACGAGGGTGATTAGTGTCTTTATGCTGTTGGCGTAATTGTCTAATTCAGTAGTGTCATACGCCCCTCTGATTCAAGCGATTCGGTGGATTAGATGCACTCGCATAGGAGGTCCTAACTATCTTGGATCTCCTAACGGTAAATAGATAATGCAAATTACACTAGAGAGTAACAATCTCATCTCCACACGGGATTAGGGGATAATGATCCGGGTGAAGCCTTGTCACATGAATTCAACATCTTTTTAGTGTTTTATTTGATTAGTATGATAGTTTTAAACAATGTTCCTATGACTAGATAACTTGTGTAACATCCCGAACCTTTATCCGACGAAGATATTGTCCGCTTTGGGCCTCAACCCTCACGGTTTCCGACTTGGGGTGCAATTCAAGGTGACTTACCATAAGGTCACCCATCCTTGTTGTGCTCCGCACTGAGCACGTTTAACTTCGGAGTTCTCACAAGAACTCCTCCATTACACCCCAAAACGCGTCTTGTCAGTTAAGGTCGGTTTCTTACTTATGAACCATGGATCTCTCCCGTGCTTTGTCGATGTGGGATTCGCCTAAGGTGTTACAACTTGTGGTTTGTTGAACTAAGGGTAAACGAACTGCTCGAGTTGACAATTGAAAATATACTTCCTCTATACGACATCTTTCATAGGATTATACATGACCTACGGCGAGAGTGTGTAATAGGTCGCGAGTCAAGTTTTCTTGGTAATGTAGCCGAGAACACGGTGTTTTATACGGACAAAGTAAACCACTATTAATCAAGCATTTTTTTCTTGAATTGTGTGTGGTGGACCTTGCTAGGTGGCTTTTAGTTGGAGTGTTTATAGGTGGTCGATGACCCAGAGCAATCTGGCACCTTTAGAACCTCTAGAAGAAAACATCAACCACACTCTCTGTCTACCTGCTCATGAGAGGGGGCTATGAGAAGCTAGGAAAAAACTTGTACTTCCGGCTCAACCCGAAATTGAAGAAGGAGTTAAAGAAGAAGTCAAAGTTGAAGAAGAGTTTGTGATGGAGAACGAGATCGCATAAGATGGGAATGAAGCAAGGGCTTTGGGGTACTAGATGTCCGCATGGGTGGCAGTCATCCAACTTAGCATCCGACATCCACCTTTGGAGCACAACAATTTCAAAATAAAGCCCCGTCTCATCATCTAGTCCCGATGATAGTATCCCACATAGCCAGGAATATGAGATTGATGAATCTCTTTTTGTTCGAACTTTTTCTTCCGAGGCCAAAGCTTTCTTCCTTCTTCTAATTACAACTAAACGGAGAGTGATGTTGGTCGGTAAATACTAAATTGATTACAGTCATTTCGGTTGAAGAATTTAATGGATAAAAAAGAGGAATTTTGCTGGAAGAAGTTGAAGGAAATGGAAAATTGAGGAATGGGATTATTTCCATAAGATTTTATGCAACTCATTAATTAACCATCAATTAAAAAGTGGGAGACGTGGCAGTATTCTATTGGTCGGGAGCGCCATGTTGGATTGGTGATGTGGTCCTCCCGGAGCACCTAAGAATTCCTCTCTACCCTTTAACTTTTTAACCTGGGATTACGTAATAGAAAATATATCAAAACTATATTTATTTATCTTATTTACTAAAGTTGTATACATACAATCCACCGAAAAGCCTATGGTGTCAAAACATCTATCTACAAATATATTATAGCCGGGTTGGGGGCAGTTTTTCATCATTTCAAATTTCCTACAATGAGAGCGAAAGTAGGAAGGGTACTTGTGTCTTCACAATCATTATTTATTTATTTTTATAAGAAAAAAATACATCAATCTCGGAATTCGAACCATGGTCTTTCAAAACTAAGACAACAACCATTACCAATTACGCTAACAAAATCTTTTGTATCTTTTTAAGTAAAAAATCTGAAAACCTGAACTCTAAAAAATCATACGACTTTTCCACTACTGTTTGCTAGCACACTAACTTTCCGTAAGTACTTTCTTTGTTATTTGATATTTGAATTTTAAAAAAGTTTGATTATTTTAATTTGAGTTTAATAATAAATTTAATTTATGTCTATCTTATATATGGAGGATAATTTTAAAATTGAAACCCAAACATCATTGATTCGAATATTATATATTGAATTGCAATATTGAATGCGTAGATGTGATGTACAAACTTGGTATTAATTTTTAGAACAATTAAAGCAATATATTATTAGGCAAACTTTAATTGACCAGCTTTTTGAAAATTTTAGTTTTGTTTACTATTAAATCCTAACTCTCTTGATAATATGTCATAATTGGACAAATGGGTGAGTTTAAAAGAACACAATTTCTGAATACCATTTTTTCTAGATGATTTCAATTATTTAAATATTTTATCTTATAGGATAACTGTATCATTTATAGTTACTTAGTTTAATATGAAATAATCGCAGTACAAGACAAATCATGAAAGTTGAGCTGGAGTTTTCATGGACGCATTGATGTGGTCATGTGCATTAGCAAGGTAGGTACCACAAGATAGGTTTAATATTTTTGTTGAGTGAATAAGATTGTACTTCAACTAAATTTAGAGTATGTAGGTTGATAAATAATTTTTTCATTGCATAGAGTATGGATGAAAAATGTTATTTTCTTACTAATTTTGTTATTGTATTGTGCAGAATACTTTAAGGTGTAGATACTGTTATATATGCATTGTTTCCCAAGCATAAGAAATAAATATTGAATAAAGGTTATGATCACGAATTTCCTATTTATGCTACGCTTTTTCAGACAAACTCTTTTTTTGTTATGTCAATTTTATTTTTAGATTGACTACATCATTAAATTGACAAGTTATGAATGATTATTCACGAGTGTTATAACCAAGGTTGTTACACCTCTATCGGGCGGCTGGATGGACTAGGCCCGACCAAAGTCGTGTTCCAAAACCGGCTCTACAAAACCAAGTGTATAATCATTAGAGTGGGAGAGTAAGAGAGAGGGGAGGGGGAGGGGGAGGGGGAGAGAGGCAATATGATGGTGGGTGGATCTTGAAATAAGTATGTTTTCTTATGGAAATTGAGTATTTAATAGATATAAGTTATTACATTCCATTTCAGTCACGAAATTTCTATCTTATATGTAAATATATTTAGAAAAGTTGTAAAACGGCTCAAACAGGTATGGCATCAATCAAACAATTAAACTTCAAACTACTTGCTTGACCGGCTCAACAACTTAAATAGGTTTGACAACTTTGGTTATAACAATTAAGCTTACAATGTTCATCATTGATGAAAAATTATAAAATTTTTGAAAATGGAAAAATAATTTTGATGTCCCCTTAATGTCATACGAAATTTAGCATTTCAAGTAATTTAAAAAAATTAAAATACACATCATACATACATTGTATTCAACAGTGTTATTAAAGTTGAGCCGAGCCGCTCGGCCCGACCGGTAAAACCGCCACCCGGTCGTAAAGCCGGCTCGGAACAGTCTAAAAGGCGTTCTGGTTTTATGTAGCGGTTGGTAAACGGCCGAGGCAGTTAATCGTTTGAGCAATTCGTCCGGTTTTTGCCATTCAGCCACTAAATTAAATTAAAAAAATCATAAAATTGAAAATTGAAATAAACAAAAAACGTCGGGCTCTCAAACTGAATAATTATTTCCATTTCACAATTTCGAAGGAACGAGATGAACTTTTATTAAGAAATGTCCACTATTTACACTAATAACGTTATTAGGTACCGGTTCTCTAACGGTTTTTAAATGGTCTAGTGCGGTTGGACCACTAAAGTGTGAGTCGTTCGCATTACCGTGTCATGATCCGGTTCGATTATGACAACATTGGTATTCAATGACATTCCGACCAACAGGTCGGACAACAAACTGGTATATGTATACAGAAGCACATATTAGAGTTTTGCCACCTCAGCCACCGAGATGCAGCCCTTAATTTGTGAAGGGCTATTTTTGACAATACACACAGATATAATCAGAGCCTCACTTTGCCGGTTGTTGAGCCAGTAGTTAAGTCCACTCCAGAGAAGATTAATTTGTCTACTTTCGAGGACCAAATGAGATATTTAATTGGGTTGGGTTGGGTTGCTTGAACAATCTAGGCACGAATGACAATGGGCCAGATGGGAACAAGTATACTCATTTTTCATTCCGTGACTAGGGATGACAAAAATATCCTGTGACTAGGGATGACAAAAATATCCGTAACTGTGGATATCTCCGAATTCGGCTTAGTCGGGTAGGATAAAACCCGAACCCGAAAGACATTTAGTGGGTACGGGTAAAACCCGAATCCGAATATTGCGGGTAATGGATGGGCATGGATTTCTCACTATCCGATCCGAACCCGTTCGATTATACACATGCATATGTATTTTGTCTAGAAATAATCATTATTTTTCTCTAACATGTTTTATATTTAGCATATAAATATAACATTTTCATGAAATTGTGTTGTTTTAGTTAATTTTCTTCATTCTAGTGAATTCTTGTCGTATTTTTTCTCTTACTTAATATAAGAATACGTGTGAATGTTAACATATTGGTTGGAGTTATGAAGAGAAATTAATATTCATGGATAATCGTGGATACCCGAAACCCGAACGGGTATGGGGCATGGTTTTGCTTTTCTACCCGTTTCACATGTGGGTATAGGTATGGGTAAAACCCGAAGTACTTTGGGTAGGGTAACGGATATGCACTATCAGCCCCCGATCCGACCCACTGCCATCCCTATCCGTGACCGGTCGAGTAATTTAATATGTTCGTGGATCAGAGTATATCGACCTATATAAGTATGTAATTTAAAAGAAACATTAGTAATATTTATTTTTATTAAGAAAATAAAAACCAAACTATAATATGATAGATATGGCTAACTTATTTGAGAAATTAAGATTCTCACATATTTACAAATTCATTAAAGTTAAAATATAAGGTAATAAAAATAAAATCCTAAATAATATGAGTAGAATTACATATAATTTAGCCAAGAACAAGTCGAAAATGGGGTGGGTGGGGGCAATTCAGGTCGAGAGTATTCCTGTCCGCCCCTCTTACGGGTTGAGTATTACCGCCCAAAACAGGTTGGGTAAAATGGGTCAGGTCAAAATTGTTATCCCTACATACAGGGGCGGACCTATGTTATAGGGTGGTGTGTCAATTGACACACCTCCAAAATAAAATTCGATAAAAAAGTAAGGTTCGTCAGTACTAAAATTCGAACACAAGACCTCTTGACACAGCTCTATAGTAGACTCATAATCATTCCATCAGATTAGGAACATATTATTATTATAACTTTGCTAAAGAACGTATTGTATACATAAATTTATTAATGTGTAAATAATTTCCTTATACGGAAAGTTTATTGAATCCTCCACCCAATTCCAATTTTGATTGTAATAGAACTAATATCCTTATAAAAGAAACCCTATACCTATCTCGATTACAATTTATAAATGAAACCAAAAACTCTCTCACATGCACAGGACAATCCCTCTTCCTTTCTCTTCTCACACTGCCGGCAAAGTAAGCGGCTACATTTATCATGTCAAGCAAGATGAGACCTTCAAGGGACTCCGAGGAATCGATGAGCTAGCTAGGCGAATGGTGGAGACAGGAAAGGATACTACTTGGCCATTGGTGTACTTTCAGAGTATGGAAAGCCGTCGTGGCTCATTGTAAGAAATGAGAACTTTTATAATTTATGAATTATTTTTATTTTTTAATTTTATTATATTGAACCACCTCTCTTAGAATCCTGGGTCCGCCACTGCCTACATATAGGGATGATATTTGAGTGGGGTGAGGTATGTATCTCAATACCCATACCCACCACTAACCAAACGATGATCAAGTCGGATAATACTCACGTGGGTATAGAATAAAGCGGGTCGAGCCATTCTCACAGATTATTCAAAGAAAATATACGCAAAAAAATTATTTTATGATAAAACAAAGGAAAACTATTCTTGAATGGAAAATAGTGATGATAAATTAAGAAATTGTGTTTAAATAATTAGAGGATCAACTCTGTCACCTAATTAAAGTTTCAATGTGGTGTAGAGTTGTGGAGCAGGTCGGAAGTAATAACGCATATTCCAACCCACAATATTACGAATAAGGTAATACCCGAAGAGCCAGATTCAAATTGCCATCCTACTTCCATGTCTACTTTGTCCTTAAAACCCAACTCCGCCCACCTATACGTTCTGTCTCTGCCAGTTTAGACTTTAGAGGGTGGATTGTAAGCTAAGCTGCGGAGTCTAATAGACGGATTCTCCTACACACTTTTCAAGAAAATACAAAATTAAACTCAAAGGTGTGAAAAACCATATGAAATTATGAACTCGATAAGCACTTGAACCAAAATCTCCCTACTTTTATCTACCTATGTACACGTAGCAAAGGGTTCCATATGTCACGGCTTTTCCTTTATATCCTTTACTAATCAAGCCATATATATAATATATGGTTCATGCACAGCAAAAGTACCATAAATTAATCGAAGTTTAGGGTATAATATCATATCTAACCACCAAACAACTGAGGAAATATTGTCATAATCACTCTATGGGAGAGAGTAATAGTACATTTTGACGATTTAGTGGCTAATGGCAGTGAATGCACCTCTCATCTTGGTAATTTCATCCATTTGTATTGAAAAATGTAGACCACACAATAACACAAAGAAATTCAGCTCCTCGTCCTCATCGGCCACCAAAATGTTGGAATGCCACATTCCATTCCATAAGAAAATAAAACAACAATCCTAACAGAAATCCAGAGATCAACCACCATATATTAGTTGAGGAAGCACCATTTGGTTGACAAATGCACACTCTCCATTAAAAAAAAAAATGCATACCCTCCTCCAACTTGACAACAAACTGATTTTGGTTCCCCCAGACTGTTTGACTGTTTTCCAAGAGGGAGAACCAACTGGCGACGACGGAGGAGAGGGAAGAGCAGGCGGCAGTTGCAGAGAAGAGTGAAGGGAGGAGGTAAGAAATGTTTGGTTTGTTATTAGGATTTACAATAAAGAAGTAATTCCATTTTAAAAATTAGAAAAAAGTCATAACGATAGCCAAACATATGAAATACCTATATCCGGCCAACTGGCCCGGCAAAATGCTAGTTCCAAGATAGATATTTCATCACTGCCCTCGCCCACGACTACCTCCCCTCCCCTCCCCTCCGCTCCCCTTTTTTCTTTTTTCTATTGTTTCCAACAGGAGGTTCAACCATGATAATCGTCCATTTTTCCATGAAATATGAATCCTATTATCATTTCAAGCACAAAATACTGATTACAGGGTTAAGAGGTATTACCTACACTTGAAGTTAACTGGGATTGCAAGCTCCCAAATTTTGCAGTTCACTCACACACTGCAGTTGATTGCTTAAGAGTACTAGAGCTCCCTACATTGATTTGTGAACCCAACACTAGTTTTGCAATGCTCACAGGTGCATTCCCAGTTGATACAGGAGATGCAATCATTCACTTCTCCGCAACCATATCCAATCGATCACTTTGCACTAAGGAAGACACTTCACTTAACACAGCCTCTTGTATAACCGAAGTAGGGTATGACTTAATTGCATAAGCCAATGAAGAAATTGACTCTGCAATAGAAGCAACATCCACTGGTTCTAGATTAGGAAGAACAATATCATTTACCTGATAGAAACCTATTTCTATAGTTCTATCGATTGGGTTGAGTGATTGGGGATTTAGGGGTTTGGAGATAGAATTGGGGATGAGATTGAGAATTTAGGGAAGAAGAAGAAAAGAATAAGAATCGGCCTAAGCCTTGGATTAGGGAGGAAGAGAAATTAAGAGAGAGCTTAGGGTTTGGGAGAATAATTCTTTCATTAACTTCTGCTTAATCTGACGAAAGACTCAATATACATATTTATAGATACAGAATGGAAAAACCTAATAAACTATCCTAATGTGACTCTAAGACTGCTAACCATATCTAAATAAATTCTAACAAAAGTAATTATGATAATTATGATAGAACCCAGAAATTAGGTTTCTATCATCCCTCCCCCTTGAGACCAACCTTGCCCTCAAGGTTGATAGACTCGACCTATTTCTCCACGTCGTTCGTGCAACCCACGCCCTGAATCCTCCATCTCTTTCGCTTCCTTTTCTTCCAATCATGCTTCAACTCTTCACTTGGCCTCCTTTCTTCGATCTTTTTTTGCAGACTCAACTCTTCGAATTTCACCTCTATGGGCCCACTAATTGCTTCCTTGACGAAGTCGAACTTCAATAGCTCCTCTTCTGTTGGTATCACACTCTGGTAACTTAATGAATCCAAAGATTCGTTCTTTTTTAAGAACCCATCCTTAAGTACTAACTCGTCAAGGCCTTCATACTTCTTTCTTGGAGTTGGCTCGTTACCTTTCTCTATTAAGCTTCCAATCTCGTTTTGGGCCAACCTTCTTACAAAGCCTAACTTCTTCTTCCTTCCAATTGAGGTCTTGAATATCATAACTCATAAGTGGCCCAGTTATCTTCAAAAGATGCGACCCATGCTGGGAAGTGAAGTCCACTGCCACTTCTTTGCTTGGGCCGGACTCAAGCAATCCTGACCCCGGCCCGCCCGGTCGTTCCCATTCGCCTGCTCGTGCTAGACCACTCGACCTGCCGTTACGGCCCAAAACGGCTCGATCTACTTGGTCCGCCTATTGACTTGCTTGGTTCACGGGATCATGCAGGTGTGTGGTGCGTCCTATGGTTTGCAACCCATCGTTGGCGAGAAGAGAAGCAGCACCGCCCTCCCGCGGCTTCTCCCTCTCCGTCTCTCTCTCCTTCGGGTGCGACCATTCTTCCCGGCGGTAGGGATGCAAGATCAGTCCACCGTTCCAAATCGCCGACTTCTCCTCCGGATCCAACTTTTTTTGTCGGTTTGGGCTTTCCGTCTCCAGATTCATTGGCCCCACTATTCTATCGGTTGGCGGTATACAGAAGGCAGAAGAGTCACCGCCGATCTCCTTCTTTGTCACCTTCGCCGGCAACTCTTCGACCTCCGGCTCCGGTAACTTCTCCTCCGGCGGCCTGTTATTCCGATACCTGCGAGGATTGCTCGATCCAACGAGAATCCTCTTCGACTACACTGCTCTCTCGATTGATGATTCGCAGGAGGTAGGACAGACGTACTCGGTCTCCTTCTTCGGCTTCGGTCGCTCACTCTTCGGCGACGAACAAGCCAAAAAGCGGCGAAAAGACCCGCTCGCCTCCATCCTCAATCTTGTTTTCTCACCGGTCGTCGTCTCAATTGGATCCTTGCCTTGTCGTCGCTCCAGCAGCCCAACTCGTCGCCCCGCCTGCACACTCCCGTGTTTCGTCGACTCTTTCTTTTGCTTGGCGTCGCATCTGGCCGGTGGCTTGGCCAGTAGCCGCCACTTCTCCATTGACGAAGAACCCCGGTGAATCTGGTCCACCTCTGCTCTGCGATGACGATTGATGTTAACACGAGTTTCCGTCTTCTTGTCACACGACATCACGACTTTGAGTCCTTGGTCGACACCGATCCTCCTTGTTACCTACTACTTCTTTATCTCGATTTCCCTCAGCGTTCACTCCAAGTGGTCACATTGGGAAATCGATGTCGCCTTAACACCATCTGATCTTCCGGTGATGCTGCGATGCTTTGCCAGCGCCGATTGACTTTTCCAACTCCAGGTCGATTCCCCACTAAGCAGCGACGACCTTGTTGGAAATAAATTAATTATTTCCTTTATATAATGTTTGGTGGGCACGTTGTTTTTTGGAAAGGGAGCCTTTGAATTGTATTGAGTTTTTATTTGGAGATTGGATGAAGGCTTTTAGGGAGGTGAGTAGGTTGCAGAGAGTGGGAGCTAAAAACCAAGAAGGGTTTTTTTATTTCTTTCTTTTGGTTTACTCTGCTTCTTGGCTATACTTCGGATACATCTCCAGACCCTCTATTTATACTACATTTGAGCCACTTTTCCACCGCCATTACACTTTCTGGTTACTTCCATATTTAATGTGCCAACCTACCTATATCAGTTTAACCGACTTTGATTGTGGCTTACATATTTTCATTATTTAGTTAGTTACAATAATGAAACCAGCTTTTACAATAGCCACCCACGTAAGCTAGCTTCTAGGGTGTTCTTATTTTAAATATTAAACTTTATTTTTAATTTCAACAGACCTTCCTTCAAAGATCTTGTCCGTACTCGACTCCTTCTGTCTGAACTTCCAGCAGTCGATTGGAGGTCCCCATGGAATTAAGGTTATTCTGGGAACAGTACCGTTGATGGATTTGTTCGGGATGCCGTGCTCCTCCCGGTGGCTGTTGATGGTTGCTAATGGCAGAATTGGCTTTGAAATCACCTCTCTGTCTGCGAATGTTGTATGTGAGATTGGGATGACAACAACGGTTGGTGGTGGTGTTTTTGTCGCCCTAGCCGAGGTGGAGAAAGCCTTGTCAGTGGTGTGTGGTTGCTCGACGTTGATGATGTTTGGGGTGGCATTGGCGTCGTCAACGCCAACTCCTTTTACCACTGCCATAATGTCGCCCGCAGCCTCCTTTGTGGTTGCCGCGCCGTCATCTGCAGTCATCTCTATCGGTGTTGCACACCTACGAGCCTCTCTATTTCGCCGGTCAAGAGCTTGATGCAGCAGCTCCTGCAATCGAAACCATTCGTAGTAAAAGAACTTCGATGAGCTCATTCTCGCTCAAGATTGAAAGGCAGTCGTCCCTGGTTGGGAGTTGTGTAGAACTTGTTTTTGAAATGGGGCTCTGATTCTAAATGATAGAAACTTATTTCTAGGGTTCTATCAATTGGGTTGAGTGATTGGAGATTTAGGGGTTTGGAGATAGAATTGGGGATGGGATTGAGAATTTAGGGAAGAAGAAGAAAAGAATAAGAATCGGCCAAAACCTTGGATTAGGGAAGAAGAGAAATTAGGAGAGAGCTTAGGGTTTGGGAGAATAATTCTTTCATTAACTTCTACTTAATCTGACGAAAGACCCAAAATACATATTTATAGATAAAGACTGGAAAAACCTAATAAACTATCCTAATATGACTCTAAGACTACTAATCATATCTAAATAAATTCTAATAATAGTAATTATGATAGAACTCAGAAATTAGGTTTCTATCAACATTAGCCTTTCGAACCCAAACACAATCATGACCATACAAGCAACACTTAGCACAAACATGATGTAGATTGCAATAATCAATTTCGACCTCACAAACATGATCCTCATAAGGGTATATATGAATAGAGGAGAGGAAGCCAAAGTCCTCTCCATGATTTGTACAAGCTTTCATGAAACCCAATTGACCTCCTACCCTGTCCTAGGGCTTGTAATCGTTATTTTGATAAATTATCAAACTGGTAACCGAGTCTTAAACGACGGTATTGGTAAACAGATCGCCACAAAATCCTCTATTTATAGCCACTCGAATTGAATGAGTAGTAATGCAAGCTTAAATCAACTTAAGAAAACCATAAAGTAATCCAATATATCATAGTAAATAGAAATCCCTAGTTAACATAATCAAAAGCTTTTATAAGATCTATTGACAGTACATCTAGGAGTGATAATCTTTCGTTATCTCTAAGATTAAAAGAATTATTACTAATAGCCCTTCCCTTTATAAAATCCGATTGAGATATACTTATTATACTACGAAGACTATAACAAGACGATTAGCTAGTGATAACACCCAAAATTGTTTTATTTAGGCCACATATTTAGGGTTATTTTGAGTCATTTCGTCGTCTCATTGGTTGATATGTCATCAAATAAATCCCTAATTCATTACTCAAAGAGAATATTGTCATATTATGGTGCTTTAGATGATATGAAGCTTTAGGTACGAAAAGGGGTCACAAGTGTAGGATTATGTGAAAAAATGATAGCTCACGGCCAAAAGCAAGGAGATCACATCCGCGAAAAGAGGGCCTGAAACCTTGCCCCAAGATCACGGCCCCAAGTGAAGAGACCACAACCGAAAATCTTGAACTAAGGGCGCGAACTTCTGAAGCAGCCACCAATGAAGGACCAGAAAGTTTTGACGGTCGATTCACGCCTCTCATTGTCGACGCATGTGGTAATGATCGCAACCATGACATCCCATATCATGACCATGATGTCAGGCCGCAAAAATCCCCATCCATTGAGGTGCAAAATGGCGACCTCTACTCTAAAGACCACAGCCGTGATCTTTCCCTTTCTGACCTTGAACTTGTCCGGTAGGCTAAACTCTATAAATAAGGGATCCATTCCCCTTCACAAGAGAGCTTAAAATCACTTGGAAAAAATTTGGTTTAAGAGAGAAGTTAAAGAGAGAAGCTGAAAGAGGGAGAAGAAGAGAAGAAGGAGGAGTCATGAAACAAGGGAGTTGTCGCCCAACTCAAGTCTTCTTCTAATTCTTCCTATATATCTTGTTCCCCACTCTATGAGGTAGTTCTCTAAGGTACCAGAGGGGTCTAATCTCCGAACCTTAGAATTAGGTTTTTGAATTTAGATGGACTTTTGTTAGGATTTGCCTATGGAATTAGTTTGCTTAACGATTATATGCTTCATCTAGTGATTATTCATAGGCTTGTCTCTCCAACTCTTTTCATAGTAGCCCACCACTTAGGAGTTCATGATCTAGAATGGTTTGAGTGCCTTAGCTAATTAGGAGTAGATGAATCATCTAGAGAACCGATTGGTGGACATGGTAACCATCCCCTTTGGGAAGCCTTCCTAGGCAATGCTAGAGCGATGTGTGCGTGACGATCAACATGTTGATCTAGTGTACAGATAGGTTGAACCTATTGGAAAGATCTAGAATGCATCTCTAGTATCGCGAACTTGATCGAGGTGACATTGGTTCAAGGAATCAAGCTAGGAGGGGGGCTAGTTGCATGAACATTGAGCTAATCGCCACTTTAGTGATTCCCACACCTTATTTTTGGAAACCCAACATTATGAACCATTCTCATGATAGACCTAAGTCTAGGGTGAGGGCCATACCCCGATGTACCTAATTTTTCCTTTGCTTTCTCCTCTAGTACTTTCATGTTGAACTCCAAAACAATCCTAAACTGAACCACTAGATAACAATAGTGTGAGAAGTAGCCTAGGGTATCGAAACCCGTGGACAACGCCGTCTTTAGTTATACTTGATCAAGATGAGTTAGTTAATACAAGTTGTTAAATCAATTTAATAACTCGCACGGGTGTCATAGCAAAGTTTTGGCTCCATTGTCAGGGAACCTCGATAACTAGTTGAATAATAGAGTTGTTAGTTTACTCTTACTTTTTTGTTTATATATTTAGTAGTTTATCTTGTTTTGTTTTTTTTTTTCCCGCTTTGTAGGTCACGGGTGTTTGAGTTTTTGTTTTGAAGTTGATTTGTTTGTGAAGGAGAGACTCTCTTGATACGATACCTCTTGATACGGAGCTTGAGAGAACCCTTTGAGGCCTTAGAAGAACAACAAGACTTCAAACTCAACCGATGGCAGACCAACAACTACCACCTCAACCTCAACCTCAAACTCGACCGAGGCCGAGGACGATGGGGTCATTCTCGAGGCAGAGTGTGGAGAATGTGAAATACAATATTCTTTACCCAGCTATCCCTCAGACAAAAATTATGAGATCAAATTGGGCATGCTTTCTATCCTTCAAAATCCGATTCAATTCCATGTGTTGATAAGTGAAGATGCACACGCTCACATTAAAGCATTTTACGAGCTTACGGATGGTATCAATGTAAATGGAGTTCCTCAAGAGGTAATTCGACTAGGGCTTTTCCCTTTTATGTGATAAGTTCTTCACAAGATACATCCCACCTTTAAAGAGGACATTGATGAGAAGTGAAATCCAAATGTCTAGACAATAGGAAGACGAGCCATTATTCGAAGGTTGGGAAAGATTCAATTCACTACTTCTCAAGTGTCTGCTCCATGGTATAGCCGATTGGCTACAAGTGGAGAGCTTCTACAATGTATTAACTCCAAAACCCAACCGCCCCCCCCCCCCCTAAAAGTCTCAAAAACACATTTAAATAGCACCTTGAGGCCAAGTTATGGTCGTAACCTTTGGGGCTCAGGTCGTAACCTCTAGAATGTGTTCTGTCTTTCGTGGCTTGATTTATGACCAAAATGCTGGGCAATGATTCTGACATCATCTTTACCGCATGGGGCCTTGACAGGGAAGGTAATGATCCTTTTGATCTTGGTTATGAGGGAGAGATACCTTGATTTGAAAAATTACAAAGTGGTGCCATGTAGGCAAGTTTAAGTTGAGGCTCAAAAAATTTAGTCATTTTTTCTGGAAAGTGGGAGCACCACCATGGGGTCCTTATATTTTCACATCTTTTCTATGAGTCCATTATTGCACACGTGAAGTGTCTAGACCTCCTTAGTTGACAAGTTCTTCAACCTAGAATGTGCATGGCACGAAGAAATGGAAGTAAAGTTTACCCGACTTTGATTATTCTCGAGGCACCATGGATGATTGACAGTGTATACCATTGTGATTGTCTTACAAGTTGTACTAGTTTGAGTAGGTTTGCTTGGGGACATGCTAACATTTAAGTGTGGGGGGTTTGATTCAGGCGTATTTCTACATGTTTTACCCCCTCATATCTAGAGTGTTGAACTTGGTAATCGTCATTCCTTGACCTATTTTATGCAAGGTTGTGCTATTTTTGTCACATTTCAGGTTCTAATACTTGTCGGAAGGTCGGGGACAAGTTTCAGAACATTCAGAAGTCAAAATGAGCCAAAAAGTGGAGTATGTGCAAGGCTCACAGGTGGTATTAGGATCATGCCCTGAGAAGTGAAAATCACAAAAAAACCGCGAAGTTTGCAATTATCCATGAAGCTCCGTATCGTTCACGGGATTTTCAAGGATCACTGTAACAGACCGTGATATTAACAAAAAAAATCGTTATTTTCAACTGAGATCATTGTTTTCTTGCTAATATCACGGTCGAGAACAGTTGCGGGATGAAGAAGGGGACCTTGGTATCTCTTTAGGGTTTCAACCCAAAACACCAAAGAGTCATTTCTAGAGAGAGAGAGAGAGAGAGAGAGAAAGGGACATAGGAGGGTTCTTGGAGCTTACCCATCACCATTGGAGCTTGAAGATCATCCTCTGTAAGAAGATGTAAGAATTTGTGTTTCTTTAACAAGCAACAGTGAATTGTAGAGTTGGTCAATTTGGATCATATCAGGCCCCCCTCTTCAAAAATGTTTCCCTCAAAATCTTCACTGAATCCTTCCCAAATTGGGTCGGAAAAAGGCTACTCAAACTCCATTTTCTACAAAACTAGGGCATTGTTCTTCGACAACGAAATTGGGTTTTTTATTTATTCAGGTATATCCAAACCAATTCATGGCTTCCACGAGCTTCGCCATGGTCCCAATAACTTTCTGCCCAGCCATTCATCTCGACTCATCGTCATCGTGGCCGAATCTACGATTCTTCCTTTCCTACCACTGTCGACTATCGAATTTACAGAACCCAGAAAGTCCAATCCCGATTTGGGAGTTTTCAGTTCGAGCATCTTGGATCAATTGGGTTCATCCTACAGCTTCCTGGAACCTCACTTAACAATTTTGCATCAGCCAATTGTGTCAAAGCGTTTTTAGACTCTCCAAGCCATTTGACCACTTATTCTTCGTGTTCGAGCATTTTCTGGGGCAATTGAGCTCGAATTGGAGTCTGCAAACTGGGTGGATTTGAGCCAATCCAGTCTTTGGGGAAGCTCCCCTAATCATCATGGAATGTTTCGGTACCTTTGGCTAGGTTCAAATCGTCTTGGAGAAATCCACCCAAATCACCCTCTCTCCTCCCCTGCTCTGGCGATGAACTACCGGGTCGTCGACGTCGAGGAGATCTCGTCCTCTTGTACCCAGGTAGCATGAACCTTCGGGCTACCAAATTGCTACCACGAGGTTCCTTGTGACTCGTTCCACTTGATTCCTCTTTTAATCGTCGTCGGCTATCTTCCAATTGTCGCTGGTCTTCACGAACTTCCGCTGATGACAATGGTTTCAGCAAGATCTTCTTCCCTTCATGTCGAACCTTGTAGCAATTCATCCCACCATAATGACAGACTCCCCTGTCGAATTGCCAAGATCTTCTGAGAAGGTGTGTAGCTTGCATCAGAGCGACGTCAAATGCCAACTCATCATGATTGTCGCCGATTTTGAATTTAACAAGTGCTTGTCGTTGAACTTTGATTGTACCATATTCATTGAGCCAATGCAAATTATACGACTCTATGTGTCGAATCGTGCTCAATCCGAGACGTTTAACCACGTCTTGGCTTACAACGTCACCACAACTTCCGTCGTCAACGATTACAGAGACTAATTTACCTTCGACAAGACACCGGGTTTGAAAGAGGTTTTGTCGTTGGTTTGTCTCCGACTGACTTGTAGCTGTAAGTATTGGTGTCAAAACAATACCCGACCTGAGTAACCTGCCCAACCAACTCGATCCGCAACTCACCCGACCCGCAACCCGATTGACCCATAACCCAATTAACCCATAACCTGATTGACTCGCAACCCACTTGGCCCGAACCCAATTGACCTGCAACCCCGATTGACCCAAAAAGAACACAAATTTACTTTGTGTTGACAATTGCCATTAAATTGAATCACATAATAGTCTCACTGTCTCAGTAGATAAATAGAAATCGTAGGAGGGTTATCAACATTTGGTTGACGTATATAAATAATAAGTAATATATATAGAGTGTTTAACTTGGTAATCGTCATTGCTTGACCTATATTACGCTAGGTTGTGCTATTTTTATCACATTTGAGGTTCTGATACTTGTGGGAAGGTCGGGGACAAGTTTCGGAACATTCGGAAGTCAAAACGAGCCAAAAAGTGGAGTATCTGCAAGGATCACGGGTTGGGTATTAGGATCACGCCCTGGGAAGTGAAAATCACAGCAAAACCGTGAAGTTTGCAATTATCCAAGAAGCTTTGTATCTCTCGCGGGCTTTGCAAGGATCAATGTAACAGACTATGATAATAGCAAAAAAAAAAAATCATTATTTTAGCAAAAAATTGGTGCATTTTCAGCTGAGATCATCGTTTTCTTGCTAATATCACGGTCGAGAACAGTTGCGGGAAGAAGAAGAGGAGCTTGGTTTTTCTTTAGGGTTTCGACCTAAAACACCAAAGAGGCATTTCTAGAGATAAGGGACCTAGGAGGTTGTAGATCATCCTTTGTAAGAAGAAGATGTAATAATTTGTGTTTTGTATTGTAATCCCTCTCATCTTCTTTATGAATTAGACCTCTTCTCATAGATTGATGAACCCTAAGTCATGATTGCTCATCTCATTTAGTGGCCATAGTAACAACAAATAATGGGCTAAACTATTAGCAGGAGTAGATATTCCGACAGATGGATGTTTATCATGAATTGTATGAGTTTTACATGTCAAATGAATTTTTGACATAGTAGGGAGATAATCATGTTTCTGGGTCAATCTCTGAGGTATTCGATCTCTTATTGGTAGAGGAATTGAGTCGATTTAGCTAGGATGGTTTGCATCAACGGTCCAAATGATGGAACTAGGGAGATTGAAGCTAAGAGACCTCCATAATTTTTAATTAGCTAGGGTAGTTGTTAGGTTAGTGTAGTTAGATTAGTTTCTTAATGACCATTCTAGGTTAGCTAGATAACAAAACGGCGTGGTCCATGACCTAAGTTAGGCAATTCTCTTTAGCTATATTGTATTGTATCCTCGCTTAGCCCAAAAATCCAATATTGAAGGGTTGTAATGGGAGAAAGAGGTACTTGAAATGCACATCTCTCTATTAGAATATCACACATATCGACTATAAGATTTTAATACAACCCTAGGGGTTTCTTGGATCAGAATTCGCGACTAAGAATCCAATCCAAAGATTTGATTGAACTTGGATAAGAACACACCAAAAATATTGCAGAATTTGGGTGTTGGGATGGTACTTTTTGTGCAACTTTCTTGAAGGGAAAGAGGCTCGATCAGTGTAGTCGATTCTTGGCCATGAACACTGGGATTAACTGAACGATACAAGTTCATAAACAACCATAGATTCCACTAGGATGTTAACGCAATTCACGAGCAAGAAGCTTATGAACCAAAACTCTTGGTTTGTATTCAATTGTACAAAAACTAACTATTAGACTCACCGACTTGACTTATATAGAACCTAATGACGTCTAACAACTCAAAAGGAAGTTCGAGCTAGGTTACAACTTGAAAAGGAATCCAAAACTAACAAAGGAAGTTCGAGCTAGGTTACAACTCATGCTTTTATGTGACAATCTCCTCTTGCCTCGATTCATCCTCTTCCCGCATGAATAAGCTCTCAAAGGAGGTTGTCTGAACACGCTTCCAGACTTGGTCAAATTCTGGCAGTTTCTCGGTTTCAGCATAACAACTTGCTGGACTTGGAAAAATACCTTGCAGACTTGTTCTGGACCAGCCAAACCTTACATTTTGTAGATAAAATATTCCTTTTCAATTCCATCCCTTCCAATTGTATTTTCATCAAAGCAAATGGGGGAACCATACTTGCAAATTAAGCATCCTGCACACGAACAAACACTTAGCCAAAATTGATGGTTCTTCCTGCCAAATGATCTTGCTTCTTTCTTTAACAAGCAACTGTGAATTGTAGAGTTGGCCAATTTGGATCATATCAGGCCCCCCACTTCAAAAAAATTTCCCTCAAAATCTTTACTGAATCCTTCCCAAATTGGGTCGAAAGAAGGCTACTCAAACTCCATTTTCTACAAAACTAGGGCATTGTTCTTCAACAACGAAATTGGGGTTTTTTTATTCAGGTATATCTAGACCAATTCATGGATTCCACGAGCTCCGTCATGGTCCCAATAACTTTCTGCCCAGCCATTCATCTCGACTCGTCGTCATCGTCATCGAATCGAAGATTCTTCCTTTCCTACCACTATCGACTTTCGAATTTTCAGAACCCAGAAAGTCCAATCCCGATTTGGACGTTTTCAGTTCGAGCATCGTTGGACCAAGTGGGTCGATCCTACAGCTTCCTGGAACCTCACTTGTGTCGAAGCGTTTTTAGACTCTCCAACCCATTCGAACACTTGTTCTTCGTGTTCGAGCATTTTTTGGGGCAATTGAGCTCGAATTGGTGTCTGCAAACTTGGTGGATTTGAGCTAATCTTGTCTTTGGGCCGGGAAGCTCCCCTGACCATCATGGAATGTGTCGGTACCTTTGGCTAGGTTCGAATCGCCTTGGAGAAATCACCCAAATCACCCTCTCTCCTCCCTGCTCTGACAATAACTACACGGTCATCGACGTCGAGGAGATCTCGTCCTCTTGTACCCAGGTAGCATGAACCTTCGGGCTACCAAATTGGTACCACGAGGTTTCTTGTGACTCGCTCCACTGGATTCCTCTTTTAATCGTCGTCGGCTAGCTTCCAATTGTCGCTGGTCTTAACAAACTTCCGCCGATGACAATGGTTTTAGTAGGATCTTCTTCCCTTCATGTCAAACCTTGTATCAGTTCGTCCCACCATATTGACAGACTCCCCGATCTAATTGCCAAGATCTTCTGAGAAGGTGTGTAGCTTGCATCAGAGCGACGTCAAAAACCAACTCATCAATATTGTCGCCGATTTCAAATTTAACAAGTGCTTGTCGTTGAACATTGATTGTACCATAATCATTGAGCCAATGGAAATTATACGACTCTAGGTGTTGACTCGTGCTCAATCCAAGATGTTGAACCACGTCTTGGCTAATGATGTTACCACAACTTCCGTCGTCGACGATTACAGAGAGTAATTCACCTTCGACAAGACACCGGGTTCGAAAGAGGTTTTGTCGTTGGTTTGTCTCCGACTGACTTGTAGCTATAAGAATAGGTGTCAAAACATGACCCGACCTGAGTAACCTGTCCGAACCCCAACCCGATTGACCCATAACCCGATTAACCCATAACCTGATTGACGCGCAACCCACTTGTTCCGACCCCAATTGACCTACAACCCGGATTGACCCGCCAAGAACACAGCTTTACTTTGTGTTGACAATTGCCATTAAATTGAATCACATAATAGTCTCAATGTCTCAGTAGATATAAATAGAAATCGTAGGAGGGTTATCAACATTTGGTAGACGTGTATAAATAATAAGTAATATATAAAAAGTGTTTAACTTGGTAATCTTCATTCCTTGACCTATTTTATGCAAGTTTGTGCTATTTTTGTCACATTTCAGGTTCTCATACTTGTGGGAAGGTCGAAGACAAGTTTCGGAACATTCGGAAGTCAAAACGAGCCAAAAAGTGGAGTATGTGCAAGGATCATGGGTTAAGTATTAGGATCACGCCCTGAGAAGTATTAGGATCCATATCGCTCACGGGCTTAGCAAAAAAAAATGGTGCATTTTCAGCTGAGATCATCGTTTTCTTGCTAATATCACGGTCGAGAACAGTTGCAGGAAGAAGAAGGGGAGCTTGGTTTTTCTTTCGGGTTTCGACCTAAAACACCAAAGAGGTATTTCTAGAGAGAAAGGGATCTAGGAAGTTGAAGATCATCATCTGTAAGAAGAAGATGTAAGAATTTGTGTTTTGTATTGTAATCCCTCTCATCTTCTCTATGAATTAGACCTCTTCTCTTAGATTGATGAACACTAGGTCATGATTGCTCATCTCATTTAGTGGCCATAGTAACAACAAAGAATGGGCTAAACTATTAGCAGGAGTAGATACTGCGACAGATGGATGTTTATCATGAATTGTATAAGTTTTACATGTCAAATGAATTTTTGACATACGAGGGAGATAATCATGTTTCTGGGTCATCTCCGAGGGAGTCGATCTCCTATTGGTAGAGGAATTGAGTCGATTTTGCTAGGATGGTATGCAACATCGGTCCAAATTATGGAAATGGGGGGATTCAAGCTAAGAGACCTCCATAACTTTTAATTAGCTAGGGTAGTGGTTAGGTTAGTGTAGTTAGATTATTTTCTTAATGACCATTTTAGGTTGGCTAGCTAACAAAACTTAACTTGAACTAAGATACATCTAAAGAGTGATAGCAGAGTGATAGCAGAGTGATATGAAGTGTATTTGATGGACTGTAAAATTTGTATCTAGACACTTAAGAATTTGCTGTTTTTCACCGCACAAGGGAGAGGCAATTAATTACTGTCCATTTCAGCTATTGTGCAATTAGATTTCAAATGCACCTAGGGCTAGGATAGTTGGGATGCTAACGATCGAACGATCACTTACACTTGTTACGACTGATAATTGGCATCGATCGTGCTTTGCAGGACTGGGGAAATGACGTCTGTCTCTGAATATCGTCACTATATTCAAGTTGAGAGTTGCGCTTCCATTGACTACTTGACTTCATGGTCGAGATGCAATGGACGTAAATAATACTAGTTTTCATTGCCCGCGCTTCGTGCTGGGACTTGAACGAACTAATGGCATTTTATTGGATACTCATGTTTTATGATTACATAATGGCTGGTAAGTGAGGTTAGTATATTCGAAGTACATACATTATTCAAAAACGAAACACAACGGAATTCACCTACACACATAGTTCCAACGTTCATCGTAAGCAAAGACACTAATTACGTACGTTCATCGCCATACAAAACATAGTTCCATAACCGAAAAATTCACACTTGAAGAAGATCCTTCACCTGCAAAAAGAATGATGAAATTAAAAGAGCAAATCCTGCATTGCCTACTACAAACTCGAATTTATAAAAGCACAAGTGTACCGTAAAGTATAAAATGTCTATTATGTTTATGGATATGGATGGACTTGGTTGAAAGGCCGCTCCCCACCCTCAACGTTGCTAATTTCCATTCTGTTTGCAACAACATATGCTAGCGTAAGAGAGAATGAAAGTGAACTATATAATGGAGCCTATGTAGGCATTATTGCTACATTAAGAGAACCTAAGCAAAACTATAACGCTGATTTAATTCAATCCTCGAGTCATATGATTTCAGTTACAACTTACGGTTGAATCATGGAGTTGTCCATAAGTCAAAAATCCAAATGATACCTCACGAAGAAATCCTAGGACAACTGAATCGCCAAAGGCTAGACAAACCTCACAAAACAGAGATTGCACAACAGTTCCTTGTATCTTTGCTTCAAGTACATGATAAAGATGGACTAATTACATTTCTTACCCCATGGTGGTCCACCATGCCAAAATCTGCAGTAGTTATAAACCAAGTACATATCATAGAAGGAACAGAAGAGTCTAGGCATGTTGGTTAGATACCAGACTCCAAACAACAGCTTGTGCCTGCAAGATAAGATGGAAAGAAGAGTGAAAAACTACAGAAAACTTAACACTAAACAGAAAAGGAGCATTTGTATCTCCCATGTTGTAAGCCTCGTCTTATTGGGTATGAATGAAATGAATGTTTATAAAAAAAAAAACAGAAAAGGAACATAAATTAAATACTTAAGCAAACAAATACCAAATCATGTAATTCGTGAGAGCCAAAAGTGAAAAGGAAACATATTGATTGAGATACAAATCCTTAACTTCCTCACAGTTGTGATATGTCAACTCGTCGTTTACCAAGTTTGGGAAATAAAAATAGATCTAGTAAAACTTCCTGTGGTTCCGGCAGGGGAGCGTTGTTTGACCTAGGGATTGATTTGGATGGTCTGGTTGCAGCTGAAACGCAAATTGGCTTCAGGAAGGAGGTGCTTGGTCACTCAGAGTCAGGATTCTCTCTTTGCATGTCACTCATGTTGACCACCAGAGGACTACACTATCTGCGCTATCTATCATCGTCCTACACACCGCCATGACCACCAGGGATCACCAGCAGAAATATATGTTGATTGAAACCCGATACTACCGTAGGCCACCTTACAGATAGGAGAAGAGGAGGAAAATAGTTAGATACACGCAAACAATAAATAAAAAACAGAGAATCGAGATGACTTACTGAAGGGATTCGTGGCGATTATGGAAGTACTTGAACTCGACGCTTTATCGCCTTAATCGTCAAAAGGATTGAAGAACTGACCTGGATTGTGACATCTTTGTCACAACCTTCACCAGATCTTAACATCTGAAAACCATTTACCTATAAGGGCTCGACTCTTTCTTTCTGCGGTAGCAACTGTAACTCCGCCACTGATAATTGAAAGCAAAAGAAACTTTAAACATTGAAACCGTCCCCACAAATTATGAAGTAAGAACATTATAAAAACCTGAAGGAATTGAATACATATGTACCTTGGTCGCCGCGAGACTTAGGTCAACCACATCATCGTTGAACCTTCAAAGATGGGTGGCAGATCTATCTTTCAACCCACCAAAATTCTTGAGAGAAATGTGTGCAGCTTCTGATTTGATTATCTTTTTTTATGGGCCTGGTTTGATTATCAACATCCCCGGCCATTGAAATCCTGGCCAGAAGAACATGAGCAACTGCATTGGAAAAGACTACAAATCTTTAAGAAGAGGTATATAAAAGGATGGATTCATAAAGTCATGAATCAGAAACCGAACCAAGCTTCTCTCCTTGGAAGAGAAGCATAGAGAAGGAACATACCAAAGAAATCTCCTTTCGCAGTCTATTGCGGAGTATTCATACAAAAGTTGTTTCGATGCTCCCGCTTCCTTATCTGAAATCCCAGATCTTTTCTCTTGGCGTTGAATACCAGCTGGGAAATCAAAAGCAATGGCAAATAATAGATCTGTCAAATCCAGGTAGGAGCAAAACAAACCTAAAACCCACACACACAGAGAAGGTGTTTGCAACACACTAAAAGCCCGCAAGACCACCACCGGCTAGAAGACAACACATAAAGGAACGAATCGTTGTACCGACCTAAAATAGAGAAAAAAAGAGATTCTATGATCCAAAGCTTCGCGTTCATGGGAGAGAGGGATTCTCGCGGCAACCTCATCCGCAAGCTGGTGGTCCAGCACCTGCGATCAAAATGACGATGCTCCGGCAGTGAATTAAAGAACAACAAAGCTTGCCTCGATATGTCAATTAACAGATCCAGGAGCGAGATGAGAAGAGAGAGTTTCAAAAGAGGAGAATTGAGAGACCAAAAGCGGGAATGCTTCCATTCTAAGCTGGAGATAAAAGGGAGAGGGTTGCTTTTTTAGTTTCGGTATAAAGGGAAAATATGTGGCTGAGAAAGGAGGTACAGAGCAAAAGTAGACAGTAGACTTTTTGGCCTCTCTGTGTGCATTGAGCAGCAAGCCGGCGAGTCTCTCAAGGCACATACTGTTCTCATGAATGACACCTAGCTATCTCATCTCTGCAGCCGCGCAGCGAACTCTTTAATCCTCTCTATTCACGTCAAACTCAACTCTAACACTCTTTCTACAGCTCTGGTCATGTCAAGCAAAAAGTTGAACCCTAAAATCCATCCAATCAAGCAACTGGGCAGGCTCCAGCCACCGAGAGGGCCCTGGTGACCAACGCGTTCATGGACCACAACCGATCCAACAGACCAAAACAACCTAACGACCAAGTTCCATCCCAACCGACCCGCCAAACACCCGTCCGATCCCAAATAGCCCCCACCCAATGCCAGCCCACACAGCGCCAGCTTCCGGGTTATAACAGTACATCTCGGTCAGCATGAGCAGTAAAAGCAGTCTGCGTGTGCAGTACCAGGTCCTGCGGTGGGATTTATTTCTTTCAACTTCATTAAAAATATATATATTCAATCAAGGAGATAGGTTTGCACAATGCACAATGCACTCTAGATGAAGTGAGCGGCTATAGTGGATCTAGTCAAATGTAACAGTAGAATCCTTACTTTAAATTAAAACTTTATATATATAATTAAGATCATAGGAAGAGCAAAAAGGAATTGAAAAATGGGCAACGTAGCAGGTAACATGCAACATCCATTATTTGAATCCAACATATATAGGAAGTGCAAAGGGAATTGGATTACTTTAAATAAGAGCTCTTGATTTCCCCTTCGACACATCAACCAAGCCATGGCGAAAAGATTACAAGGCAAAGTAGCGCTCATAACTGGCGGAGCCAGAGGCATCGGTGCCGCGGCCGCAAGTCTCTTCTCCCAGCACGGTGCCAAAGTCCTGATAGCCGATATCCGATCCGAATTGGGCAACTGTGTAGCCACTGAGATCCAGTCGGAGTCGGGCCAGCCTGTGTCCTTCGTCGAATGCGACGTTTCAAGCGACTTGGACATGCTGAACGCAGTCGACGCTGTCGTTTCAATGCACGGCAAGCTGGACATCATGTATAGCAATGCCGGGATAGCAGGCGAAAGGTTCGAGTTCTTCAACAAAGACCGAGCACCAGGGATATTGTCTATTGATCCCCAGGTGTTCCGGAAGGTGTTTGATGTCAACGTGTATGGATCATTCCTGGCAGCCAAGCATGCTGCCAGGGTGATGGTCCCCAAGTGTAGCGGGACGATCCTCTTCACGGGGAGTGCGGTGACGGCTAGCTATGGTCTGGCACCGCACAACTACACCGCGTCGAAGCACGCGGTGGTAGGCCTGACAAAGAATCTGTGCGTGGAGCTCGGGCAGTTTGGGATCCGTGTGAATTGCATTTCACCGTATGTAGTGATGACTCCTATGGCTGCGGAATTCGCGGGATGCGACGAGGAGGCATATAAGAAAAGGGTACTGCCGGATCATTTGAAATTGATGAGAGCTGAGGAAGTCGCGGAGGTGGCACTTAATATGGTGAGTGATGAGTCAAATTATATTAGTGGGTTGAACCTTTTGGTTGATGGTGGTGTATGTCTGAAGAGTGCATGAGTAGCTATTGTTTGATGTTTCAAGCATAGGCGTTGAGGAATTTATGTTTTTGCTTTTTGCAATTTAGCCTAACTAGAGCTTAAACGGGGTGGTACATGACCTAAGTTAAGCAATTCTCTTTTGCTAAATTGTATTCTCGCTCAACCGAAAAATCCGATGTTGAAGGGTTGTAGTCGGAGAAAGAGGTATGACTAGAAATTAAATGCACATCTCCCAATTAGAATATCAAACATATCGACTATAAGATCCCGAATTGGTAAATTGCAAGTTTTGTTACTAGAAATACTAAAAAATTCATGTTTTGCACTACAAATATTTTATTCCATTTGTGATCACCAAAATTAATTCAACGGTTCATATTTGAACATTCTCTATTACTTTTCGTTAGTTTCCGTCAACGGCTTCAGTTTCTTGCTGGCATCACTAACAAAAACGCCTAATCAGCCAAATTTGGCCCGCCTTGTCAGCCCACTCCATGACCCAACCAAACCCCTGTCCGACCCCATCCTCTTGAGCCTTCCCCTCCGTTGTATTTCTTCTTCACAAATCAGGGCCCAATTTCTCTTCTTGTCGATTTCGTGGTTGCCAGATATTGAGGCAAAAAGGCCTTCAGGGAGGCACAAAAGTACCACAAATTGCCTTCGCTAAATTCCTCCACGGCGACGGTGAAAAGGAATTAGATTGGTGAAGTTTACCCACTACTCTTGTAGCTTCATCATTTACAGATGGTTCCTCTTCTCAAATTTTCTTCTCGAAAGTAGGAGGAAGACAGTGAATGATTATTTGAAAGTCTATTAATTTAATTTATGCATGTGAGAGTGATCTTTAATATATGAGTTAGTCCACCTATTTATTTATAGTTAGACAATATCTATAAAATTCATAGAATTTTTAGAAAGTTACACTTTTACGTTTCACTTTTGCGCTTCTGCTTTTACCGATCATTTTGCTTTTACATAGAAACTAGACTTTGACTGCATTGACCTACACCAGCCGTGTTTGTCATATTGGTAACAAGAGCACAAATAGGGCTGGAATTGTCTCACTCTTCTTTGAAGTCATGGCTGCACACTTCCAGGCACAAGATTGATTTACTCGTTGTGAGATTTCATGCTTGTGTGGAGGGTAAAGTGATTAAATTGAGAAAGGGCCTAGAGGAACCGAGAGTGAAGGTATTTTCATTGTGATTTTCATTTACGTATGATTTGCCTCATTTAGATAGTATTACATGGGCATATACACTGTCTTCCGAGAACTTGAAGAAACAAATCAGATCATGGCCGAGTTAGTTATTGAGGGAAGAAGGAAGTAGAAAGAATGTTGAGAATATGGTGTGTGCAAAATGCAGAGATTTAGTGACATTGGTGGGCAGTTGTATCCCCACCACTTTTCTGATCATCTCTAAACTTCCACGATGCTCATAATCGTATCGTTTTTGGTAACCTAGATAGAGGAACAATTGTATGATTTCAGATCCCTAAAAAAACAAATGGTATGATTTCAGTTTTCACTCGGTGCAGATATTATAATTAATTAATTAACAGCGCAAGCAGCCAAAAATTCCGGGCACGGTTCCTCACGAAATTATCGTGAGTTACTGTTCACAATGGGATTTTGGTGCTTTGCTGTGAGCGAATCTACGGTAGCCTGAAAACCAGCCGTTATCACCTTTTGGGCAGGCCCGAGCTCACGTGAAACTGGCCACACTCCGTGCGCTCCTCCTGGCCTCTCTCTCTCTCTCTCTCTCTCTCTCTCTCTTAATAAAACCTCATTCCTATTTTGGTCAACCACTTCTCTCTCCTTCGTTTTAACTGACCCATCATCTTTCCTTCTTACAGAACAACGACAGCGGCGGCGGAATCCCTTCTGGCCGTCCGACCCCACTTTCCTCTTCCCGTCCGATTCCTCTTCTTTCCGCCATTCCAATTTTTTCTTTCTATCCGACCCCTCCATTCCAATCGAAAAACATGAAGCCTTCTCAAATCCCATTTCTCCTCCTTTCTCTTTCATTCGACCCATCCTCTCCCTCCTTCCGTTCGAATCCGTCCAACCTCTCTTCTCTCCTCCATTTCAATAAAAGAAAATTAGGAATGTTTTCATCTCTCATTACTTCTCCGCCCAGACGAGTGGAACACGCATGCAAAGAGGGCACAATTCGAGTCAGGGTTCTGATTATTATTCCCGGCGAATCCGTTGTTGAGGATATTAATTACTTAGCCAAAAAGTAATTAATTCCTTGTCCTCCAAGTCCCTTGTTTCCTTGTCCCGGTAAAAGAAGGAACTTAGTTGTCATTAGTATTTTAACCCTAAGTCTATCTCTATAAAAGTTTAGCTACCATCTATCTGTGGTAAGCAAGTCGTCACAATGTAGTCGTTTAATAAAACGTCAGCCGTTGGATTAGTCTCGATCGAGGATACCAAGTGAAATCCTGTGTTCTGTGTTCTGTGTTCTTTCGATATTCCGCATTATCAATTTCTACATGGTATCAGAGATGGTTTGTCCTTGAGGTCACGTGTTCAAGTCCTCACGACTCCCAATATTAATTGTTGTCTTTCTATCACATGGTATGATGGGCATGTGCAAACTTCAATTCCATGAGTCGGCTTTCATTTGAGGGGGCGTGTAAGAAAGTGGGTAAATAGTAAATACCATGCATGGGCCTGTATAAGATCCAACATAACCTTCTCCCAACAACTCGAGTTATTGGGACCAACTGGTTTGCTACATGGTATCAGAGCGAAACTCGATCCTTGTCTAGGGTTTTACGCTTTCGTAGTCAACCATTGTTGCCTCTCCATGGCAGCATCGAGGTCATCGCTTCAAGGTCAATTCTCATAGCTTCACTTTGTGATCGCCTATTTCCTGGTCGTCTTCATATCTTCGGTTGTTCTACGCGGTCGTTTGGACCATTAAAGTTTTGAGATCGATCGGTGGCGGTTGGTGGGTCTCCGCACTGTGTTCATGGTGGAGATTAATCCACAAGGGGGAGTGTCATGAGGTAGCTTCAGTCAAGAAGCACGTTTTCATCTTGGCAATCCATGGGACTTCGTCAAAGATCACACCCAGTTCGTCCGCTTGATGAACCTTGTTGATCCCTTTTAATCTGTATCTCTCTCTTCTTTTTTCAACCTTTTCAATTTATTTAATTACCATTATAAAAAAGGTTTTCTTTAATGCCAACTCTGTTTTATATATAGGAAAGGAAGCTATCTTCTCATGAAACCATTTAGCCTCTAAGAATCCGAATCTCGACTGTGCTTGGCTGTTCAAAATGGGTTTTCATGTTGATGTTTAGTATGTACTAGTCATTCAAGGTTTTATGTGTGAGAATGATGATTATCACAATGTTTTAGCTACTTTTAGATGTAAAGGTTTTGTGTATAACCGTCATCTTTAGATAGAATTCGAGCTGACATGTTTCACTGCAGAAGGGATTCCACTCATGTTTAGCTACTTTTACATGTAAAGATTTTGTGTGTAACCATCATCTTCAGATAGAAAAGTCTGATTGGCTGTGTTAAGCGTCAAGCTGACATGTTTCTGATGCATTTGGGTTCCTATTTGCAAGTTTCTTAGACCAAAATGTGAACCTATGAGTTAGTGCTTCGTCCATAGGCCAAGAAAAGGCATCAAGTCGCCCAGTGCAGAATTTATGTGACTCATATGTTAATTTAACCAAAGGGTAATCACTATATCCATCACCGCATTGCATTTGGGTGAATTAGATATAAGGATGGATTGGGAGAACTGAATATGAAGGTAAGAAGGTATGGGAATTATTATTAAAATCACGAGAGCTTGCGTCCCGACGTTCCCTCGGAGATTTTATTTTGAAATTTTCCCCTGCCAAAACAAATATTTCTATTGCAGATGGCATGGAAATTGACAGGGACGAGCCCAGATAGTAAACATCATGAAAATGAGCTTATATCATAATCTCCAAACTTTTTCACATTGTATTTGTTTGGTAATTAGACATATCTGTGTTATGTTCTGCTTTTCAAAGATCAATTTATATGATTTATTCATAGCCATATTTCTGTATGCTATTAATCACTTTTGAGATTTGCCAAACATCAATTATGATTTCAAGAGCTGCTGTTTTCTACCCTTAGTGGATCCTTTAGGGGTGAGGCATTGCTGACTGCTACTAATTTTGGTGAGAGTGAATGAATTGTGGCCTGTGTTTGTCGGACAACAACTACTGGGTTTGTTTGAGCTTGAATGAAATGGTGAGCAGAATAGGAAACACCTCTGGATGGAAAGGGATCGAGGGTATTGAATATTGATTCACTATTTCACATATGTGTCCACTAAGTACGGTGTAGTAGATGTAGAACCCAGTGTCTGAAAGCTGAGATAAGAAGGTGCAGCAGAGGCTGCAATCGTTTTGATCTCCTTTCAACCCATCATTGATGTTTCCTAATGCATTGTTTTATGTTGTGTTGTATTGCATTCACCACCTTGACATTTTTTTATGGTTTGTGGAGTTCCTACTATGTAGTTCTGCAACCTTTATGCTATTCTTTCTTCTATGGTATCCTCTGTTAGAAGTAGACAGGTAGTCTTTTTGTTACGGTTGCCTAATTTTTCAGCTGCATTACTACTTTGGCCTTTCTGTACCTCTATCTTAAATCACTAAATTAACCTCACATTTACATACCGTTTGGTATAAATGAATTCCATAAATTTTGAGGAATTCATTTTGAAATGAATTTTTTTTTGTGTTTGGTATATAAAAGAATTCATTTTCAATTCTAAAATTTGAATTATACGGAATTGGAGCTAGTTATACCAATTCCGAGGAATTTGAGATGGAATTTCAATGCTTAATTATTAATTAGTTTACTCACCTGCATATTAGTTTAGCGCGTAAACAATTTTGCGTGCGCACTTAGTTTCTTCAGCCTGGTATATTAAACCCTATATACAGCTCTGTTGTATAACTAAACCCTACTTTCATCGGAGACTCCCAATTTACCAAGCTGTCGGCGCAACTCCCTTCTTCTTCTTCAATTCTGTATCAATCACGCCACAAAGAAGGTTAGTTTTATTTATGTGCTTTTCTTTTGCGGTTCTTTAATGGGTATTGTTTCTGTTACATGGTTCAAAGCTCTTTTATATCTACACGTAAAGCTGCTGCTAATGAGGTTATAATGAGATTAGGTTTATATATAATATGTGTTTCCTTTGTTATTGAGATCACTTAATGTTTTTTTCTTTTCATGTTACTATCTCTTCTTTTGGTATGCTCATACTGTCGACATTTGTGTGTATATGTATATATTATAGTTTATATGTTATTATTATGCATGCAATATGAGGAACGATGACAAAAATTTGATTGCAACGCTAGCAACATATGCTAGTTATTTGATATTTCTTCTTCGATTATATCAGTATGTTGAAAAGACACAACTGGAGTGTAGGGTTCATCGACAAAGTATTAGAAAAGAGCTAATGAATAGAATAGAAACACACAAGAACACTTTTGATATTCTACGCATGGGACGAAAGGCGTTCAAAACATTAGTGATAGACCGATAATCATACATGTTTTCACCCCTATTCTGAAGTCGTTTGTGATGAGGAATCTCGTATTTTAAGCCGATTTTACGCTAGGTTGTGTGTTTATGTCATATTTCAGGTCCTGGCGTTGGAATCGAGGCGAAGGAACGAGTTCTGGATCGAAAGGAGCGAAGATTGGACAAAGGATGCTGCTGGACCAAAATACCCGGTCAAAGGAAGAAATACCCGACCGGGTATATTCTGGCCTCGACCGGGTATTTCCTCCTTCGGGCACCCGTGAGAAGCAGAAGGGGGCCCGGGCGATGGCGATAAATCCCCGGTCGGGGATTTTGGTGGTAGACCGGGTATTATTCCCTTAGTCAGACGGTGCGTTTCATAAAATACCCGGTCGAACCATAAAATACCCGACCGGGTATTTTGACCGGGTATCGCGACAGGCAGCTGATAAAACAGGAAGAAGGCCAATTTTCGAAGGGTTCCGAGTTTTTGAGAGAGAAACCGATACCTAGAGAGAGAAAGCGTCGAACCAGAGTTCTCAAGCGCCATAGATCGATCTTCAACACCATTGGAGCCCGTCTTGAGCTTGGAGAAGTGCGATTAAACGTCCAGAAGCAGGAATCCAACTTCACAGTATGATCTCCGTGTCTGAATCTGCTTTTGCTTCTTTCTCTATGGAGTAGTTTCCCCATTCATCTGGGTATGGAGAACCCTAGATTTGTATGCTAGGTCTGATTGTATGAACCCAAGTACAGTGTTTGTGAATTGATTATATTCGATTGAGGTTTGATTGATTGAATGACTTGAATCCTGATCAAATTCCTGTTGTTTCTGCTTTAACCTGGAATGAGAATATCTGCCTAGGTTGATAGAGTACCCTTAATCGAAGGTAGCGAATTGGTGACTTTAGTCGAGGAGCCAATTCGCTATTCTGTACCGAAGTCGATTCGGTAGTGGAGGTTTGGTTCATTAGGGCCTCAATCTGTTTACTCCGGTGGAGGTTAGTCGCCCGCTAGAGACTCAGATTGAGAGGGTCTGGAGACCTTTAGTCGAGACTTCAGGCTAATTGAGAACCTTCCGCAGTATAACTTTCATGAAAACTGAACTTGGTAAAATGCAATCCGACTTAACTGCAGTCTAGGGGGAAACCATATCCGGGTGACCTCTCTTGACTTGACAACAAACCGTTTACTTGCTTTGTGTTTTGTTTGCTTGAGTTTCACTAAAAGTTCACCGCTAAATAACAAGAATTCACCGAGTAGTCATCACATCTAGGACCTGGGTTGACATTAAAACCCGACCCGCTATACTACGCTTTAGGAAGTGGTTATACTTGGCCATTTTCTAGGGTGACAGTAGGAGTGAGTCAAGTTTTTGGCGCCGTTGCCGGGGACGGCTAGGTTGTTGAAGAAAAGTGATTTCTGTTACTTTAGCATTTTCATTTTTGCATTGAGTTTTTGCTTTGTCCCACTTGTGCCTTCACGGGTTTGTTTGCTTGAGTGTGTGCAGGTAGTGCATGACCCGTAGCCAGTCAGGAGGTTTACTGCCGTTGGATCCAGAGCTTGAACGCACTTGCCGCCAACTTAGGAGACAGCAACGAGCTAGACTGGTTACGGGAGAGCGCATAGACGGCCACTTGACCAGCGATTCTGAGGAAGAGTACGAGATGGAGGGCGAAGACATCCCACAACCGGGGAATGCTCGACAGGCTCCCCCGGTGAATCAGCATCCACCACCACCGCCGGGTCCCACCTTGGAGTACTACTACACTCCACGGATTGCTGACATCCGCCCGGTCATCCTCTATCCACCCATCCCAGCAAATAACTTCGAGATCAAGCCAGGCTGGATTCAGCTCATCACATCCTCTATCCAGTTCCATGGCTTGAAGGATGAGGAAGCCCGGGCACACCTTTCCCGTTTTCTGCAGCTGACAAACGGTTTCAAGCTGAATGGTGTTCCGGATGATGCAATCCGCCTTCACCTCTTCCCCCATTCTCTGGCGGGGAATGCTAAGAGGTGGTTGGAGACCCAACCCCCATTGTCCATCACCTCTTGGGACGATCTGGCTGACAAGTTCGTGCACCGGTATTATCCGGCATCGAAGACCACAGAGATACAGCGGGAGATCACTCACTTCCGCCAGGAGCCAGATGAGTCCCTTCGTGATGCATGGGAGCGGTACATGGGATACTTCTGGCAGTGTCCCCATCATGGCTTCAGCGATGCTTTCACAGTGGGGAACTTCTACAGTGCCATCACCCCAGACAGCCAGAGGGTGATCGAGTCTCTATGCCCAGGAGGGGATATCCTTACTAAGACTCCACCCGAGCTGAACCAGATGATCAGTACTTTGGCTGCCCGCGATCATTCCTGGGGGCAGAGCAGCAGAGGCAGGCACTCCCGGGACCGTGGTGTGCATGCTATGGAGGCCAGATCCGGGTTAGAGCAGCAGGTGGCTGAGTTGGTGCAGACACTGAAGCAGCCTAACAGTCTCCTTCCGGGCCGAGGTGTAGCTGCGCCTCCAGTAGCTCAGTGCCAGTGGTGTGAGAGTCCAAACCATCTGGTGGAGGACTGCCAGGCTATGCGGGAGTCCTCTACTCCCCAAGAACAGTTGGCCTTCATCGCCAATGCTCGGCGCCTCGATCCATACAGTACCACATACAATGAGGGATGGCGCCAGCATCCCAACTTCGCCTGGAGCAACAACACCAACAAACCACCTGGTTTCCCAGCACCAGCAGGTGGTTTTCAGCAGAGGCAGCCCTACCAGGATAGGCAAGGGCCACCACCACAGCAGCAGCCCTACCAGCCTAGGCAAGGGCAGCCATTCCAGCAGCCCCAGGGCCAGTTTGCTCAGCCTCCAGCAGCCGCAGCTCCCGATAATCAGATGGCTGATCTGAAGAACATTTTGGCGACATTCATGACCACCAGCCAGGCAAATTTCGCAAGGGTGGACCAGAGCATAGCTTCTTTGGAGGCAGGGCAGAGGAACCAGGGTGCTATTTTGCAAGATCTACAGCACCAAGTCGGTGTCCTAGCGCGCCAGCTTACTGCTCGGGCCCCGGGGACTCTACCTGCCACCACCATCCCCAATCCACGGGACCCGCACGAGACCGCACATGCCATTTTCACCCTGAGCGGCAAGCCTGCATCAGCTGATCCTGCCCCGACCAGGCAGGAGGAACCATTGCCTGCTTCAGCACTTCCAGCCGGTGATACAGAAGTGCGGGTGGAGAAGGAAGCCCCTGCTCCCAAGCCACAACCAGTGGTGAAGGAGCACGTACCCCAGCTTCCCTTCCCCACTCGCCTCCATAAAGATAAGCTGGAGACTGAGTTTGCCAAGTTCATGGCAATGTTGAAGCAGCTCAACATCAGCGTACCATTTGTGGAGGCACTGTCGAAGATGCCCAAGTACGCGAAGTTCATGAAAGATCTCTGCACCAACAAGAAGAAACTTGGGGATCTCTCGACAGTGCTGCTGAGCGAGGAATGTTCTGCCATCCTGCAGAACAAGCTGCCCGAAAAGCGCAAGGACCCAGGGAGTTTTACTATCCCTCTTACTATTGGCAGCATGCATGTAGGAAAGTCCTTGGCGGACCTAGGAGCTAGCATTAATGTCATGCCATATAAATTGTTCAAAAAGCTAGACCTAGGTGAACTTAGCCCTACTAGGATGAGCATTCAGCTAGCTGATCGTTCTGTGGTGCATCCTAGGGGTATCATAGAAGATTTGCTTGTTAATGTGGGTGCATTCACATATCCTGTTGATTTTGTGATTCTGGATATAAATGATGATGTGGATGTGCCTTTGATTCTAGGTAGACCGTTTCTTGCCACCGCCAAGGCACTGATTGATGTGCATGATGGTAAACTGATTCTGCGTGCTGGGAATGAACAGGCTATTTTTTCTGTGACTGAGTTTGATCACTGTGCTATGATTGCTGTCACGCCTGTGCATGCTATTTCTGATCAGGTACACGAGCCTGTCGTGTACCCTTCTGCACCTCTCATTTTGCAGGACCCGCCTATCATTCCTTCGTCGCCACTCCATCCAGTCTCGCCTCCGAACAAAAAGCTCAAGGAGGAGTGGCGGCCGAAGCCGCAGGTGGCTAAGCCTGCACGGAAGAAGAGTGGAGACCACTATGAGCTGGTCCCACCCCCCGCACCACGACCACCCTGGCCATCCGAGTACTCACTCGCCTGCATCTTGCCGGATGGCCAGGTCGAGCTGACTTCTGCTGGTGGTTGCAACCGTCGGGTGCACGGTCACCACCTGAAGCTGTACCTCAAGAGCGATGTGGATCCGCTCTTGGAGGCACCTGTTCCTGCACCTCCCTGAGTATCCACCATGGGCGTCCAGCTAAAAGACGGTAAAGAAGCGCTTGTGGGGAGGCAACCCCACCACGGTTTGACTTTCTTCCTTATGTTTCGAGTCGGATTGCGTTTTGGTTTGGTTTTGGTTTGTTTTCTTTGTTCTGGATGATGTCTTATTGGGCTGACATCGGACCTAACATATTCTGGTTGAGCTCTTCTGTTTCCCTTGAGCTGTGCTGTGTTCCCCCTGGTCCGTTTCCAGTCTCCTGCAGTCTGTGCATACCGGTAACATCGTTCCCCTTTCCTTCCCTCTTCTCCATTGAGGGCAATGTCGATCTTAAGTGTGGGGGGAATGTTTATCTTTTGACTGCATTAGCTCTGTTTGTGTGCTTGGAGCCTAGTCCACTGTCCAAATCTTACGATTTGAGGGCTCCAAGTACTGCTGTTTGATCATATTGGCACTGTGTTTTGATGGATGAATTGATTGGTTTTCGGATTAATGCATGACAACTTGTTTGCGACTAGGACCACCTATGATGAGGACTGAGATGTGCAGTAGAACGATGTAGGGGTTCAGTTTTTCAACTGTTTGCTTGCCAACTGTGACTTGATCTGACTTGATCTGATTACTTGTCCTTGACAGTCGTTTATGCATCTAGTTCAGGGTATCAGAATGTGAGATAGAGCATATAGGTAGCCATGTGAGATTTGAGCCTGCTCGTTTCTTTCTTGTGCGATAGATCCCTCTTCCATGATGTGTAGCATTCACGTTGTCACTAGCTAAGATGATGGGGGCATAGGATTAGCCCACGCCCAAAACTGACTGTCCTGATGTGTCATATCCCCTAGTCAGCCCCTTTGAGCCGTGTGTTATCCTTTCTTTTGGTCTATAATGAAAAAAATCACCCTTGTTGCATCTTTTAGAAGATTCCACAGAGTGGTTTTATATATTCTCTGCTGTTTCTGCTAAAGTCTATGTGAGTGTTGGAGGTAGTGCTTAAAAATTGGGCAGGTGTTTGTAATTTATGCAGAAGTGGTGGTTCTCTTAAGAAATGGAAAGAAAAATGAAAGAAAAACAAAGAAAAAAATGAAAGTAAAAGAGAGCCACTACCAAAAATCTGAATAATGCCCAGTAAGCAGTGTTTCTTAGCAGTCTGGCTTGGAAATGCTGATGATTATGCCTCCTTCACTCTTGTGCTCTTAAGATATTGAGGAATGCAGAATAGCAGAAAGAAAATACCGGGTTGGTTGACTGTGATTGTGTGTTTGGAAAATGTGGAACCTTTTTGCTATGAATACTTCCACCACCTAAAAGGCCTTTTCCCCATGTCCAAGACCCTAGCCAGTCATTTGAACCTGTGTCTAAGACCTCCTGATTAGTTAGTGGTGACACCCCACATGTGAACTCTAGCATTTAGAGGCTGCCATCATGGTGAAGAGATGATAGGGATTGAGAGAAATAGCATGCGCATCTTTCGCATCAAAAAATGTCCTGACCCCACTGGTCGAGAGTGAGCGATTCATTTCCATTTTCTATATGCTCTTGTATCCCGGTGAGGACCTAGATTGCTCGGTCTCTATTCTGATGTTTTGAGTTGGATGCATGAGTTGACTGTTTTGAGTAGGTGGTTGAATCAAGTCTAGGTTGGCTAGTGAACAGACGAGAGACTCTTCCTTTACTCGATTTGCTGCATTCGAATGTCCTTTGTGGTGGTTGTCCAGGTTGTCATTGAGGTTGTGCATGTATTGATGTTTGAAAACCAGTGCGATTCACGTGTTTTGTGCCTTTATGACTTGTCCCCAGTGTTGGTTGATTGAAATATGTAAGCTTACCTAGTGTCTGACTTGGTTTGCTTGGGGACAAGCAAACGGTTAAGTGTGGGGGAGTTTGATAGACCGATAATCATACATGTTTTCACCCCTATTCTGAAGTCGTTTGTGATGAGGAATCTCGTATTTTAAGCCGATTTTACGCTAGGTTGTGTGTTTATGTCATATTTCAGGTCCTGGCGTTGGAATCGAGGCGAAGGAACGAGTTCTGGATCGAAAGGAGCGAAGATTGGACAAAGGATGCTGCTGGACCAAAATACCCGGTCAAAGGAAGAAATACCCGACCGGGTATATTCTGGCCTCGACCGGGTATTTCCTCCTTCGGGCACCCGTGAGAAGCAGAAGGGGGCCCGGGCGATGGCGATAAATCCCCGGTCGGGGATTTTGGTGGTAGACCGGGTATTTTTCCCTTAGTCAGACGGTGCGTTTCATAAAATACCCGGTCGAACCATAAAATACCCGACCGGGTATTTTGACCGGGTATCGCGACAGGCAGCTGATAAAACAGGAAGAAGGCCAATTTTCGAAGGGTTCCGAGTTTTTGAGAGAGAAACCGATACCTAGAGAGAGAAAGCGTCGAACCAGAGTTCTCAAGCGCCATAGATCGATCTTCAACACCATTGGAGCCCGTCTTGAGCTTGGAGAAGTGCGATTAAACGTCCAGAAGCAGGAATCCAACTTCACAGTATGATCTCCGTGTCTGAATCTGCTTTTGCTTCTTTCTCTATGGAGTAGTTTCCCCATTCATCTGGGTATGGAGAACCCTAGATTTGTATGCTAGGTCTGATTGTATGAACCCAAGTACAGTGTTTGTGAATTGATTATATTCGATTGAGGTTTGATTGATTGAATGACTTGAATCCTGATCAAATTCCTGTTGTTTCTGCTTTAACCTGGAATGAGAATATCTGCCTAGGTTGATAGAGTACCCTTAATCGAAGGTAGCGAATTGGTGACTTTAGTCGAGGAGCCAATTCGCTATTCTGTACCGAAGTCGATTCGGTAGTGGAGGTTTGGTTCATTAGGGCCTCAATCTGTTTACTCCGGTGGAGGTTAGTCGCCCGCTAGAGACTCAGATTGAGAGGGTCTGGAGACCTTTAGTCGAGACTTCAGGCTAATTGAGAACCTTCCGCAGTATAACTTTCATGAAAACTGAACTTGGTAAAATGCAATCCGACTTAACTGCAGTCTAGGGGGAAACCATATCCGGGTGACCTCTCTTGACTTGACAACAAACCGTTTACTTGCTTTGTGTTTTGTTTGCTTGAGTTTCACTAAAAGTTCACCGCTAAATAACAAGAATTCACCGAGTAGTCATCACATCTAGGACCTGGGTTGACATTAAAACCCGACCCGCTATACTACGCTTTAGGAAGTGGTTATACTTGGCCATTTTCTAGGGTGACAGTAGGAGTGAGTCAATTAGTTCATATACTAAGGGAGAGAAACTTGTTGAATGATAATAAAAAATAGTTCAGTTGAAGAGCAAGTTGCACTATTTCTATATTCATTAGCACATAATGTAAGAAATCGCGTAGTTAATTTCTTCTTACGCTGGAGCGGAGAGATAATCAGTCGTCATTTTCATGGAGTCCTCAAGGCCATATTGTCATTAGAAGAAGAATTTTTGGTTCAACCGAATGGATCTATAGCCCCTCCAGAGATATCGGATAGTGAAGGCCGGATTTATCCATACTTTAAGGTAAATATATATTAGTAATATTCAATTGATATAAGTTAAAAAGTGTAGAATTTTGGTGTACTAACATAATTAGATAGTATAGGATTGTGTTGGTGCTATTGATGGAACCCACGTTCGTGCTAAAGTTTCACAAGAAGAAGCACCAAGATATAGGATAGGAAAGGAATCCCCCACAATGAACATATTAACAACATGCACATTTGACCTAAAGTTCACCTATGTTCTGGCGGGATGGGAAGGATTAGCTTCTGATTCAAGAATATTGGAGAATGCCATAACAAGAGATGACAAACAAAAAGTTCCTCCAGGTAGGTGGTAGTGAGAGATAAAAAAAAGTGATTGTTCATTTTGTTAATGAGCTAGTACTCTATTTAAAAATATTTTTTTGTTTGAATATAGGTAAATTTTACTTGGTTAACGTTGGCTATGCTTTGGGGCCTGGATTTATCACGCCGTACCGAAACACAAGATATCATTTGAAGAGTATTCTCATATTGTCCTCCCGTGGACTCAAAGGAATTATTCAACTTCGACATGCATCATTGTGCAATGCAATTGAGAGGGCTTTTGGTGTCCTGAAAATGAGATTTCCCATTATTGCTAGTGGTTCAGAAGCTCATCATGATGTCAACACACGTTCTGAAATTGTGCTTGCTTGTTGGATTTTGCATAACTTTCTTTTGATGTATGATCCCGATGAAGATATTCTTCGTGAGGTTGATAAAGAATTGATGGGAAATAATGTCGAAAAAGAAGAGAGTGGATCTGAAAATAGAGATGCAGATGCTAGGATCGCAGAAAAAATTCGAGACAATATAGCATTCCAGATATGGAGTCACTATGTTTGAGATGCTAGTCACAAGCTCCTCAATGTGTTTTTCATAGTTCTTGAATCACTTTTTGTCTTTTACATTGAATATTATTGTCTTCAATGGAAGGTGTTGCATCTACTTAGTTCGTATTTTGTATTTGTTTAATGGTTCAAATAGATGATGGCAGCGGTGAAGACGAAGTCCAAATTTTGAACACCAATCATCAAAAGACTGACAAATACCTTAGGTAGCCAAAGGAGATGGATAAACTTCTTTTTGACCTTCTGAAGGAGGAAAAGGCCAAAGGACATAAGGATGAGCAGCAATTCAACAAAGCTTCTTGGATTACCGTCATTGTTAGGCTAAATTTGGGGTTTAAAAAGTATGGTAAAACTATCGATAAGACAAAGGCAGTTAACAGGCTAAAGACTATCCAAAACCAAATGGGGCTTGCCATTGAGGTCTTCGATAAAAAGAGTGGCTTCGGATGGAATGATATGACCAAATAAATTGAAGCTGCTCCAAGTGTTTGGATACTATAATAAAGGTAATGTTTACTTGATTGATGTTTGTACTTAAGAATAATGATGCTTTTTTCATTTTTCACTTATTTTGTCAACTGTTTTCTCAGATGAAGCCTGATTACAATTTGATTCGTGATAAGGAACTTCATTTTTTAGAGAATGCCCTAAAATTATTCGAGAAAGATCGAGCAAATGGAGATGGTGCCATGAGTGCTAAGGAAAATTTTACGAAGTACCACAATGTTAAATCAGAGTTAGGAATTGGTGATATTGATAGGATGCTGGCCAACGACGAGATTCACCTTGATCCATTAGTGTCAGAAGCTAGCCAAGTTCCAGGAGTAGCGGTGCCACCAATTAATGTTGAAGTTAAAGCGCGGACCGGGGAAGAGTCTACCAAAGGAACCAAACGAAAGAGATTTATGTCCAGTACCTTTGCTGAAGAGATTATGCATGTAACATCTTCGATGAAAGAAATTGCTAGTGCCATAAAAAATAGCAATCAATGGATATATGCTGCTACTGAGCTTTCAGTCGAGTTAAAAAAATTGGGGTTAGACAAATGGGAAGTTATTGAGGCACTTGATTTTTTGAAGGACAATGAGCATCTAGTTGAAAGGTTCTTTGCTTGTGACGAGGAGATCAAGCTTGCTTGGCTCAAGAGAAAAATGGGTTACAATGAAGATCTTTAGAAGATGGAGCTTCAAACTATTTACTACTTTTTTCGAACTATTTGTTTTGTCATATTGGTTAGATAATAACTTTATCACTTGCATTTTTTAGAATATGGATTTTCAATGTTTCATATATGCATATGGATGTGATTCTCCCAGTTTTGATTTGGTTGTATGGGTCCTTGTTTATTTTTAGTGTCTGAGGTTGATCGATACGTATAACCTCATAATTGGAATCAAGGAATCAATCATCCAAGTTTTGAAGGTACCAGGGAGATGCAGAACTTCTTTAAAATGTTGTTTGGCTGTTTATTCAAGGCCCAAGGCAGATCCCTACAATTTGGATATTTGCTTCTTTAAAATTGGATTTTTGCAATGGAAACTCCACACATCCATTCACGTATTGCAATAAAGGAACCATGGTATAGTTTTATTCGTTTACTATATCTCAATCCTCCATACTGTGAGCTATATATTATTTCGATTTGATGGGAATTAATAAGGGCGTAGTTGGAAACTTTTAATTTAATTCAATTTCGAATGTAGCCAAACATAATTTGAGAATTCAATTCATTTCATTTCTAAATATTTGAACATGGCATACCAAACAGAAGAATTCATTTGACAATGAATTCTACATAGTAATTCATTTTAAAATGAAATGAATTCTCGATTCATTTGGTACCAAACGGTCATATATAAAGAAAATATGATTCCATGAGTAGTTTTCATTCTCTAAAACAGGTACCTTCTACATACCAATCGGATGTTTTTTTTATGGGGTTTGTTCTTTATTTGTATCATGATGATTTGTTTGAAGGAGTAAACTGTGATCAACTACCTGTACACATTAGACTATTCTACCGTTCAGGGATTATATGGTGATCACCAAAATTATTAACATAGTAAAAATATGTGCGAAAGAACGTATGAAACATATGGTAACAAATACAACGATAGGTTTTCAACCAGAAGATATATCATATTCACAACAAATCAAGCGTTCCGCAGCGAAGCGCGGGCCACAAATCTAGTTTTTATATAAAAGGAAATGGTGCATGGAGTTATCGGATCTTGCTAGTACGATGAAAACACTATCCACAATTGTGGATATCGGTCAAAATCAGACTAATTAGAAAGGGTAAAATTCAAATATGAAGAAGTATCATTTGGAATGGATAATATCCGAATCTTGCGAGTAATGAGTGTGATTTTCTTACTATTCAATCCGAACTCACATGATTAGACTCATGCATATGTATTTTGTCAAGTCACGGTCATTATTTTTCTTAATATATTTGATATCTATTATACATATATAATATGTATCACGAAATGGTGTTACTTTTGTCTAATTTCTTCATTCTAGTGATTCATTATCACAATTTTTCACTTATATATGCCACTATACGTGTGAATGTTAACATGTTCGATGGAGTTATAAAATCAAACTATTATCCATGAATAACCGTGAATACCCGAAATCTGATTGAGTATGGATGTAACTTTGATTCTCAACCCAACTCTTATAAAGCTATAAATATGCATAAACCACAAACTGTTTTGAGTAGAATAATGAATAGTCGGGCAGGCACCCTTTGACATCCAACTTGCAGTACATGACATTAATAGTTTAGGAATTTTATGAAAAGATTGAAGGGTAAATCCTCTCATCCTCCTCCCACTTATTTATAGAGGTTCTCCATCATAACATGCTTCATCCAAAATTTCCAGCTTGTTGAGTAATTTTAGAAGAGATATTTTTGTCAACAAATTATTACTAATTAACTAATTATCTTTACTCTAAAAAATATCCAACTTGAAGTTGATTTGGAGCAAGTATGTGATTCCGAGATACAGAATAAATGCGTGGATGATTATTCTTAATATAATAACCACTCGGGACAAGCTGAAGGAATGGGGCAGCATCACAGATGCAGATGTCTTTTTTGTTTGAATGAGGATAAAACTAGATGCCATCTATTCTGTGAATGTCAGTATAGTAGGGGGTTATTTGTGGAGCTATTTGGCATGATGGGGATAAACTGGCCAGACGATTGGGATTGTTTCCTGCAGGTGGCAAGTCAAGAGGCTGCGAGAGGTATTCAGGGGTGCTGTTTCTCTATGTTATGGTTTTGGTATGTGGGTCTGATATGGCAGGAGCGTTGCAGAAGGTACTTTGAAGGAATACAACGCTCTTGGCAGCAGGTGTTCGTCCAGATTAAGAGAGATGTGTTGTTAGTTTCATTGGGAAATAGTCAGTTTTGTAGTGATATGCAGGTTGCTCCGTTTTGGAGGGACTTTGTGTAGATAGGTTACAGTTGTTTTGAACTGTTTAGTGGACGTTCTTTGTTCTTGTATTTTTGACCGCCTTTACCGATTTGGTTAAAGGGAGCTTCAATGAAAGTTTAATTACCGGAAAAAAAAAATATCCAATTTCCCTACTTTTACTATCCATTCCAAAGTTTTCGTAAGAAAAGCTTCCTCATTAATTTTTTCCGTACATAATTTGGGATGCTTAATAGTGATTATTTTATGTGAGCTTAATCAACCTTAAAACGGAAGTATAACAGTGGTACGTAGGAATTATTGACTAATAGATTAGTATCTTGGGGTGACAATTTTATTTATCAATTAAGTACTTCTATTAATTTATTTTATATCTTAAGGCAAAGAGATGACTTTTTATATCGAATTTAGCTTGGCAGGGCAAGACAAAACCTAGAACTAATTAAAGAAGATGCAATTTTAGGTTTATTGCAATTATTAATTTGTCATTTGTATTATGATAAGAGTAAAAATCATAAGAGATTACTTATCTTATTATATGTGTTAATACATCATTTTAGAAAATTATTTCACAAAAATAAAAGTAATCATGCAAATAGAAATTAATTTCACAAAAATAAATGTAATCCAAGGAATAGAAAACCCGCTAAGAACATTTTGAACATTTTTAGAAGTAACAAACAATTAAGGGTTTGAGTTCTTATTCACCTAGCCAAGTGGTATGTGAAATTTTATTGTAGTATTCAAGTTTTAAAACATTATGAATACGAATACTTTTTTCTCTAATAATGATATTTGGGTATGATTCTCAAATGGAAAATTAATCCTTTCACCCTCTAATTCAAGTTCAAAGGATTTGGACTTTTGAGGACTTTGTAGATTATAGGTCAATTCAAACAAACTAATCATTAAGTTTCAATCAAACACATCAATCCAAACATGTGATGATATTTCGGTCATACCAAGAAGTGAAATTGAAGAAGATTTCTTTTAGGTCAAGGTTACTATACTTTGTACAATAGAAAACATTTAAAATTTATTTCAATTTCATGTTGTTAATGGAAAAGCAATCGAAAGAAGTACAAATAAAATTTATAGTATTTTGACAAAAAGAGGTAAATCAAAGTGCAGTTTTGTAATTCTAAACCTATATATTAAGAGTCGGGTTCATTACATGAGGGTTTTTTAACTATTTGTAAATGAATTGCTTAGAATGTTCGAAACTTATATAATGTAGTTTTTAATTTTGAAGTTATTACATGATTTAGCTATTTTTTGAAATATCAAATAAAACATATCTTACGTAACACAATTACCATTGTTGATTATGTATTATTGACGAAATGTATCCGTTCTACGGGCGTGTCCAAATCTAGTTACTATATATGGAGGTTCTCCAATGGAACCCCATCAATTCTAATATTCCTAGCTCATGCACAGAGGTATAGGTGTCAAAACATAGCCCGACCCGATTAACCCGCCCGATCAACCCGACCCGCAACCCGACCGCAATCCGAATTGACTAAAAGTCAACAACCCGTAACCCGCCCGACCCGCAACCCGATTGACCCGCAACCCAACTAACGCGCAACCCGACTGACCCGCAACCCGATTAACCCGAACCCGATTGACCCGTAACCCGACTGACCCGCAACCCGATTAACCCGAACCCGATTGACCCGAACCTGACTAACCCGTAACCCGACCGACTCAACCCGAATTTTATCTAATCCACTTGAATAATTATAAAATGATACAATACATAGTTTTTCAAAATAAAGTTTTTCATTCTAAACTTAAGTAAAATTATTTTTTCATTTCGTATAGGAAATTTAAAAAATATGAAACCCACTTGATATTACGTATTTTAAGAAAATTACAAAAATTGAAACATGAAGGTCACTTGAGATCATGACAATATTAATATAATATATAAATTAAAATTTTGATTAATTTAACTGTTCAATAAAATTATCAATTAAATATAAATAAAGTAAAGTAATGTATTTGGTAATTTGATGTTTTTAAATGAAGAGGGAAATTTTGGTGTATTCAAGTTTTTAGAATTTGGTTCTTTGAATTTTTTAGAAAAGAAACAAGTGGGAATTTTGGTGGTTTTGATATGTGGGAAGAGAAAGAAGTCGGAAAATTTGATTCTTTTGATTATGAAAGAGAAATAAGGAGGGAAACTTTTGAGTTTTCAACTTTTTGTAGAAGGAAAGAAGAGGGTAAGTTGGTTCTTTCAATTTTATGGAAGAGAAAGAGGAGGGAAAATTGAGTTTTCTAATGTATGGAAGTAGAAAGAAGGAGAGAAATTTTAGTATTTTGTGAAAAGAAAGAAGGAAACAAATTTGATGTTTTCAATTTTTTGGTTTTTCATAATTTTAGCTTTTGAAATATGAATCTTTAACTTTTATATGTAAGGCATGACTAGTTAAAATTATTCTTATATGCTTTGAAGGCTAATATATATATGTATGTAATTGTTTATGGGCTAATAAATAAATTAACCATTAGTTACAACAAGTTATAGTAAACTTGATAAGTAATCTTTGACGGTTCGTTGTTTAGGATATAAAGTATATGGTTAGGGTATAAGGTACATATGGTTTAGGGTGTATATGGTTAGGGTATAAGATATTGATGGTTTTGACAGTTCTAAGTTTTTTATTAACATATGTTCACTTGAAGTCATTTGAAGTCTTTAACGGCAGAAGATCCCTTTTTAATTTATGTTTATGGTACGTGCTTAGGGTACAAGGTATGTGGTGTAAAGTATAAGATATATGGTTAGGGTATAATAATTAGCAAATATCACTTTTTATCTATGTTTTGAAAATAAAAGTATGAATTTCACTTTTAAATTAACTATACTAGCAAAATCACAACTCAAAGACATATGGTTAGGGTATAGGGTATAGGTTATGTGGTTAGTGTATAATGTATTGATGGTTTAGGGTATACAATCAACAACATATACTAACTTAATATTGTTGATTGAGGGTAAGGCAAAGTGTATAGGATATATGCTATTGAGTAAGTTATGATTGAAGTAACAATAATTTTACTAAATTTGATAGCTAATCTTTAATGGTTCAATTTTTAGGATAATTCGAACAATTTTACAAATAACTCGTTTGGCAACAGTTTACTAAAGTTATTTGGGCAATGAGTTATTTCGAAATAACTCCTTTTATCACTATGCTTTTGCCAAATACCACACACCAAATACCAGATTTGCATGGTTATACTAAACGAGATACTTTAATCAATTACTACTGAATTAATACTAAAATATCAAATAAACAATTAATGTTGTTTTTTGGTTGCAAATATTGATATCACCATTACTATTAGCTATAATACTTTACCAATTATGATTAATTACATAACAAGTTTGCAAGTAATACAAATTGATTTAACATTTTGACTAGTTTTTTTCAAAAAAATAAAGTATATATACGAGGTAGAAATAAATTGGTTAAAAAGTTGAGAAAATATTTTAAATTAGTGTAATAAAATGTGTAAGTTGGTAATGAGTAATGAGTTAAGTTACTTGATGCGTTGGCCCGAACAACCCGAAACCCGATCCGCCCGACCCAAAACCCGATGAACCCGCAACCCGATTTGCCCGCAACCCGATTGAACCCGAACCCGATGAACCCGCAACCCGACTAACCCACAACCCGTTTGAACCCGAACCCGATGAACCCGAACCCGATGAACCCGCAACCCGACTAACCCGCAACCCGTTTGAACCCGAACCCGATTGAACCCAACCCGAACCCGCCCGATTGACACCTGTACACAGAGGTCGGAGGGGCCACTAGGTAAAAAAATATCTTCCCGGTGTTTTTCGTCCAAGCTAGCGCCAAACATAAAAAGAAATGGCCAAAGTTCCTTTCCTCCCAAGCCTTTTTTCTACAAAATTCTATGGGGTCGTTTGGATGCAGAATTTTAATACAAGAGATTTATGAAGAATTTGGGTTAAAATCCCTTGTTTAAAAACCCAGAAAAATTTAGACACGGGATTTATACCAATTAACTCGTTTGGAATTGGATCCGGGTTTTTAAAGAAAAAATCCAAATTAATTTTTTGCCCTTCCTTTCTTCATAGTGTTCTTCGTTGTTCCAGGAAACGAACCCAGATTTGGTTCTACGCGTATCCCCGTCCCCCAACTAGTGACAGAGGATGCATAATCAAGTACACGTTCATCTGCTTCCTCCTTTCTGGCCACTACTTGTCCAACATCTCCACTTTTAGTAATCCCCTAAAATTAAAATTATTTTCGTTTCCAATCTATTTCTAATGAATAAAGGAAACCTCCCACCGCTTTGTCAAATAGAAGCAGGCAAGAAGCCAAGCCCAAGGCCAACCAACGCCGTAGAGAATTCCAATCATGATACCTCATTTTGGTACAAGAAAGGCGGTCGCCTGTGGACTCTGGAGCTCGGATTTTACTACACATTAAACTCAAAAATCATCCATCCGGCCATCCCAAATAACGACCAATCATCGCTGGGTCTGAGAATTGCCATTGATTTGCCAAAAATTGCCATCCCATAGAATCGTTGCTTGGAAAGAAGAAAGGCGTCGTCGGAAATCTGCTCCATGACCCACATATCATAACCCAGGTTTTGGTTCAAGAATAGGGTGACGGTTGGAAAGCCGGCGACTGAAAGATGAGGAGACGATGCCAGCGCCAAATGTTGCGACATCTGTCGCGACGACGGTGATGGAAGGGGCCACATCTTGTCCAAATGACGGCGTTGAGCGTTGTTATTCCAATGTTGTGTTTAAAGGGACAGAGAGATTTGTGTTTCGGAAAGAACAGAGAAGTAAAATTCGTGTGAAAAAGGAACAAGGAAGTTAAGAACACAATGTATTGCAAACTGACGTTTTATTAATGGAAATAATGCAAACCTTCAATACTCAGCCTTTGAGCCACAAAGTTCGGCTTCAAAGTTTCCAACTACTAACAGCAAGCCCTACTAATCAGCTTGCTTAACCTACACGTTTACAGGAATCTCTCAACATACCAAACAACCTTTCTAGACTCAACTGACCAAACTTAAAACAACAGGGACTCAACAAACACTTAGCCAGAGCATGACCTGGCCTTTTATTGACAGACTCTAAATTAAAACGATGCTGCATCAATTAAACAGCAACAGCCTTCAAGTAATCCTAATCCGCAGAGGAAAAGGATTCCAGCTTCAGTTCAGACTTACTCCAACAAATCCTCCCCTGAACTGAAGCCGGTTGATCACCTTCTGATTACTCCTTCAGTCCAAGGTCTTCCAAGTCACAGACCCCCAATTTGCTCCTCAAGATTTGAAAAGTTTGTAGCTTGAGAGGCTTGGTCATCAAGTCTGCAATTTGTTCATTGGTTCTGCAAAACTCCAGCTCCAACACACCTTCCTTCACCAGTTCTCTTAGGAAATGAAAGTGAACGTCTATGTGTTTGCTCCTCCCATGCATAACTGGATTTTTAGCCAGTTTAATTGTAGATTTGTTGTCACACAAGATGGTAGTTCCAGTGTCCACAATTCTGCTCCATCCCATTTCCATCAGAATGTTTCTAAGCCAGATGCATTGTGTGGCACAGAAACATGTTGCAACAAACTCAGCTTCAGTGGTTGAGAGATTCACAACTGGTTGCTTCTTGAAAGCCCACGATACTATTGCTCCTGCAAGAAAGAAAACATAACCATAACTGCTCTTTCTGTCATCATAATCTCATGCATAATCTGAATCTGTGTATCCTGCCAGCCTTTGATCTTCCTCTCCATGACCCTTCCTATACCAGATACCATGATTCATAGTGCCCTTTAGATACTTGAGTATTCTTTTTGCTGTCAGTAGATGATGTCTGGTAGGAGAGTCCATGTATCTACTTAGCAAGCACACTGAAAACATAATATCTGGTCTTGTTGCTGTGACATACAGCAAACTGCCTATCAGTTGCTTATATTCAGTGGGATTGACAGCAATCCCATCTCCAGCTTTTGTCAATTTCAGTCCAGGTGCCACAGGATTATGTACATAATTACATTCTAGCAACTTGAATTTTTCCAGAAGTTCTCTTGTGTACTTGGACTGACAGATGAAAATTCCTTCATCCTTCTGAATCACCTCCACACCTAGGAAATATCTCATCTTCCCTAGATCTGTCATCTCAAATTCAGCTTGCATAGATGATTTGAACTCTTCAATCATCACAGAACTATTGCTTGCATACATAAGATCATCTACATACAGACTGAGGATGAGAATGTCAGATCCTGAACTTTTAATGAACAATGTATGTACATAATTGCACTTCTGGAAGCCAGACTTCTCGAAATAAGCCTCTATCTTGCTGTACCATGCCCTTGGTGCTTGCTTGAGTCCATACAAAGCTTTGTGCAGCCTGTATACTTTGGCTTCCTCCCCAGCAACCTCAAAGCCTTGAGGTTGCTCCACATAGATTTCTTCAGTAAGCTCCCCATGCAAGAATGCACTTTTTACATCCAGTTGATACGCAGTTAGACCATAGTGTGCAGATAGAGCTAGAAGAGTCCTGATAGTATCCCACCTTGCTACTGGGGCAAACACTTCAGTGTAATTATCCCCTTCCTTCTGTGCATACCCCTTTACCACCAAACGAGCCTTGAACTTGTCCAAAGTGCCATCCTCTTTGAGTTTTTTTCTGTACACCCACTTGAGCCCTATTTCTTAACAGCCTGCTGGTAGATCAATGAGTTCCCAGGTGAGATTCTTCTTGATAGACTGCATCTCAGCCTTCATTGCCTCATTCCACCTGGGATCTTTGCAAGCTTCCTCATATGACTGTGGATCATCAACCATGGCTACAAGTGCTATCCAGTTACTTCTTGCAAAACTACAATCAGCCTCAACAAGATGAATTTGCCAGTCATACCTTGCAAGTTTGGATGGGGGCTTCCTAATTCTTTTGGTACTGGTAAGTCCCAACACATCTGTTGTGGTGCTAGGATCTTCCTCCTCTTCTTCTTTGTCACTTGTGTTTGGCTCTGGTGTTTTTGGACTCTCAGGTTGAGTCCCATCAGCTACTTCAGGACCTGCTGATTCCTCAGATTCTTCTTATGCATCAGAGTCTTCCCAATTCTCATCACTGCCTTCCCAAACCAGTTTGGTTTGATGTGGTGGTGAGCCTGAATCCCAGGTCCACCCCTTTGTTTCATCAAAGACAACATCTCTGCTCACTACAACTACATTAGTTCTAAGATTATACAGCTTGTAAGCTTTGAATTCTACTGAAATCACAAGGAATTGATACTTCTCACTCTTGTTATCAAGTTTCTTTCTTTGTTGATCTGGAATGTGTGCATAAGCAACACAACCAAAGATCTTGAAATGAGACACAGAAGGAGGTGGGCCAGTCCACAACTCCTGGGGTGTGTTGCCTTGATTGGCTGTAGTTGGACTTCTATTGAGCACATGACAAGTCCAAGCCACTACTTCAGCCCAGAACTCTGATGGAACATCCATATCCTTCAACATGCATCGAACCATGTTCATTAGGGTCCTATTTCTTCTTTCTGCTACACCATTTTGTTGTGGTGTAAAGGCAACTGTGAGTTGCCTCCTTATCCCAGCTTCATCACAAAGTTGCTTAAGCTCATTTAACATGAACTCACCA